>MU972907.1:0-348230 GCA_038497805.1 Lipomyces mesembrius | reverse complement strand
GCCCCGCCCCGCCCCGGGCGCGCCCGCGCCCCCCCCCCCGGCGCCCGCCGCCCCCCCCCCCCCCCCGGGGGGGGCCCAGAAGAGTAACATTTAATGTGCTTAATGTGTACGTACTGGGAAGCATACGTGGCCCGGCAATTTCGACATTCGTTTACTTGTTGCGTTATGTATGTAAGTAGTCGGTGAATTTAAGTAAGGAGCTGGAGACGGAGGGGCACACTGGCCACTATCATAGTAAACTGAATTATGAAGTTGCCGGGGAAACTAGACGGCTGATGCGAACCAAGAATGGAAGCGGTTTTGCGTTCGAGCGAAGTCGTCATATGTCCAAATCGAAAGCTGAGCCTGGCTCGGAAAGGGACGCGGTGCCCTGCATTTGCAAGTTGGCTGTGTGTGCGGCTGCAACAAGGCGCCCTTACTCGATACTAACTCTACAGTAGGACGGATGATATGCAAGGCTTCGAGCCACAAACAATTCTGAATAGTCCTGATTTTATGTCTTTTGAAAAGGGTTATGTGTAACGGTTGCTGCGGCGGGCCGCAAGTGGCTCGAAATATCTGAATACGCCGGCAGAACCGAGTTTAGATATAGACGTCCTCCTATTAATTATACAATAGCTAGGCAGCAGAAATTAGTTCCTCTGGTTGTCTAATAGCGAGTTTCGGCAGTGACACAGAACTCGTACCGGAATTGCGGAACTGTGGGCTTGACTATATACTATCATATTAGGCGAGCGCTACATGGTTACTAGTTTGTGAGTTCCATATTGTCCGATAGACAATAATAGTTTGAATACTTCTGACCAGAGCATTGGCTGCTATATTGGGCGCCGATGTGCCAATGATTATGGAACGAACTTAAGAGCGTAGTACCGGCGATTTGGCACCGGGAGAAATTTTAACTAAGGGATGGAAAGGGGCGAAGTTGTCATGACATATCTTGACGTCAACCATGACGCAGCCCGTGACCAGAACGATTCCTCTGAGATGCGCCAGCGACGAGTGGACCCTGCTGCCTGTGGACATGGAACTCCGACATGAGGCTGTATTTCGCAAGAATGTAGGCCAATCCTGTCGCAGAAGCGCCTTCAGACGTTCGATGATTGTGTAACGGCCGTGTAACACCAACGCATCACAGATCCGCCGCCGTAGATAGGATGAGTTCTACATACCGTACATATGATGAGGCAGATCACGCAGTAGAACAATCAGACCCACAAATGGTGTCGGCTACTGCGCATTTCGGCCGGCGACGACCATAGATTGCGACCATCGAGGGGCAGGCGCTGCCACTAATGGAAATGTAGAAAAAGGCGTGACTGCCCTAGTGGCAGCAAATTTATCCTTCTCTATGTGCCCCGCGAATATTTTTTAGTAGCGAGCAGCATCGCGAGTAAAATACACTGTCCGATGGAGAGTTATAGAGTTTGTCCTTCGTTTGTGCATTAAATCCAGCATTGCATTCTGTATCTCGTCGCTCGTTCCTATAATTTAAGGTGTCCATCCAAGGTGAGTTCGAATCTCTTAAACGTGAGCGCGAGCTGCTTCAATCCCTTCGCTTCCGGTATCGCTACGTGCTGCGTCGCGATCTTACGTGGGTGATGGTGGTGATTGGGACGGAGCCCCTTGCGTTGGCTATCGAAACGTGTTAGACTCTGGGCTGACGCGTTTGTCCCAACGCGTCGCCACCGCGTTGCGGTCGCGTCGGACGACCGCGAACCTTGAATATGTTGGGTGTTAAGCTTACTAACTTCTGTTAGGAATAGCCGCATCGGGCTGATTCTGGACTCTGTACGACATTGCGGCCAGCAGTGTTACAAGACTATTGTATTTATTCTGTGCGACGGTTCCGAGGTCGCACAGGGTCGCGTGTGTGAAGCGTAGGCTGTTGTGGTGGGTGACACTTTGGGCGCCGCTGCATTCTTTTGCCCACATTCCTGAGCTTCTCTGGAAATCATCACCGGCCAAGGGCCACTCAGGAACCAAGCAGCAGCACAGATACGGCCGTGTGCCACTGTGTGAGCTCGTACTGCTTTTACTATTCTAAATTCTATCTACTCTGCCTAGTGCTCACTGGCTCTGCTTGCAAAAAGATCCACGAAACTCTATCCGCATTCCTCAACCTCAGGTAATTAGCCTCTTTCGTTTCCTCGCGCCTTGCTCTGGCACTCTGGCACGCACTAATGCCACTTTGAATTTGCCGCTCCTCCATTGCTCTCGTGCCTGCAACGCTCTGCTAACCTTCTTTTGCCGCCTTCAGGCAACTCTACACCGTTACCGTCACTATCCCCGCCGGTCATTATAACCGGCTCGCGCCCGCCAATCCGATTTCCCTCACCGTCTCAAGATCATCGCGTCGTTCTTTGTTGCTTCCGTTCGTTCGTTCTTTCGTTTGTCGTTCTTTCGGTGTCACGTCTTGTCGCTCTTTTGCTTTGGCACACCACAAGTCGCTCCTTCCTGAGCTTGTTTGTTAGTCGTTCTTTCCGATTACTCGATCCTGCGCTCCTTTCAGTCATTCCGTATAGCAACATCGTTCCCAATCGCATTCGACGCATTGACTTCTCGACAACATCTACAAACTTCATTTTCAATCCATTCACAATGCACACTGAATCCTCGTATCCAATGTCGCCCGCTGAGTCGACTACCTACTCCGCCAAGCAGCTCCGCGACGCGCGTCTGGAAGAAATAGAACGTCACCAGGTCGCCAAAATGGAGGACGAATACAAGGACGAAATTTCTGCCCACCAAAAGTCTATGGAGGTATGTCTCGGTTTCACATGTTCAGTGAACTCGACGCGTCTGCTAACTAACGTTCTCCTGCATAGATGACCACTGTTCCCGACGTTAACATGATGGACCTTCAACCAGAACTCGAATGGCACATGCGTCCGTACCTGCTCGATTTCCTTGTTGAGTCCCATCTGTCCCTCCGGCTCCAGCCCCAGACCCTCTTTCTAGCCGTGAATCTGATCGATCGGTACTGTTCGCGACGCGTTGTCTTCAAGAAGCACTACCAGCTCGTCGGATGCGCTGCCCTATGGATCGCGGCGAAGTATGAGGACAAGAAGGATCGTGTTCCGACCGTTCGCGAGCTGAAGGTTATGTGCTGCGACGCGTACGAAGAGGATATGTTTGTGCAGATGGAGGGCCACGTGCTCAGCACTCTCGAGTGGACCATTGGCCATCCGACTGTCGACACATTCCTCAGACAGATTCTCCGATGCAACTGCTACCCGAGTCTCGAGCACCTCGCGCTCTATCTCTGCGAGATCAGTCTTTTTCACAAGTCCTTCCTCGGCTTCACTCCTTCTGTTATCGCGTCTGCCGCCCACATTGTCGCCCAGCACATCCTCATGAACCGCACAGGCGTTTTCACCCACGTGTCATCGCCAGATGTAGCGCATTACGTGTCCCTGCTCTCACAGTACATCCTCCATCCACCATCGCAGTCCCTACAGAAGAAGTACTCGTCATCCAGCGTCTCCCAGGTCGCGCTCATTCTCCAGGACTTTGTGGTCCGCCAGCAACATTCCATCTCCACTTTGCCGCCCACACCACCACCGTCGTCAGAGTCACCGGTGCCACCGCAGCTCGATCGAAACGTCGTCATGGTCGACGTAGCCTCATTCCGAGAATCGGCGGCATACATAACCCCACCCTGTTCGCCTGACGAGCCATGCCCAGAAGGCTATCAGCAATTACCAACCCCGTGCTAGAACACCTTACTGCATGTGGTACGACTATCCTCGATCTACTCGAGCATGTATATCTATCTCTAATGTGCCATTATATGTATAAACCATGAGCTTTTTTTCAATAGTATTAGGGATTTATGAGGCTTTTTCTTTCTTTGATTTATCCAAAAAGAGGACGCATTTTCATTTTATGGGACTTGTGAATAGTATGTAATTTCATATGTGTCAATGGTTTATTTTATGGGTTTTAGAATGACATCTGTTTATGTACTGATGATGTCTATAACATTGTCCTTTCCGGTGTTAGGTTATTATTGTGTCTTATATCTATTCTATTTCTTCTCAGATTTTTTTCAGCGTTTGCATTTAAGTATGGGAAGGTAATTTTTTGTATCTATTCTTCGCGCATGGAATTACGAATATGGATTATTCATGACCTTATTCTAAAATGTATCTATCATGAAATTTTATTATATGGTGCTATGATATTCACATTGCTATTTGCTAGGGTCAGGGGTGTCAAACCTTCGGTATGCTCACTCCGCCGGTAATGTCATACGCGATTTGCTTTGTGTGGCATTTATCGGATGTGACAGTGACGTCGAGATTTGTGAAGTCTGTCGGATATTGCCGCTGCATATCATGTACCTTTATTTGCATTTCGCGTACGGTTCGTCAACTCTTCTGTGATTGTACGTACCCCAACTCAAGAAGAGCATTGATGTATTATTGTCATTTAAATTAAACGTCGTATATTAAACCAAACTCGCTTATGCAGTCATTGCATATATATTCGATCTACGCGATTACGTCTGCAGGCTGCTGCTGAAGCCATTATTGAGCTATGTTTACTTTGTTCCTCGTCTCCATCATACTTGCATTCGCCATACTTTTGCATACAAGCGAGTAGTTTCATTTCATAGCACTATCCAACACGGCAACCTCGACGTGCAGTGAACAGACATCATTAATTCGTCGGCAATTATGACAGCGCCGTGTTCAGAGTGTTTCCGAGCTACACTTACTCACCAATAGGACGACTGCTACGCTTAATAGTATAACGCAGAAATGCTTGTGTATGAGGGTTTTGTAATATGGATTAGGGTGTCGAGGAGAGTTTGTGAGTCGGGTCCCACCGCCGGACCTAGTTCACAATCGCGATTCCGTACGAAAATCTTTCGACGCTTTTCAAGCGTAGGACCACTGCAACAGCACACGCAATGCCGACAATGGCGCTGATTCTTCGTCGCGCTATATTACGGCACTCGACTCGCTGTCTCGCGGGCGCCGGCGATTGTGCGGGCATGCACACGAGTAGCGCACGCCTTGCGAACAACATGCCGCAGAAAGTGCAGACAAGCGTACCATTACCGCCATACACAACGCTTGAGAAACTCGGGCTAGACGTCAAACACCGGGTTGAATTCAACTCGATTTTTGCGAAGACGGGAGATGCGAATGTAGCCGAGATGGAGACTACCATTCGGAGGGTCAAAGCCCGTGGCATTGAGATTTATAAGCCAAAACCGCGTACCCCTGGGTTAAGATGGTTACGTCGACCTGTCCATCGGCATCTGTGGAAAGGGAGGCCAATTCGCAAACTTACTATCGCCAAACGAAAAACCGGAGGCCGGAACCATACAGGACGCATCACCGCGCGGCATATTGGTGGCGGTCATAAAAGGCGTTTACGAATTTTGGATTTCAATAGGAAGGAGTCCGGGTTGCAGACTGTCGTGAGAGTGGAATATGATCCTGGCCGAACAGCGCATATTGCGTTGTTGTGCCATGACGCTACGTCTCAGTTATCTTATATTCTTGCTCCCGATGGAGTCAGATCTGGTGATAAAGTCGAGAGTTTCAGACAGGGTATTCCGGTGGAGTTGACCAGTGAGGACGGGCAGCCTTTAGATTCCGCGCTGTTGGGGGCGCGGACGATTAGGAAGGGAAATTGCATGCCGTTGTCGATGGTGCCGATCGGTAGTATCATTCATGCTATCGGCTTGCTGCGTGGTGGAAAAGCAAAATTGTGCAGATCGGCAGGAGCCTTTGCGAGATTATTGTCAAAGCATGATAGTATGGGCAAAAACGGCATGGCGATCGTGCGGTTGAAGTCAGGCGAGGAAAGGCTAATCCCGCTTGATGCTTGCGCGACGATAGGAATGGTGTCAAATGCGGAACATCAGTACGCCAGTCTTGGAAAGGCGGGGAGAAGTCGTTGGTTGGGACGACGACCACACGTGCGTGGTGTTGCGATGAATGCGTGCGATCATCCGCACGGTGGTGGAAGAGGTAAGACGAAGGGTAATAAGCCATCGCAGAGTCCGTGGGGTCAGTTGGCGAAGGGATTTAAGACTCGACGTGGAAAGCATGTGAACAAGTTGAAGGTCAGGGATAGGCCACGAGGAAAGGACAAGAAGGTGCAGCCATTGCTTATTAAGACTTAGGCTGTGTATTATAGAGTTATTTGTAAATAACATATTTAAGAGTGATACTTATCTATTCTTGCAAGGCTGTATATGAGTCGATCCCAAGACAATGCATGCAACTGAAACGAGCGTAAATAAGCCCAAGCACTCTGTTTTCTAATGTCGTGCGCTGATTTGTATCACGAAATATTATTATCTCCAAATCCAGACATTAAATCTATATGCCCCATTGACTCTTTGCCGAGATCATGATCATTATTGTCGAGTGTGGAGTCAAGTTGCCAGGGCAACTGTGGGTTGAGGGGTCTAGCCCGGAATAGAAATCAGGTACGGTTCCGGCCTTCCCCCTTGTCTCGCTCCGTCACCGCGCATTAAGTGTGCCCACATCCATCTACACCAAGCATACTCTCCCGGTACCATACTCACCCTGGCTCACACAGACATCGCACGCATCCTTCCGCGCCGCGCACCTCGTCATCTCGTCCGTCTTAGCTCGGGAATAACAGCCGCGTGCTTGTTCACGTCCGTGGCGCTGCTCTACTCTGCGCCGATCCTGCAATCCGGTATTGTTCGTTCTCTTCCGTTTTCTTCCTACCTTGGACGTGCCCATTTGCCCGGTATGACAATAAAGAGTATGTATTTAGTAAGTAATATGATGATATCATTCGGGGGGGCTGACGACTTGTGGTACAGCCCCACCCCAGGCACCGCCGACTTGGACGCGCACACCCGAGCAAATCAAGACTGAAACAATTGCCGTAATCGACACAGCAAAGAAACTCCATGACCAAGTAGCGGCGATCGAGACCCCAACATTCGCGAGCGTGATCAAGGTGCTCGCGGAGGCTGATAATATGCGTTACGGACAGATCAACCAGCTTTCGTTTTATCACCATGTCAGCGGAGATAAGGAGGTTAGAGATAGTAGTACGAAGGCAGAGGAGCTGTTTAGAGTATGTCTGGCTGTGGAAACTTTGGGGTGGCTTGTGCATGCAAATGGCTGATGTGATATAGGATTTTTATATTGAAGCCGGATTGAGGGAGGATTTGTACAAGGTTGTCAACGCGGTTTTTGAGCAGCATCCCGAGGTCGACCCGGAATCGAAGCGTCTGCTCGAAAAAATGAATCTCGATTTCACTCGAAACGGACTTGCGTTGCCGAAGGAGAAGCGAGACGAGTTGAAAGTATTGCAGAAGAAGGTTTCGAATCTTGAGGTCGCGTATAGTAAGAATCTCGGCGAGGAGGTATGTAGAATATGGTTGTTCTATGATCGATTAATTATGTGGCTAATTAGTAGACCGGTTATATTCTCTTCACGCGCGAGGAACTCGCTGGCGTGCCGGAAGATACCATCTCGCAATTCAACATTGTGGACGGCAAGCACAAAATGACATACAAATATCCGGACATCTTTCCGGTTATGAAGTATGCGCAGAACCCAGACACGCGACGCCGGGCATTTGTCGGAGACCAGAATAAAGTCATAGAAAACTGCGATTTGTTGATTCAAGCTGTCAAGTTGCGTGCGGATATTGCGGCGATATTGGGGTACAAGACACATGCCGCTTATGTGCTTGAGGAGCGCATGGCAAAGTCACCCGAGAACGTGATCACCTTTTTGAATGATCTTCGTGAGAAACTGGCGGGTGCTGGCAAGACTGAGATTGCGAAACTTTTGAAGCTAAAGGCAAAGGACCTAGAAGCACTTGGCCTTCTGCCAGACGACAGCTTTAACGTGTGGGATTATCGATACTACGATCGGCTCCTTCTCGAAACAGAGTATGAAGTCGACGCGCAGAAGATTGCGGAATACTTCCCGATGCAGTCTACGGTCGAGAAAATGCTAGGTATTTTCGAAACGCTGTTTTCGCTCAAGTTTGTCGAGGTCACAGGCGATGAACGGTCAGTTTGGCATGAGGATTGTAAGCAGTTTGCCGTGTGGAAGGACGATTCTGGTGAGGACGAGTTTGTCGGGTGGTTGTACTTTGACTTGCATCCGCGTGAGGGCAAGTACGGGCATGCGGCGAACTTCAATCTGAGTCCGGGCTACACGGACAAGGACGGCAAGAGAGTCTACCCCGTTACAGCGCTGGTGTGCAACTTTTCAAAACCGAGCGCGAACAAACCATCACTGCTGAAACACGATGAAGTCGTTACATTTTTCCACGAATTAGGTCACGGCATTCACGACCTCGTGTCCGTGACAAAATTTGGGCGCTTCCATGGCACGAACGTCGCGCGGGATTTCGTCGAGGCGCCGTCCCAGATGCTGGAGTACTGGTGCTGGCAAAAAAACGAGCTGAAGAACCTGTCAAGTCACTACCTTGAGCCAAGCAAGACGATCGACGACGACTTGATCGAGAAGATTGTCAAGAGTAAGCATGTTAATGGGGGGTTATTTAATCTCCGGCAGTTGCACTTCGCGATGTTTGATATGACGCTGCATACGTCGGACGGTTCGATCGACGTGACGAAGGCGTGGAATGAGATGCGGGAGGACATATCTCTGATGCAACAAGGCAACGAGACTACGTACGGGTACGCGTCGTTTGGGCACCTCATGGGTGGCTACGATTCGGGATATTATGGCTATTTGTGGTCGCAGGTATTTGCAGCGGATATCTTTTATACAAAGTTCCTTGGTGCGCCGATGAATACGACGGCCGGGTTGCAATATCGTGACACGATTCTGAGACCGGGCGGCGCCAAGGAAGAGATCGATAATTTAAAGGAGTTACTTGGACGGGAGCCGAATAACGTTGCGTTCTTGCGCGAGCTTGGTGTCGAGAACTGATGGATTGATCGATTTGCTAGTGTTCATTAAGGGTTACATTAAATAATATTGATTGAATGCAATTAACCAATAAGGACAACAGATAGATATAGTAAAACGAACCACCCAATGATATTAATAAGATATTACGACATATTCAACCCGTTGCTCCATTATGGCGAATCTTGCCTTATTTCATTCGAATCGCCACTATGTTTGTCTCAATGCTCTGCATGCTGCTCCTGCTTATCGCTGCCATGCGACACTTCAGCAGTGCTACTCGCGCTACTACTGGGTCGGCGTCCGTGATGACGTTCTCGCGCGTCTACCTGAGCGACATAATCCGAAAAATGCTTATGCACCTTCTCGTGGACACTTTCATCGAACTCAGCAGCTGCCGCCGAATCGGCGGACGAAGTGTCGTCCACTGAGGATTTCTTGAAATAAGGATTTCTCCAGAGACCGGGAATGCCTGGGTGTGCACCCTCCGGATAGAACTCTTCTTGGTCTTCGTGCATCATGCCGTCGTAGGATTCTAGAGGATCGATTCCGTCCTGGATAGATCGGGTTAGCAAATGGTCATGGATTCGAGTCGTCTAGCGAGTGCAAGGTGAAGTGGCGAAATACCATTTCTATATATATTGGGCCCGGCCACACGCTGTGAATGCGGTCTATGCGCGACGGACAAGAGCAATGGAGGATCGGGAAGATATGACGACAAATAGAGGTCAGCAGAACAGCATAACCGACCAAAATAGCAAAAGCACGAGGGCGGGAGGCAGGGAACGGTTATATAGCGGCAGCGAGTTACTCCATTCTGTTAACTACAGTGTAAACTGTGAACTGTTGGCGGCACATGGTTAGGTGGCAGCACCGTCGACAAGCCAACGGGGCCTGCTGATCCAGGGGGGGTTGCGGTACCGCATTATGCTATCTGTCCGTCGTCACTGTTATCTCGACCAGCTCATTGCCTCTGATCTCCACCGGGATGCGCATCTGAGTGATCGACAAAGCCGCCCGGTGCAACAATTAGCGTGGGGACGAGTCATATACCAAGCACAAGTCAAGTTCGCAAATTCACAAGATGTACCAAACATTACCGGCTAAACCTGCGTACCTTGATATCCGCTGCCATGAGTTGATATTTCCTACCCCCGGTCGCTCCCAACTCAATCTAAGTCTACTGCAGCGGCTGGTCTCGCTCCCACTGCTAGTTGCTGATCTTCTCCATAACATCCAAACAAAGCATGTACAGTCCCTGTCAATTTCTATTGTTATATGTGAATAGGTCAATATTAAGTCATTGGATCGTCGAAGGCTCGCAGCAGGCTCGCAGCAGCAGGAGAGATACCAATGCAGATCACAGATCACAAAACCGGCAGATCACAAACGTGGGGGGCCGCGCAGACGTGGGGAATCCTTGTGCGTCACGCAGAGCCGCCGCGGCTGAGTACGCGTCAGGCGTGACGTTTGTGCCCTATCTCGACAGTTGTCGCTGCATTACGTCCAACATCTAACTGGCTGTTTTTATTATATTGCATCCAAAACGCTGCGATGATACAAACTCATGAGTCCGCGTGTTGTCGGGGGCTGCCGCTCATTGTTGTCGGCGATTGCTATCGGTACGTAATAGCCGCTTAGCGATCGGATCGCCGCCTGTTTAGCGAGATGTGATTGCATTGAATGCACCCTGACCCAGACCCTGTTTCGTCAGGCCCTGGATTGCTATTTATAGCTCGTTATACTTGAAACAGAAGGAGGATCTCCATTGTTTCGTAGATTTAAAAACGAAGTACGATCAGAGGCGATAACGAAAGGAGAGCATAACAAGACTTCTGCTGATGAGAACGCTGTATTCAACATAGGTACAACCTGTCTTACCACAGCTAGAAATCGAGCTGTCATCTCAGTATAGATGTCAAGCCTGACCTCCACGTGATCTATCCACCCAAAATCCATAGGAAATTAATAATTACTATATCATCGAAACACATAAACCGTTCTTGCGCCTAAAATGCAAATAAAAAATTCCATCTAAAACTATATATACAGATCCAATCCTCCCAAATTCCATTCAGTGCTGTGACAGCATTATCCTGTATAATCCAACCCGTATCCGCCTTTAAACGTAGTGAGAAGTTTCAAGATCGGACGACCCCGGCTGTCGTATTCTTGCTCGATCTCCTCGGGTTCTTCGCAAATATAGAAACCGCTGTCATAATCCTCGTCAATGGTCTCGAGGTCGACAGCTTGAACGGCTTCTGTCGCGTTGTTCTCGGTTGCAGTTGCCATATTGGTAGACTGGAAACTCGCGATCTGCGGCGTCTTGAATGCCTTTCCGTTCTGCTCATGTTCCATATGCGGTTCCCTTTCATTTTCCTCAATGGCATCACGATCAAAGCTTCTCATCCCACCCTCCAACTCCCTATCCACTCGCTTCAACCACCAATCAAAAGGCATTTCGGTATACGTCCATGGTAGAGGCGACCAGTCAAATGGCCGCGACTTAACGACTATGCATCTATCTTTCTCATCAAACATCGTCATATTCTGAGTAAATTTGCCCAACTTGACCGGCGATCCGCCGATCGAAAACGGAGAAATTGAACGCGCGAAGCAAGATGATGACGATGATGTAGATATTGTCGAGGAGGAGGACAAGGCGGAATCGGAGCGTGATAAAGAAGGAGGACGGGGCATGATGTCGGGAGAGAACGTGTTCGCCATGTGAGATGCCAACGTGGTCTAAAATTGTGATGAAGTCTGATGTAAAATAATATAGTGTACGTCACTCAGACGTATGTACTGCTGTCTTCTCGAATGAAAAGCTTTCAAAATTAATGATATTATCGAATGTATGAAAATTAAGTCGGTCGGGTGGCAATTTGCGACGGGAGACGCGCAGTTATATTTGTTCGCTGGCGATGGCGATTTATCCGTCAAAAAGACCCCTCATCATCATTTCCATAATCGTAAACATCATCTTTACCAACTGTAAAAACGAAAAACTCGTGGCACTAGGAAGAAGGCGACAGAAAACTTTGCAGATGGAGACTGCTTGTATAAAATATGTGTCTCTCCACTCTGGGCATGCCTCTCGACCCCGTCACGCCCGCGTCCCGTGCGCTGTCAAGTCTGCAAGAAAGTTTTCAATTCAGCCCGGAACCATGTTTTTCCGCTGCCAAATTCGGTTGTGTAACTCACAGTATGTGGCTTAGGGTTACTGTCCGCAGATATTATGATGCTGGGATTGGTCAAACTCGGCAGTCGGTCCGCGATGTGCCCAATACCGCTGCCGTGGCCAACCCATATGCGATGCTCGCAGCACAAAATAATCCACGCATTATGGAGGTGACTGTTTTTATAATAAGCATATCTATATCAAGACTAAATCAATCCTGGACAATTAAGTCATACATGAAGTACACCCAATCCCCCACCCCTTGCCCGCTAACACGACATCCATCCAACGCGCAATTTTATCCAAAGAAAATTCATTGCAACATAATTGCTCTATTAAACCTTCACGCCAACGCCTTCCAGCTCGAATTAATACTTTTGACCTCCTCCTCCTCGTCATCATCGAGCAGTCCGGCGGAGCTCAGAGTCAGTTTCGCAGGCCGCGCAGAAGTTGTCCCGCCGCTGTCGCCGTGTGACGAAGGCCGAGGCGGGAGTTTAGGTGGTAATTGTTGGTCATCGTGAACAGTGTTAGTCGATGTTGCTAGTGCCGGCGACGTCGTGCTTGTGTAGCTAGATCGATTTGCCTGTGTGCTTGTAATTGTCGATGCCGAAACCGGGAATCGAGGATCTGAGCTCTGGGTCGCAGACGTAGTACTCGAACTTCCTGAAACAGAAAACGTCTGGCTATGTCGTGGAGGAAGAGCGGGATGTGCGTCCCCATTGTGACGCGATTGCGTAGGTGATCTAGAAATCTTGGGAAGTGAGGTACTAGGGAATTCTGCTCGTCGAATAATCGTCGGACCTGATAATGGCCCACTGCTAGTGCTGCTCGTACTACTAGCTCGACTTGGACTTCCCGCTGTCCCTTTACTGTGAGATTCAAGCCCCCCTATACGGCTGATGTTCGAGGATGGGAATGTTTGTAAAGGTGTATCGCGAGGAGTGTCAAAATCGAGCAATCCGCTTCGTGACGACGAGCTGCCCGTCGTATTCGCCCTCCGTGGAGGCAGGGTCGGTGGGACCTCTTCACCTGGAGATGATGACAACACGCTACTCAGTGAGTGCAGACTAGTACCAGAAAGCGAATTGGGCTTCCTTGGAATCGGAGGGGGCCGCTGCAAGTCCGCGGAGCTCGAATGATGGGCAAGCGATGACGCCGCCGCCGCTGCCGCTATTTGCTCGTGATATGAAGGATACGCAGATGTGCGCGTTGACGCGAGCGCGTCGCGACTGATAAAATCCGGTTGCGTGGTTGGCGAAAATGGGTTCGCAGGCCGGTACGGGTTCACAATCATGTTTGGTTTCGGTGCCCCGATTGTCACTCGAGCCGCCTGGCCGCCGTTATTCCACCATTTATTCTTATCCGTACTGGGCGGCGGTACTAAATATCGTTAGTCGCATTCGGCAAACCAACTGATAATACTCACATTTCTCCGAATCCCCGCCGTCTAAATCAAGTAATTGACCAACGTATCCCCGACGCTGGGCATATAATTCCTGACTAAGTTTCTCCTTTACTGGCTCATTGACTGTATGCACCGTAACTTTAAACGACGCGTAAACGGGTCTATGATCAGAGAACTTCAACTGAGCGCAGTTATAGGCTATTTGTTTGATATTCGACCCTCGCGTCAAAATCCTATCAGTCCAAGCCGGAATCCGTGACTTGTCGGAGCTATCATAAGCATCAGTTCCGTTGTCGAACTTGTATGTTGGATTGAACGAAATATGCGACTCCGAGAAAAAAGGAAACACTTGGCCGTTTAACATCTGATTGTTAAGCTGGTCATGCGCGTACAATTCCTCCAAATTCTGTAGTTTTATATGCCTCCGAACGTCCTCATTAGGCAAGTCGATTCTATAGTTGAAATCGCCTAGCCAGACGACAGTATCGTGATCTTTCAACGTCTTGCCTCTAGGAAATCTAATGCCCCGCGCAATCGTTCGGTAGTCATTATTCCTATCCTCCACATTCGACATTCCCGCGGCAAAATGAGACGTAATGAAACATAGCTTTGTTGAAGCATAATCACAGCTGAATGCGACACCGCCTTTATTGCCCGCCATGCCACCTAATCCTGTTTTCTTCATCGCACCATTGATGTTTCGCACACTTCGCACTTCTGACGCCTTAAGATACATCAGCAATGCCGTGCCAACGAGTTGACCCGATCGTAGAAGTACGTAGTCGCCGCGCGCTTTCAGACACCGCGACACCTGATGCTCCCAAAATTGTCGCTTAGCCGGATCTGCGCTCAAAATTTGACCGGCCGTTAACTCGACAATCTCTTGGAATGCAACAATAACAAGATCCGGTTCCTGAATACCTGAGTCAGGTGGGAATAGCCATGGCGATAGGTCTCCTTCGTACAGAAATCCATTAAGGTTAAATGTACCCGCCAAAATTGAAATTTCTCTCGACGATGTGAATTTGGATTTCTGTTTATTCAGTTCAGCGAGAACATAATCGTTGATCGGATCATGAAGCACGACTGGCTGCTGCCCTTCTAATCTCCCTAAAAGAACATCCATTGTATTCTGACGGCCCTTGTCAACGAAATTGTTGATATACATCCGACTCACAGATTTCGTCGCATCGGCAATCGCACCCGCGATGCTCATTTTCCCCGATCTCGTAAAGCTCGTCTTCAAGGCTCCAGTGCCGGCGTATATCTTGGACAATTGATCTCCGTTATCGGCCCATAATACAGAATGCCGGATCCACAGGTCGTTCCCCGGTCGAGTTTCCTGCTGCTCAAAAAACATCTCGAGCGCCAACCGCGATATAATCTGCTGAATCAGATTCGTGCGATCTAAACAGTCCAAACAGTTTGTCCGGAACACTCCGGTTTGCTCCAACGTTGTTGATTTCGTCTGATTATCATGCAAAAAGAAGCCAAACTCCTCCGCGTCGTCCGCAAGGAACCGAATGATTCTGTTCGCTGCCACATATCCTGCCTTGGCAGTCTCCACGTGAAAATCGAATTGTGTCTCCCGCAGCTGGTCGGCTAATATACCATGCGATGCTTGCCGAATGTGTTGATGATATCGCTGGGTGAGCTCATGTTCGCCCGGTTTGGTTGATAACAAGTTGACGATGTGCACAGGTCCGTATTTAGCCACTACTGGCTCGAAATGCGCCATGAACGCTGGCTGAGTAGCTTCGAAAGCACGAGTAATGTTGACTTTGGCACTCAGCAACTGCACATCTTGTTCCCAGAATACTATTCCACAATTAGACACGAGTCTAACCGTTTTGCGGCGACAAGTTAAAGACTTACTAGGAACACTTCCCCGGATCTGAGTGTACGAGAACGAGAACTGGGCGGTATGCAAGATCGTTTCTGTTTCCACAAAATTTGCCACATTTCCTTCATCATCAACTCCGCGTGCATTGTATCTCGTTCCGGCACGACGACAGCCTTGCCTGGATATAACCGTCAGCGTCGCAGGCGTGGCACCTATCTGCGTCGGCACAGTCTCTGCAAACCCTCTAATAGCGGACGTCAAGAATCGGGACTGATCCAGTGCTGCTTTTTCATCCGGCTGTAAATGCGAGCGATATGTGACCAATTCCGAGATCATGTACGAGTTCCACATGAACGCCTCGTCAAAGCCGTCAATATCGAATGTAGGGTCTACGGACCGAGATTGCATGTGGTTCGTGAGATCGAAATTGTTCGAGTAATAGAAACTTCCGTCTGTAAGTAGTTTCCTTAACAAGCCACACGGGTGTTCGATGAATCCTGCACCGGGATTTCCAGCTGCTCCGCCACCGGACGCTGTCGCAAGATCAATAGTCTCCCCCGATGTCATCAACCCTCCGCCAGCGGTGTCCAACGGATTCCCCGCTGGGTCCCAAACAACAAAATCCCATGTGGCTCGAGACACGCAGTAGAATTCAAGCGCATGGATCCGATACACGGTCTCGATGTCAGCCACTGGTTCAGCGACTTTCGACGACCTTGTAATCACTGCGAGGAAGACATCCCCGTCGACGTTCAGCAGTCCTAAACAGCCGTAGCACGGCAACGACGACAGCGGCCTATACCTCGTAATATCGATTGTTTCGCGGCTCGTGAAGTCAACCAAGACCCGGGAGGCAGCGCTGTTTCCGGAACCATGTGCGCTGTTGTCTGGTGCGGACTTGTCTGTGTAATTTGAGCTCTTCTCCTCGGTCGTGTCGTTCACACAGTGGAACGACAATGCATATTCATCCGTAGCAAGCAATAACGTTCGCGGCTGCTCGCGGAAGTAAATTCGCATTGCCATCCGTGGCTGTGGATGTAGTGGAGGGAGAGTGATATTTCAAAATATGGAAGTTACGGCTCCTACGTGTTGGGACTTGAGCGAAGATAAGTCCGGCAGACGCCTGGGCTCATTTCCCATTTCACTATCTCGACACCTCAGGTTAGTAATTCGCCTCGACAGCATGATTCTCATATTATAAGTACAAGGGAATTTTTGGTCCAATAATAAAGAGTTAGCAGAGGGGAAATATGTGCATTTAAGTGTTAATGCAATCAAATTATTTGCACTGCGATATCTCTCACACATTTGCCAATAATCGTACATGTCATAAAATTTAACTAGACGGTTGGCTATCCGTTATAAACTATTGTACAATAAAATGCTCTCGCCTATCTAAGCTCACTGTGTTTTGTTATATGGATGATATGTATAAAACTGCAATACGTTAGCGAGATTCAGATCATAATCCTCCGATATCGTCCAAATTTACAAACCAACCGAAAACGAAAAAATAGCATACCGTTATTCCCCCTAATAAAGACATCACCGTATTGATTCTTCAAAACACCATCGACATATTCCTCGGTCTGTTCAAGCGCAATATTCATATACCCATCCACGCACTGTAAATCTCCTGTTCCATCAATCCACGTCAACATTTTATCATTCTCATCAGGAAACGGCATCCAAAAACACTCAACGGACCTCTATATTCTACTCCGGAATTCAGCTTGACAGCCACTTTCGCGCCAGTGATTTGTGACAGGAAGGCGGATGGGTTATTGCTCAAGATCTCTGACTTCTCTGCGCTCGGCGAAAAAGGTGATTCAGCTGTGCCGTTGCTCATTGCTGACTGCAATAATTAATATAAAATATGAGATTTTGCAATATGTTTGAGTGACTGGAAGATCGGAAGCTCTAGCAGATGTGTTCGGTTCAGTCCGCGCGCACAGTATTATTTTGCCAATTATTCTCAAGGGTATTGTACTGTAAACTGGTCCCGTCACAATTACAATAGAGTGGCTAATCTAGAGCTGGACTGATGTCCGGTAAGAACAAAATTCGCATTAGTGTAGCTAGCCGCCAACTCACATTATGCACGAGGCTTATCACGTAGAATCTACCTGTTCCGTCAGAAAATCGTCGCTTAGCAGAAGAAATTTCTGATTTGCTGGCTGTTTGTCATAAAGGTCGACAGTATATAAATTCGAGTGATAAATGCGACTGCGGGGTAGACGCAGATTGCCAAGCGGATAGCGCCCTAAACGTAACAGATACGCTGCTGAGGCGCCCCTTAACTCATTTCGCTTACCCTTCGTGTCGACGATTTAAGACTATGCACGGCGACGCAGTGCCCCCACCTTCCTTCCCCTCTCGCTCCCGATTTCCTATTCGTCCGGCTGCCTCTGCCTGTGCTCACTTTTACATATTTAGAACAAAGGGATCGTTGGACAAGCGGCATTTGCTGGTATTCATTTTAGCAATGAGTGAGAAGATAGAGATCGAGGCTCCGCCGCAAAAATCGTGAGTACGTCGGATGCTTGCGTAGGACAGATGCTGATTGCTATATAGGACATTCCCTCGCAGTGTGCACTTTGCTCCACTTCATATTCCACTGGAGAGACGTCTACAGACTTTGGCTGTCTTGTTGTAAGTCTCGTCTACCTTACGGTGACATGCAGTAGATAATGATATGAGTGTAGCCACACTGTCGCGCTACCCTACTGCATCGGTCTGTTCTTTCTCATGCTCGCGTTCCCTCCATTTTGGCCATTATTGGTAATGTATGTCATCTACGCGTACGGGTTCGACCACTCGAGCTCGAACGGAGAGATCTCTCGCCGGCGATCGCCGCTGTTTCGAAGACTGCCGTTGTTCAGGCTGTATTGTGATTACTTCCCCATCCACATTCACCGCGAGGTTCCGCTCGAGCCGACGTTTCCTGGTCGCCTTCGAGAACCGAGTGGCATTGTCGAGCGGTGGATTGCGAAGATGTTCGGCGTGCAGGACGCCGTTGTCGAGGGGAATGAATCTGACGTTAAGGCCAAGGGGAACGGAAATGGGACGACGAAAGAAATCGGACCTACGTATATTTTCGGGTATCATCCGCATGGAATTGTTAGCTTGGGTGCGTTTGGTGCGATTGGTACGGAAGGCGCTGGGTGGGAGAAGCTCTTTCCCGGGATTCCGGTGTCACTACTTACGCTTGAAACAAATTTCAGCCTTCCAGTAAGTCGATGTGGGGTTTGTCTGCCATGGGATAGTACTAATAACAGATTAGTTTTACAGAGAGTATTTGCTGTCACTTGGAATTGCTTCAGTATCTCGACGGTCTTGTACCAATCTCCTCAAACACTACCAATCCATCTGCATAGTTATCGGCGGCGCCCAAGAGTCGCTCTTAGCGGAACCAGGCACGCTAGATCTGATCCTCCTTAAACGTCGCGGTTTTGTCAAACTTGCAATGTCAACGGCCCGGGTATCTGATCAGCCGATTTGTCTAGTTCCGATCCTCAGTTTCGGCGAGAACGACGTGTACGACCAAGTCCGCGGGGACCGATCATCGAAGTTGTATAAGATCCAGACTTTTATCAAGAAAGCGGCCGGGTTTACGCTACCATTGATGTATGCGCGCGGTATATTTAATTACGACTTTGGGCTGATGCCGTACCGCAGGCAAATGACGCTCGTGGTCGGCAAGCCAATTGCAGTGCCGTACGTGCCCCAGCCTACGGAAGCTGAAATCGAAGTGTATCACAAGCAGTACATGGATGAATTGAGGAGGTTATGGGACACGTATAAGGACGATTATTTTGTAGACCACAAGGGCAAGGGGGTCAAGAATTCCGAGATGCGTTTTGTGGAGTAAACAGAAATATTTTGGCACGCGGCGTATTGGAGTTTTGCATCTTTTGACAATCGTTCTGCACATTTTGCCACTCTGGGACGGAATCTTGTTTGCCAAGAATATCTGCCTTCAGAAATGACATCGGCCGTCTCGCCATTTCTGTCAATTGTGCTGCGAATTCAGAATCAACCCACTTTTCGAATTTCTTACCTGTATTTGCATGATTCACATGCTAGACAGCTATGCAGATATTTGTCTTCATAGCAGGCAGTCATCTCCGGTTATAAGTTGTAACTTCTAATTTCGTGAATGCAGGACGGGCGAGTTGTCGTCTTTGTCTTCTCGCGGTTGCCTGCGACAAAATCAAAGAATTAAATATTTTATAAATCTATTTATTGTCTTCGTCCAGTACTCGATATTCACCACTCGGTATGGTTGATATCAATATGTTGTATTTAGTGGATCGCAATAGCATTAAATCCGCAACAGCATGCGAACACGGTACCCCGCAGTAATCCCATCTTCGACAAGGACAACTGTACGAATCTATGTATACAGGAAAGGATTCTCCTCCTTCAGTTCTGACTTCGTACTCGTCTCTGTTGGCTGGGATCACAATATACTCTCTCGCAAGAGTGATTGACTTTGAAAGCAGCTTGGCCGCGGTGTCGGTGATCCGCTTGCCATGGTTACGCAGTTTCTGGATATCTTGCAAGCGATCAGCCCGCGACAGCATTGACTGCAAGCGAATGTGTTCCATCATCGCGTGAACTGGCAATGAGCGAGCCTCCAAGATCCAGTGTTGAAGCTCTCTGCCAAAATCGAACGTGCGATGACCGCGATTAGCAGTCCGCCCAATGCTCTGGTCCATTTCTCATCAATCATTGATATCCTTCCGGGGGCATATCTTCGAAGACATTCGCCATGGCTTCTTTGTAGGCCTCGACGCTGCCTTCGCGAGTAAGCTTGCAACCTCAAGATTTTTGACGACCTTCTTGAATTATTCAGGGTAAGCTGCATCAAGGAGTACTGGAGAATGTTGGGTGGGTACCGTGGGTACGGCGGGCAGTTGTATTTTAGACTTTCCCCTAAAAATTATCCATAATATAATCTGTTGTTCGTGCCCTCAACAAAGCAGAATTTATCAAATCACTAATTCAACAAAAATAAACTCCGAAACGGGGAATTGAACCCCGATTTGCCCGGTGAGAGCGGACCGTGCTAGCCATTACACTATTTCGGATTGGTTTATAATTTCTCTCAGGTTTGCCAATAATATTCGCTTTTAATTACCCGGTGTTACCCGGCCGCAATAGTTCGGTTACTATAGGTTATATAACAGTTTTTTTTTTGGTAAATGTCGAAAATACCACTGAAACTTTTCAAAAAGACATAATTACCACTGTTCGTGGCAGCTGACAATTTACACACTGACATCGTAGTGAAGATACTTGCTCGCATGCATCGCATCATTCCTATGATGATTAGGACGCTACTGTTTATGAAGAACAAGGACAATGAACTATATTCTGGAGCGTAAACGAGAGCACCGACGATCGACAGGAAGAGATCCCAGCTGAGGTTGGCAATGAACGGCTAGAGACTTTTGCGATATTAACAAACAGATCGACATCGTTGGTCGATGGTACTTCCTGGATATTCAGCCCATCGCACTTAGTTAATGCCACAATGAAACATGAAAATACAGAGGGTATTAAAACCCGAATTCGCGCACATACTAACGGAATCTCCAATTCATTGTACACCGATCTGTGGCCAAATGTACACAAAGGTTGTGACCTTCTTGCGTCGGCAACTGGTACCATGAGATGTAGCTGCAGTTGCTGAACATACAACCAATCATCACCTGTAACATGCGACTCATGTGATGACCAGAGCATATAAAGATGGTCGCATGAATCATAATATATTATACAAGGATAGAAGTAAATTTCCAATCATGCAGTTGGATTCCCTAGTACTCGGCGATGCATGAGATTGTATCAGCTATACCAAGCAATCGTTGCGGTTTCCATTGCAACGGAGTGGTCTTGCACTCGAAATAAATAGATCGCCTCGCTTAAACTAGTGTCGGTATCACCATAGCTGCGGCGAAATAATGTATCCGAGGAAAGCATATAAAGCCTACCACCGTCGCGCCGCTGAACTATTCGGTCGATTGCCTTTCACACCGTGCCCAGGACCACAGACCAATAAAACTCTCGCAATTACGACTCATCCGACTTTCGACCAATGGCGCCAAGGAACATCCCTGGTCTCCCTGACCCAGTTCCCCATGGCGACAGAAAGCTCTCAATAACCTGTCCGGTATGCGACCAAAAACTCAGTAACTCACTGGTATAAGAGGAAACCAGTCTGAAGACGAACACAAGAGCCGCATGCGAGTGAGATTCTGACGCATGTGAATCACAAAGCACGCAAAAACGACACAGGACATCAAGAGTTCTTGAACGCTTACCAAGCCAATAAGCTAAGGGCCTGATTCTTTTTTTAATGGCCCTCCCATTTAAATTCGACAAAAAAAGAATCGCTCCTTATAATGATACTCCCATTAAGCATAAAAAGAATCACCCCTTCTAATGGTACTCCCATTATACCCAAAAAGAATCAGGTAACGTTAAATGGAGCTCCCATTTTACTAGCGTAAATGGAGTTGAAATGGAGGTCAGACCTCAAGCCTTTTCCTATACAAAAGGCTAATGGAAGCCTTTTCCTATACAAAAGGCTAATGGAAGGTCTGACCTCCATTTCAACTCCATTTACAGTAGTGAAACCTACCGAAACACCACCCTACTGACCACTTCCTCACAGTAGCACGCCTCTACAATGCGCTCCCAACAGGAGATCGATATCGAGGACGATTTAATCGACGACATCTTCCTTACGATTATACTAGAGTCCTTACAAAGGGAGGGGGGAAACGGGGCGGGGAACAAAAGGCCACAGCGGGGGAGGGATTTGAACAAGAAGGGAAACAGTACCTGGACCAGCTACTTAACTGTGGCCACTCTGGACGCATTAAGGGCGCCTTAAGGATGTCTCGAGATACCTTTATTTCCCTACACAACTGGCTTGTAAACCATACCCAGTTGAGAGCCTCAATGCATGTTTCAGTGGAGCTGAAACTAGCAATCTTCCTACATATCGTCTCCCGGCCAGCTTCACAGAGAGATACTATGGAACGCTACTTTGTTGGAAATAGGGTAGTCAGCGAGTAAGCTACCTATAATTAATTTGAAACCAGGCCTTAGCTAATTGCTAGTAGATCATTTCATGAAGTTCTCGAATCGCTGCTTATCCTTTGCCCCGCGTTTGTCAAACTCCCTGATCTTAAATACTCCCTTTGCATCTCGAATCTCTGACGACCCTCGATTTTATCCCTGGTTTAACGATTGCCTAGGAGCTTTGGATGGTACACATAGTGCGGCACATACTAGTCTGGAGGAGCAACCTAAATTTCGGAACCGCAAAGGCTTCTTGTAGCAGAACATATTTGCTGTTTGTGATTTGTGACTTCGACCTGAACTTTGTATACGTTTTGCCTTGTTGGGAAGGCTCAGCGCACGACGGGCGAGTACTCTTAGATGCTCAGGCTTCCCAAGGCTTTGTTGCGCCTCCAGGCAAGTACTGGTTAGGTGATGCTGGCTATGGCAATAGTGAGTTTGTTCTCGCACCATATCGATCGGTGCGGTACCATTTGAAGGAGCAACGGCTGGCCAATTTAAAGCACTTCTCCATCTACCTTGTCTTCTTTCCATACTAATTCATATGGGAATTTATTAGGCCAGAGAATGCCAAGGAGCTGTTTAACCTCCGCCACGCCTCATTACGCAATGTTATTGAACGGATATTTGGAGTTATACAGAGGAGATTTAAAAAACTAGCGTCAATGGGGGAGTATTCAATTCAAACACGGGTTCGGCTAGTACTTGGCCTCCTTCGCCTCTTTAACTTTATTCGTCAGAGGGAAGGTGTTGAGTTAAATGATGATATTATCAGTGACAATGCAGGAGATTTAAATCCTTTGATAGCTACAACAAGGTCTCAATCTCAAGGCTCTAAAGCTATGAATGAGTTTAGCGATAAGGTTGCTCAACTGGATCGAAGACTATTTGGCATATGTCCGGGGGAAGACGGGCGGCGTTAGTGTTAAAGACCTCGCTTGATTGCCCCGTGCACGTCTTCGAACGTTACTGTTTGGCCACCGCACTAGTCCCGATCGGGCGTAGGTTATCGCTTAGTTAGTACGCACAGGGCGCGATCTGCCACAGCCCATGTCACACAGGCGTCGCACCAGCTAAAGTTCCGGTGCACAAAGTACAATGCGCATAACTGTGATTTCACCAAATCTGGGAGCTCTGATCGTCGAGAAAAATGCCAAACGTTGAGCGTACAGCATGTACCGATCCGATCTCAAATTGTCAGACCGGAAGTTGATGCGCGCTCGTGGATTACGTGCGCGGTAACGCACGTAATGCGGCCAGTGGTCCGGTAGATTAGAACGAAGGTACGCTATAGCCAGCTCTAGGGCACGTCACTGTGGTGAGCAAGTAGGAGCAGTTGCTGTTGTAGCTCGTGCGCCTCGTGCAGGTGCCTGTCTGTGTGTCTGTCTCCCCGTCGGACTCAACTTACGCCCACAGGCTCACTCGTGCTCTGCTCTGTTCTGCTTCGCTAGCACTGAGCCAGAGCTCGCCCTGAACTGCCACTGTATGCTCAGGTGCCTCCGCACAACAGTACACGGTCCACCTGCTCCGCTTTCTCAATTGTCTTCGTTGTCATTTCAGGTCCACTTCCAATGGCCTCGTCGGTCGCCGCTGCACCTCCTGCTACCGTTCAAGACACGGCCCCGCACCCAAATCATCCGTCGTCTGCGCCGGCCCCAGCATCCTCGTCCACGGACCAACCTCCAAAGTCGTCTACGCAGCCTACGCCTACGCCTACACCTCCTCAGCAACAGCAGCAGCACTGGCAGCAACATTCGCGTCCGGCTACTTCCCATCAGCATCATCGTTCACAGGTGTCCGCAATGCCACTAATGGGTCCGCCACTCTCGATCCCCGTGCCGCTGGGTTCGTCAACGTCCTTTATCAACTATTCATACTACCCACTCTACTCGCCGACCGTCCTGGCACCGCCTCCCGGATCGTCTGTTCCAGGACAGTCCACGACAAGCCCGCATCAAGGTGTGATTCCGACCAGTGCCCCTACTGGATCGTCGGCAGGGGTTCTTGGTGCACAATCACAGCAATCTGGTCCGCCGCCGCAATTCTTACCGTACGGGTCATTCCCGCAGTCGCCTACTGCGTACTATCCTAGCATGCCTCCATATGCACAGATGATCCCGCAGACGATTCCACAATCACCCCGTACCGGAAACGTCGCGCCAGGTGCGCCAGCAGGCTTACAGCAGCGAGGATTACAGCAAATGCACGGACGATTCGGTCGGCGGCCTTCGGCTGTCGCCGATTCATTTATGCCCGCGACGCTCATCGAGCAGCAGCAGCAGCTACAACTCGGCCGTCCACCAGGCCAACAACCGCCACCTCAGCAAGCACTGTACCATTTTCCTCCTCCACTACTACCGGCACTAGGCAATCCATTCTTAGCACAGTTCATGCAGCAACCGCAGCCACATCAGCATCATAGTCAACATAATCACCCGCACCACTATCATCACCGACAGCACTTCTCACAGCCATCCACTTCCTTAACGACGTCTACATCAAGCGCAGTACTACCCCGGGGACCGCCTCGGAAACCAAAGCAATCAGGCCACGCATTATGGGTCGGAAATCTCCCCCTCGTCACGACCGTACTTGATCTCCGGGATATGTTTGCATCGCCGGCAATTGAGTCCGTGTTCCTAATATCAAAATCCAATTGCGCGTTCGTGAACTACTCCTCCGACGTGGCAGTCCGCGACGCGCTCGACAAGTTCAAGCGGTCTGGCGGACTTTTGAAAGGCACGAAACTAGTCGCGCGCATGCAGCGGGGGTCTATAGCTGATCGCACAGCTCCGACATACGGGGACGACGCGACCGAACCGGCGAGCCCGGCTGGCGAGCCTGGCGAATCGACTGCGGTCGCACCGCAGCCGAGAGTGCATAGACCGGATGCATTTTTCGTGGTGAAATCGCTCACGGTCGAGGATTTGGAGTTGTCTGTGCAGACAGGTGTATGGGCTACCCAGGCACACAACGAGCGCGTGCTGAACGATGCGTATAATTCTGGAGATAACGTGTACCTGATATTCTCTGCTAACAAGTCCGGAGAGTATTTTGGGTACGCGCGAATGGCTGGGCCCATTGTACCTGAAGAAGCATCAGAGGAGAGTAGTAAACATGAATATGCTGGCACGGAGGAGAAACCTGAACAGCCCCCTGAGGTGGAGGAAGACGAGGACGAGCCGCTGGTATCGGGCACTGCGTCGGATGCATCGTCGGCGACAACAACAGCTGCATCGTCTGTCGCAGCTCTGATCGTGCAGCAGCAACACCAATCAACAGATCTACCGAAGACTACATACACCCCCGCGACCGCCACTTCGCCCGCAGGCCGTATCATCGACGACTCTTCCCGCGGTACAATATTCTGGGAAGTGATATCCGAACCCAGCACCTCGGACACAGTTCCGCCGTCGGCAGCATCATCCTCCACCGCGCCAACCTCTCCCATATCCGACACATCCGTTCTAAAATCCTGGGGCACACCGTTCAAAGTCACATGGATTTCCACTACACGGGTACCGTTTTTCAAAACGAAAGGTCTCAAAAACGCGTGGAACGCGAACCGGGACGTTAAGATCGCACGTGATGGCACCGAGCTCGAACCGAGTGTTGGCCGCAAACTGCTACAACTCTTCGGCGGGTTCTCACCGAGCGTAACAACGACTCCTGTACCCGCCGACACACAGAAAGAACCGCCGAGAGGTCCAATCGTCGTGGAGAGCAATATTACTGCTGTATCAGAAGAATCCGGGGATACGTGAATTAATCCCGTCAACGACATGCAGACATCTTTGTTGTCTTCTAATTCTCATTTTTATGTTCGCATGGCATGGGGTGTGACGCATGTGTTTGGATTTGTAACTCATTTTTGGATGGGCCCTGGGTGGGATATAGACTGATGACTTTGAATCCATTTTGATGATTTGTTATTTATAGGCGTGGAATTTCTTATGCTTATAATTCGTTTAATAGCCGGTATTCAGTATTATTAGATTGGTGTAGACTATTGTGAGGAATGAGGAATACTAAATATCGAAAAGCACAAAAAAAACAGCAGAACAAAATACAAGAAAACCTTTTATGTTTGCAGCTGAGCATCGATTCTCAGTCGAATTAGTTATGAATATCGTGTTAGGCTTCTCATCTGGTCTATAGATTATGTGAACGCTTATATTTGCACTTTTAGAGTTTAATGCCGTTCGTTTCTTGAATAGTTCTTGTTCATAATTCGATACTGATGTTCAGCACTTATTGCTGATTGAGAATGAAAATCGAGATACTCGCCCGTTCGTTGGAGGTAATGTTTATCAGCACCGACAAAGCCTTACTTCCAAGTTCAGCAGATAAATTACAGCGCGCATTATGGTAGCAGAAAATGCAATGTAGACGCGAATTGACTTAGCAACGAGATTGTTCGGACAAGTCAGCGAAGGGTGTGGCAGCCATTCCGAAAGTGCCTGGCCAGTCGGCCTCGGCGGTCGCCGAGGCCAAAGTTTTAAAAGGAACGAGTCAGCGCGATAAGCCACTGGGCGATGTAGGTCGACGACCCAGCAAGCCCCACAGACCCGAACACTCATTCTTTTTCTCTTTTGTTCCCTCCCACATTCTTTTCTTCGCCGGTATACATCTTTGTTACTTGTAGTCTGGAAACAGGTCGAAGTAAGTCAATTGAGTCAATTGAGCGGAGCGCTTTCAATTTAGCAACGCGTTGACTCTCGGGAATAATACAGAGCTCCACTAACCGGAACAGATGCCGTTCGAGTACGTCCCAAACTACTACGATTTTCCTCGTGAATTCCGCGGTTATGGCGAGAACCCGCCTGACTTCAAGTGGCCCAACAATGCCAAGATTGTCATCAACTTCGTCCTGAACTACGAGGAGGGTGCGGAAAACACGATCGAGAACGGCGACCCGTCGTCCGAGCAGTACATCTGGGAACTGCCTTATGTCCCCCACGCCGGTAAGCGATCGTATGACTGTGAGTCCGAATTTGAGTATGGCTCGCGCGCGGGTGTGTGGCGTATTTTGAGACTGTTCAAGAAACACGGCTATAAGTTTACCACTTTCGCTGTCGGCAAGGCATTTGAGTTGTTGCCTGATGTTCCGGCTGCTATCAAGCGCGAAGGCCACGAGATCGCGTCACACTGTTACAGATGGTGGGATTACTCCAAGTTGTCGCCTGAGGAGGAGAAGAAGATCATCATCAAGAACATGGAGAGCTTGAAGGCCACCACGGGTGAATACCCCAAGGGTTGGTACTACGCGAGACTGTCTCAGCACAGCCGTCGGCTCGTGTACGACGTTCACCAGGAACTTGGCGCGCCATTGTTGTGGATGGCCGATGCGTATGCGGACGATTTGCCATACTGGCAGCCAGTCCCACGAACTACCGACGCAATGCTTATGGTCCCGTACTCGTATGACTGCAATGACGCCCGGTTCCATCAGCCGACGGGCTGGTCATCGACTGACGGTTTCTACAAGCACATCCAGTACGCGTTTGATACCTTGTACGCCGAAGGTTGCGAGGGTACACCCAAGATGATGACCGTCGCGCTTCACGCTCGTGTCGTCGCCAAGCCAGGCCGATTTCAGGCTCTCGTTAAGTTCATGGATTACATCAAGGAGAAGGAAGGTGTCTGGGTTGCTACTCGCGAGGAAATTTCTGAGCGTATGTATAATTATTTGCTAATTTGTTTTGGTTACAGAGACTGACTTTTGCTTAGACTTCATGAAGGTTAACCCATGGGTACCGCCCGCTACTCCTCTTGCTTATGGTCCCGAAAAGCCTTAAATGCAGTGGAAAAAAGATGTGATGCGACTTAACGCAATATTTTTATGATTCGATGAGTGAATTTTGAAGAGTCAAACAGAACATGACAGATAGATATGCAAAAACAAGCCAACCCAATGCAGACACCAAAAAGAAGTCAAACCTCTAAAACCAATCGTCAATATCTTTTCGACGTTCTCCAAATCCAGTGATACCACTAACATCGATCCCAAACTTTCGGAGATACATGAAATCCGACACAGGCGACTCTTTCCCTTTCGAGACGAGAACGATTAAACTGATTTTCTTCAGCTTCGTATGTACTAATTCGGCCTTGTGGCGTAGCACGCTTTCCATGCTTTGGTGAGATCGGTCGGCGAGTAACGCGCTTTCGCCTATCAAGCAAATCATCCCTCTCCAGGTAACCCTGGCGCAGGTGGCTTTAAACTCCTCGAGATGTTTCATTATTGCGAAGTTGGCGAGATCTCTGTCGTCGACGTGCGACACTGCCAGACGTCGCAGATTTGGGCATAATCTGCGCGCCATCAGTAAAGATAACGGTTGCACCGCCGTGAGCCCGTATCTCGAGTAATCACGAGCCGACGAGTAATTAGTATTGTGACCACCGATATCAAGGTCGACTAGTCGTGACGGATTGCACCGGACAAGGGTTCCAACAAGACCATTAACACATCGCAGTGTTAGTTTCTCAAGCCCTTTGTACTCATCTTGAACTACTTCGCGACAACTTCCCCGCTCGTATTCCCAGCCACCGTCCGCCGCCGGCACAATCGCCAGCGGTGTAACAGACGTAATCAGCTCTTTGCAGTTGGCGGTGAGCTGCGGAAATGTCATCGCTTGCACGAGCTGAAAACAAGCAGTCTTGCAGCTTGGAGGTATTTTTTGGTCAGGATGCAAATATACGTTGAACAAGCGAATTTTCTCCAGTTTCGTATTCTTACTGAAATCCAAATCCCGTCCAACAACATCTAAATCAGACCTAAGTGAACCGAGTGGAAACTCAGCTATATCCCAAACCTTCAGCGTCATCAACTCGAAATTCTTCAGATTCGGCGCAAGCCGAAGAAAATTGTTGATGGACGCGCTGTGCAGTCTGCGATAGCCGCCATGGAATTCGTCATTATAGATAGCCACTTCCGCTTGCGATGTGCCGTGTGAAAATGATAGTGATTCTAGTTGCAGCACAGGGTACCACGGGATTTCAGGAGGATCACCTGGTATCGAGTAAATTATATCCGCTTCACTGACATAAGGAAAGACATAGATATCGAGCTTCAGAAGATTCGGAAATGAGCCGCGGCAAAGTAGCGGCACGACTGCTCGGGACTGCTCAATGGTGATCAATAGCCGGGTCAAGCTTGGGAATCGACCGGGCCACTTAAATCGCGTACGCATGTCAGCGATTAAGCTAAAGGAGACAGACTTTATTCCCATCTCTTGAACTGCTTCGGCAATTTTGAGCACTGTCTCGCTCCGGTACCGCATGAGTCCCTGTTCTGAAACTCTGCCATGCCAGAAGCAAGGAACGTCCCTTAACAGCGCCTTCCATTTCTTGCTAACAGTTGTCAGTGCAATAGTTTGGTCAATCGTCAAATTGCAGTCCTTAAAAACCTCGATCATAATTTCGCTTGGAAGACAGGAAGCTGGATCTTTTCGCTTTGGTAGCCAGTCTATTCGGGTATCCAACGCTTCTGCTAGAGCCTCTATTTCCTTCACTGTTGCCTCTTGTTTCCACCTCTCTCTTTGACAGTGCATGACTTCATCGAGAAAGTTAAGTCTGGTCTGCATGCTGTTATTATTTAAAACTTGAAGGAAAGATATAGATGTGACTTCATGACTATATCCTTCGAGGAGAACAAGGGAAACTCAGATGCGATGAAAGTTTCTCGACGCGTAAATGATCGCCGCACGGCGCCAACCCCAATGCGGCAATTATTACAAATTAGCGTTTTCATCGCAGTGGTATTTCTCCATCCCCAGTCATTGTGCGGCTCAAAGAAAACTGCCTCCTACGTTTAGTCCTAAGATAAGCGGCTATTTTCGCGCGAAATATGACCGGCTTAGGCACTGATAGCCTAGGTCAAGAAGTTGAATTACCGAAATTGGCAGCAACTGGTTGCAAGTCCGTGACCCTGAGCACGACACCGGCACTGCGATGACTGAACGTGATCGATTCCTCTTATTACAACGTATTGGGCCGAGACTAGGAAGTTGAGGCCAATGTTCTACGAAAGTCATCCACTCGGTTGCAGAGCAGGCTAGTAGCCCTCTCGAGGACCCATCTTGAGGACCTTCTTGAGGAACAAGTGGCCTCGCTCCAGGAGCAGGATGATGTGAATTCGACGAATGTTCAAGCGTTGAAGGGAGCAGTACAACTGGCAGCAGTCAGAGCACTCCACAGGTTTGTCGTACAAGGATTAGCTATGGTGTTCAGTATGTTCCGGGAAGACTAATGCTTCTATTTGGCCTCTAAGAGGCAAGATCAAGAAGAACGGGCGATTTAGTTTCACCGACAAGTACGAGAAAGGATTTTATTGCGTAAGTTCAGGGTTACCAACCCGAATCTTCGTGCTATGAATTGACGAATCAGGATGGAAAGTCGCCTTCAACCGTGGCTAGATGATTACGTCAAAGCTGGCAGGATCTGCAAAGGTGTATGGAAAAGCCTGTCTGGTTGAACTTCATGACCGTTTCTCGAATGGGAAGGGCCTGGCTTGATCATCACCATAAGTACTTTACTGGGAACAGGGCATCACCATAGCCAAAGTAGTCCTGGATGTCGATCAGGAGAGGTCGCACGACCAAGACTATACACCGCCACCGAGTATATGCAGTTAAGCATGTTGCACTTCGTCATGGGTTGGCCATCGGTTCCACTATCGAGCAAGTTCTGTTCTCGAGTATGCTACCAAGGAATCCGATGTCAAAGTCGTCTGGTCTTTCCAAGTGCTGCAAATCGAGAGTAAAGGCTCAGAATCAGGAGATTTTGCATAATGCACAAGACGCACCTCATGATGCATCGACTCTATAAGTCTGGTGGGGAGTACTACTTGGTATAGAATAGAGTAGATAGGATAGAGAGGGGGCTATTCATTTGTTGGATCCTGTTGAAATAGTATGGGTGTAGTTATATCGCATGTACAAAAGTTAGATATGCATGTCGCCGATGAACAATGTACTGGCAGTTGTCAGACCCTCGCTGCCCGCGTGATTAGCACCACGTAAAACTAGTAACAGATTACAGTAAGTGAAATAACCATTGCAGGTCTGACTGTTATCAATTTTATCAATTCAACCAATAATGTGAAGCGTCCTGTTAATAAGTTACAAAAATGATGCCCTAATTCACTGCCCCGGATATTATTAGATATCGTTTAAGTCGGTTCTAGAACAGAGCGCACAGGATGAACGGCTGTATACGGCCACTAAAAGCGCCGTGATCTGGCGGAACCGGTATGGCCGGATAGCAGTCCTGCAGTAGATGCCTTGAACTTCACTTCATATTCCTGAATTCCACTTTGCAATCGTTGTTTCGACGGCGATGACAGAGCACAGTCTTGAATTAGCCAAAGAAAATTGAAATCTTATAGAAGGCTAGTATCGAGTGTCTGCGAGATATTGCATGCTGGCCTGAATACATTCATTCACCAATTTCAATTCTAATTGATTACGAGGTGGGTAGATCAACATATAACCAGCAGGAATCGCTTTCACCTTTCCTGAAAAAGGATGGAGTTCTCCCCAGCGTCTCTCAATCAACAACCGTGCATCTGATGGGTGCAAGTTGACATGGAAGCTGCCATCGACTGGGTGCTGATGGGCTACTTCACACTCCAAAAGAATTTCGCCAGCGAATAAAGCATCGTTATGTTTTTCAAGAAAGGATCTGGCCACTTTCATTGGTAGACGTTTACCATTGGCAAGAACAATATCTTTGATTGAGTAAATGGTTTGATGTACCTCTATCTTGAAGCCTTCCGGTGCGATCTGGTTGAGAACACGGTTCGGAACCGGCCATGGTGCGATGACGGGATAGTCACCGTTGCGATAAGGAATGTTGTCCGGAGACAGATACTTTGCAACCGCTTGTGAATCTCCCGACACGGATCTGAAATCTCGAGGATATCTAATGGCGAATAATTTCATGAACGAGGTGGTGAGATATCCGACGAAATTGTGGGGTAGTCCGCCAGGTCCTAGACTCATCCAAGCCTTGTAATCCTTGTAGCCGAGATAGGCCGCAAACGTGGATGCAGTGGCCAGAGCAATGGTCAAGCCACCATTTGCAATATTGCTCTTAAACATGGTGCGATGTCCGGTCGAGTTGCTAATCCAAGCGCTTTCGAAAGGAACGGTAGGCATGAATCACACCAAGTGATGACGGATTGACGCTGCAATTTGTATGGCGGTTGTCACGTTGGACGCCAACCCCGGGATGCCGTCTAACTTATCACCGAGCAGCGTTTAAGTTGACTACAAATACTTGACAGATATGAAATCCATATACAACGGGAGATAGTATGTTTCCGGTGTTAACTGCTTCATAGGTGTGTCCTAAGTGATGACGTCATCTGTGTCACACACCAGGAATATTGTATTCGTACAATTACAATACTTAAAAGTGTCACAGTTTAAACCTGCCGTACTTGATAGTCCGAAATTGAAGCACACCGACATTAATGGCGGATGATGAGAGTGTGCTATTGCTACATAACAGGATTCACATAACTGATCAGCTGCTAGAGCGCAGGATAGACTGGCTGTGCGGAGAATGGTGACAAGATCTCTAGACGACTCGACGGAATAACCATAAGTCCGGAGTGGTAGATTAGTCATGAGCAGGGCAAGGATGTCCGCCAAGCGAGATTTAAGTGCGCCTTAGATCATTACGTCACAGAAGCTATTACAGACTTTGTATCTCCGGCCGAAGCCAAAGGAGTTAGTAACGAGCGCCAGCTGTTTGCAGATGCGGCGCAGGCACAAAACTTCTGACGCGGTTATTGCTTGAAAGTCGAAAACACATAGATTTATGCGCAGACATGAAGCAGACTATTTCGCGCTTGGCCCAGAATGCGCGCTGCCCATAGAAATTAACTGTCACACAAGTCGCAAGGGTTTCCAATGCGGGAGAAAGTAAACAAGTCAGCATTTGGATTCGCCGAAGCACGAGCAAATGTGGCTCGTGCGGCGGTGCGGGGACAGTCAATTAGAACGCGTTGAGGCGCGGTGTGTGCGCGGATTGCGTCACGAGCCGCGCCGACATGCGAAACGTTGGCAAACAGAACAACTTGCCTTAGGGGTCTTGGGGGCCCTCTGCCGGGACCCTGGGGCCGAGATGCCTTATTATATATATTATCTGGTCGTCCCTCGTCCTCATTCCTTTTCATTATCACATCGTTATCGCTATCGCTCGTTAAGACTTTGCTCTGCTCGTCGATCTCTTCATCTTCCTACGTCGATCGCTTCTTTCTACACAGGTCGCAGTTCACCAGTTTACAATGCACTCCGCCACTTCTCCGTCGCTCGCTGCCACCGCAGTCCCAAAGGCTCCTCAATTTCTAAGACTTTCCGCTCCTCTCGAGTCTGAGAAGCGTAACTTCCTTGTCCTCACTGCCAAAGTCACTCCTGCGGCCTCCACTGAGGACCAGAAGGCTGCTTCTGGTGCCGATAGTCGTCCCCGCTCCGAGTCGGTTGTATCCACTGCTTCGGATGCTTCTACCAACGGCATCCAGCGATGGGTGTCGAACATCGACGTTCCTGAGGAGGCTACTTTTTAGTTGCAGGCCCATCGCGCATTTTACGACATTCTTGTACTATATGGCTTGTGCACATCCGTGTACTAACGTGATCTTCGCTTGACGTCTGCTTATATATATATATTGTGTTTCTTACGACAAAAAATGAGGAGTATCGGACGGTCAGCTTGGGAATTTGGTTGTTTTAAACGGTAGTTAATGGATGCTATTTTCAATGGTTTAAGGTTTGATGCAAATATCGATTTTTTGTTTCGGGCGTTATTGTTTGATGGGTATGATGATTTCCTTGACATGCATGTGAACTGTATAAATGAGTTGAATAAAAATTGCTAGAATGGGCGGTATTAATGTGCCTGGAATTTTGCAGTCGACATTACTAGTTTCTATAGTGCTTGAAAAACCAAGTCCCCCCAGAGGGTGTCGGCACTCTCAGGGCAACAGATCCTCCCATCTCGCCATGACGAAGTCTTATGACATTCCATGGGCCGGACGAAGGAATCCTTTGCGGCTATGCTCCTAGAGAATTCGGCAACATGCAACTCAAGTAAGCGACTCACTGGGCCCCTCATTTTTCTAGCGGCGTTTTCAATATTGCCGATATATTCTTATCGTGGGCTCCTCATAGGTCTGGCAAGCCATATCAGTTTTGGAGATAAATATACTCCTATAGGGACAATAAATTAAATAATAATTAAACAACTGGATACAATGACAGTCACTATTTGACAAAATGCACATCCCAAAATAATCCAGGGACAGTGATAACCAAAAAAAATTTAAAAAAAAAATAAGAAGGCGAATTTCGGCGAACTAATTTAAATGAGAAAAATACATCGCATGCAAAATACCTGTGCCCCAAATACTGCCAAAGCAAAATGAAATTAAAAATCAAAAGATCTAAATTACAAGTAGTTATAGCCCAAAAAAAAAAAAAATTCGCCGGCGTCAGTATTCAAGATATTTACTGCTTCAGTGTCTCCCGGTACTGCTTCGCACAGCCATAGTGCACAACTACCCGGTTCGGAAATACAGATATGACGCTATTCCCCAACCGCTTCACACACACGGAACATACCCGCGTATCGGAAATCACAACGTTCTTACTCCGGAGGTCGATCAGAGATTGCTGCGTCCTGACTAATTCCGTTTTCAAAAGAGACGCATACAAGCGGTCGCGAGTAACGCTCGCGTTCGTCGCCCGCAAATGTGCTTCGAGAAACGGGCCAAGTGACGCCATCTTAATATCTGACGGAAGCAACTCCAATGCGTCAATAGCAGACACCCGCGAGCCGTGGTTCGACAGTAAATCTAGCGCGGCTTCGAGGTTCATTGGCGGGAGCTCATAGCCCACATGCGGAACTGATGCCGGCGGCGGCATTGAACTAAGAGACGATGACGAGGACGATTTCCGCACATGTTGGAACGCACTCGGCGCTAGAGGAGGCGACGCTGATAGATTGCACATTGACGACGAGTTGGATGATCGTCTTGATGACGAGATGCGGCTTGATACGGTGTAGCCATTGCCTACTCGAATACCAGGCGGTCGTAGATACAGTTCCAGGAGAGTGTGAAATACGCTCTTGCTGTTGGGAGCATCGGTGTCGTAAATATTCAAGCAGTACTCCTGCGCCTTGTTGTAGTCCTTCATACTGAAAACATATATCTCCAGTGCGCGTTTGTGTTCCCCAATGCGACTGAACAAGATTGCCTTGGCTTCCAGGAACAAGCTTGCTGCAAGAATATTAGTATGATTTAATAAACCAAGAGGACTTAGTACATACAGTCTCGGGGAATAATGCCGAGGATCTTCTCAGCTTTATACTGCTTCGAGTCCCGTAACAATTTGAGCAACTTTTCTAGAGGTCGCTGAAGCATTTCGTCGTCCAGAACATATAGTTGTGCATTGGTCTTGATATCTTCAAGGTACGCTAATGCTAGTTCATTATGAAAATCTGGAGACAGATCACCTAGAACGAAGACCAAATGCTCGAGATATTTGATCGTCAATACCCGGGAAATCGGAGCCAAGTACTTGACAACTAATGTCCGCGAAAGGGACTCCGCTTCTGGAGTATTCGCCATGAATATCTAAGAAACGTTAGCAAAATCAACTTGTAACACGAACACTCCAGCTTACATCAATTCCGTACTGCTCGTCCATACGAATAGGTCCAGTTGCAAACTCAAATACCAAATTAAGATGCTCATTACCGAGCTTCTGCAAGTATTGAACTATCGGTTCAGGACCCGAAAGTTCGGACATTTTCTCACTCTCACCAAGCTCCTTGAGAAGCTCCAAAGCATCTCTGTGCAACTTCTTTGTGTAATAGAAATCAACCAGTTCGGACCACTTTGCATGCGACAGTAGTTGTTGCCTGGCAACCTCCTTGTCGCAGTGATTTGGCAACCGAACGAGTGGGCCCACCAGTTGTGGATTGATCAGCATATAACATCGAAGTAACGCCGTATCAACAACCGTCGCTTCCCTCGCAAGGTCAGCTCCGAACGTTGTAGAAGTCATCTTTTCGGACGAAACTAGCTCAAGATCTTCTTTCGTGATGGTGCCAGATTCGACCGATGCTAGGCGAGCAATCTTCCTCCTCGTGTCGATAAGATATATCAACAAGCATCGGACGGCTTTATTCAACGTCTTGCCATCTAATGACTCTGGCCCACGGAAATCTGATACACTGCTAACCTCAGATGGCGCGGCGATCCTATAATTCTTGCCGATCGACAGAAAGTTTGCCAAACTCCCTGCAAGTGACATGGTGTCTGCCGTCGAACTTGTGTTTTTCAAAATGACGCCATTACTACTAGCATTCGACGACAATATACTAGGCCGCAGAAATCGATCGAAGAACTCAAAGTCTCTTTGCCGCTGGACATCCGGATTCGTTGAAGCGATTGATGCTCTGTCGGCATGATCTATACCATTAGTGGAATTCCCATTCACCCTTTCGACAACCTTTGGTACGCCAGCAATATTCTCACTTGTGCCGTTGATCTTTGCTGGCGACGCCGGCTCTGACTGTGATTCATCCGCGTCATGGCCATTCTCGCCCGGCGGTTGCTCTTCGTCATCGTCATTCTTTGGTGCAACAACAACATCTCCAGCAATAACCGCAGGATACAGCGAAAGTACTCGTTCTGGTGGTGCCGACACTTCTGAAAACATGATCATTGATAGCTGAAACTTCAAGCGCTTAAAAAGTTGTTCCGCCTTCATCATCTTCAACTCTCGTAGCATGTTGGTCCGATCGGCAACAAATACATCGTCCAACCCTTCTACTAGGCTAATCGCTTCATCCAATTGGTCCTGATCGACCAGAACCCGTACCTGCTCCTCAAACGATTTGATACCAAGCTGCCAAATTTGCCGCGACGATGCAATGAATGGATACTTCCCATCGTGTAAGTGAGAGAGCGCGGGAAAGTTGATGGACTGTAGCAATGTATACGTCTTTGGACTTCGTACTTCTAAACGCTTGCTATTGGCCGCAATAGAGACAATGTACGGGTACGTATATCCAAGCATTGTAGGAACATCCTTCCACTTTATCGGTTTCTTCTTTGTGAGAAATTCACCCGTCTCCGCTGATAAGAAAGCTGATGAGAATTCGTTGACAAGCAATATTGAATCATCTTCTGGTAGTAAGGCAGCCAACGCGCAGCCTTGCCGTCGTGCAGACGCTGATGCTGAAGAAGTTATATCGCCAATATTCGCGGCAACGCCAGCAATTGCTCCATTCAGAGGTCCAACTGGACGTCCAGCAGCGAAAACAGAGGAGACGGTCGATGCTGAAAGGTCCACCAGAAAGTATTCGACAACCATGCCGCACAGTACCTTATCCGGTCGAATAAACGTCAGCGAGCGTGGACGCTCAGGAATTGCTATCTCGCGAGACCCAATCAATTCGCCACCTTGCCATTCATAACAATGCAATTTCTTCTTGGCCGAAATTACTAGCCGGGAAATCGCCCCTTGAATATCCGCAGCTAATGGTTTTGGCAGCATGCCATCGCTTGACGGCGTAACAAACGGTTTGTAGAAGTCAAGATCCGAGGAAGTCGCCAAGACGAATGCACCTTTGGTTCGATGTAGCCTCTCTTGTAAAGCATATGTATCTAGGTCATAGAGGTAAACATAACTGTCACTTAGCGCAACCAGAACTCTTGCTTCCTCAAGAACAGCCAGTTGTTCAATAGCCCTCTTTGCGAACTGGTCAATCGTCGTCAATAACTTTGCCGGCGCCGGTGCTCCTCTGTCTGGCGCAGACGATGACCCTGTGGACGGTGGCACTGAATACACCTTTAATGCTCCGGACGCTAAGCCGACATACAGTTTGTCTCCTATATTTAGATTAGCCATTGCTTGTGCAGACCGAACAGTGGCATCTGGACAACCCACTCGACGCGAATATAGCCTGTATCCGCTCTTTCGAGCTCAGCTCGACAACGGGCACCGGAGCAAACGCCCGTAACATCGGTCAGGGGTACTGCTTATATCAAGTAATATCGTAAACACGCAAAATAAATGTCAACAATGAGGATTCGAGATGTCCACGCTCCCGAAATTTGCTCGACTGCTACTTTGTGGTCAGTGTGTGTGAGGCGAAGGCAATCTGTAAGCCGACGCCTGAAGTCTGTCGAACATTCCGCTTTGGAAAGCAAAAGCGAGGTAGATGCGCCGCGGCTCGCAGCTTAACCTTCCTTAATTGTCGAATAGCAAGTTAGTTGCACGTGATAGATAAGGGTTAGGGTACTGAAGTAAACCCTTAATTTCGGTGCGGCTTGCTCCACGGTCGAGACCTACTTCATCTACCAGAATCGTTCTCCCCGCACTATAACGTACGGCAACTACATTCTACAATTATGGTCACGATACTTGAAGCATTGCTTTCCGTTGCACTTATTAGTGCTGTAATTTTGGTTAATCGATTATTACCGAGCGTTACTTCACAGGAGACCGAGAATCGGAATCACAACGTCCCGGGGGCACTACCAAAAGTGGCAGAGAAACGAAAAAAGAAGAAAAAGGCAAAAGATCAACCTCAGTCCACTAGTGGAAATACTTCATCTAAGAACGATAAGGATGAGTTTAATACGACGGACACATCTACGGCTGCAGTAAGCACACTTTGGGCGCATGGTGCGGAGAGTAGAAAGTCATCGAACGGCGCTACGGATATCCAGTCCATCGCGAAGGCACCTGCCATTAGTCCTGGTGTGATTACTAGTAAAACACTACCGGCTCCGGTGTCGAATGAGAAGGTGGACTCCAAGACAGAGAAGACCACTAAATCAAGTCGGCCACACCTGTCAGACTCTGCCTCGTCTGAAGCAGCGCAGAAGGCTCTTACCGTTGGCGATACATTGGATGTTCTAGCAGCTCGAGATACTGAGTCCGACCACATGTCCGAATCATCAACCCCCGAGAGCGGCAGGTCAGCACATGCTACTGGTGTACGAGTCCTTAGGATCGTCGGTTCAAGTGACAAAAAGGCCACCAAAACATCAAAAGGCTTAACAGAGTCGGCAGAGCTCACGAAAAAGCAAAGACAAAATAGGAAGAAGTACGAGGTAATGAAGGAAACAAAGGTAATGCAACAGGAGGAGCAAGAACGACGGTTGCGGGAGTTTAAGCAACAAAAAGCCCGAGAAGCCATGCTGGAGCAGCAAAAATTGGAGGCACGGAAAATCAAAATAGCGAGCTTACCGAAACAAAATCCAGTTAGGCCTGCGAAACAGAAACCTAATCTGCCTCCTGTGCCGGCCGAAGACTCGAAGAATGAAATTAGCCCACCCTTCAATACTCTTGAGAATGCAATTGAGGAACAGTCTTGGGAGTCGGTCCCTGTTCGAAAAGGGCCGCAGCAAAATAAAAATACTTCTCGAAGCATCGATGAGGTTCCTGATATTCCAGATAGCAGGTTTGCTATTCCATCAAATGGAATGTCTTGGGATTGATAAACATGAAATTTACTATAGGCAAGAATGCAATGGATGTTTGATAGGTCCTCTAGGATGCTCGATGTAGGTTTTTATGATTGATTGACGTCTGATTGTTAACTTTGTATGTTAATATCAGGAGAAATCGTTGTATAATATACGTTGTCAAGATAAGTATGTAAGTAACACAAGAACACCCAAATACCAACATCTGCCCCTCCAACAAAAATACAAACTACAAATACAAATCACAAATATCCTATTGTATATCAACTAAAAATGAACCCATGCACAATTTCCCAAATAACAAGTCAACTAATAGTGTGCCTCCACACCGGACCCACTACTATCGTAGCTTAGTCTCGAACCGTCAACGGATGCTGACTTTTTGACTACCGGGCTCCGCAATTCTCTGCTGTAGTATTCACTAGATGGACGTGTCGATGGCGTGGCCGTACGTAGAGAATTTGATTTTCCGTTATTTTCCTCGTCCGAAGAAACTTCGGTCAATCTCTTGATGTCGTTATACCAAACCATCATCTGTTCATATGACTCTGCGCGGAACATCCAACTGTGTCCGCGATGAAACTGGCCTGTTTGCTTTCCTTTCATCAAAAATTTGAATGAATGTGACGATGCGTCAGAATGGTCGGAGAGGTGACAATCTTGAAGCAGGAGAGACATCACAGGCGTAAGGTCGTTCTTGCGATCCGAGGTCTTGAACTCATGCAAGTATGTTGGAGTTAGAACATACCACGCGCTTGTGTACGATTTCAAATATTTTGTGCGGCGTTCTAGCGGACCCGCTCGTATCGGATTTGTCGCACTACTATCGCGACCAGGGTAGACGATGTTCTCCAATTTCCGGACTGCAATTGTCGGGTCTACGAAATTTGGATCGCGACGGACAAATTCATCCCACTCCTTCGCAGGCGGTAGTCCAACAAGATTGATGGTGAGATTGTGCGAAAAGTCAAGAGTGTCTTGTCCCTCTCGATTTAACAGTCCACAATATATATCGAATGCTTGTTGAATTTCCTTCACGACGATCTCTTCCAAGGCCTTGCCAGATGTCTCAATGTTCAAGTATGCCTAGAAATATTAACAAACAATATCAGATTTCATATAAAACAAGTACGCACTTGATGCAGATAATTTTCTTCCTCAATTTGTTTCCGAAGCTGCTTCTCAACGGCAAGTTTGACGATATAAGGATCGTATTTTCCAGACACCAGGTGTGGATTAACGGCCATGGCATTCAACGCTTCCGTCAAAACCGCAACTTGCTTCTTCGTAAGATCCTGCTCTTTCGCAACCGAGTTCTTAAAGTCTCCTGATAGTCCCTTGATCTCCTTTATTTTTAGTGCCAAGTCACGCCGTAGTTCCTTAAGCCGTGGTACAATCTCGTTGATCTGTCTCGCCGCATCAGCTGCATGAAGCGTCGCCTGTTTGTGATAATCCCGCAACATAATGGTGGTATCTTGGATTCCACCTTGCCGTAGGAATATGTCGCCCGTATCACGGAATGGAACTGCTACGATCCCGCCCAGCCTGAAGCACTCTTTGGACCTTGCTTCCTGAGCAGATGCGGCTACCTCGAAATATGCAATCAATTCTTTTAAGATTTTCCTCCAGATAGAAAATCGTTGTGACAGTACGTCAGTCGGATTACCATTAATTGGTACAGGTGTGAAAAATGCTGAGTTCTCATCGGGCTGGCCATTTCCACGCATGGTTTTCGTCGGTACCCGCATGGATGCTCGTGCTTGTGCATTAAATGTGTGGGCGGGTGGCTTGGATTGTTGTACAGACTGTGGACTGACTGCTGATATTGGGGAAATGGACTGCGGAGATATGATAATAGACGGAATTTGCTGCTCAAGCTCCTGGTTGTGGTGCTGTGGTTGAGGTACTTCAGATATCGGAAAGTCAACAGATGATACGGCGCCCGGTGGAGACTGTGCGCCATATCCATTGAAGTAAGGTGCATTGGTAATAGCAGGTCGTCTGTCTTCGTCGACTCTGCTATCCACATCGTCGTCAATATCGTCGCCGCCGCCGGGACGCTGTATTGGCCCAGGTTGCGCCTCTGGAAATCCACCGGGCATCGATGGTTCTGCGTATCCGGTCGAGGAAGACGAGGTCGATCTGTCCATAGATATCTTTCGCAAGTTCGATCCTTCGGCGGGACCGTAATATGCAGACCCGTTGGATTGCGCTAGGGTCGGTGTGTGCTGGCCGAGCATAGACCGCGGTACTGAAGGATGACGCGATAAACGATGCTGCGAGCTGCTTGCGCTCGCAGGCACTGTATTTGTGGATGAGGCTGCGGACGCCATACGTCGAATCACTGTGTCGCTTCGTTTGACGTGTGCTTCGTTATGCATGGCCGCTGCTCTGTGCAGGCTAAACTTTTGCTGGTTGTTCCATGGTGAGAGCACTTTCGCGATGGCTGCGTCCCCCGGTGTTGTGGCGGTGAGGCGGTGCATTTAATGGCGGTGCACCGCGGCTGTTCTGACCCGGTACTCTAACACAACGGCGCGGGCAGTTAGAAGCTAAAGAAAGCTCAATGCTGGGTCCGTATATACACCGACCTGTATGTAAGGTTCAAATTCGTCATCGTACTCGTGGCACCATGCCATTCCGAGACTAGGAAAGATGCCCGCTAGCCACATGCGGAATCGTGCAGCAGAAATGCGATGCGGCTTGTCGCTGCTGACGATTTTTGCGAACATTCGACAGCAGATTCAAAATTACATGGAATCCGGACCATCTACGTGAGTATCCCCAAGATCGCGGGACTGAGGTTGCATTGACTAAATGGGACCAAGAAGTCATTGCCCGGTCAATCGAGCCTGGTGGCACTAAGCTTAGTGAGATACTAAATATTTCACGACCAACGATGACGTGCCCAGAAGACCAGACACTGACGACAAATATACAATGAAAATAGTGCCAAATACGTCAACTTTGGTTTCTTCGAGAACACTTTGTAGTGGCGCATCGTGCAACGTATCTTAACTTTTCCCTGTTTGCCGTGACGGCAGATCATCCATGAAATATAGTGTCACATGTCGATCTAAGGCATTAGGAGCTGGCTAGGGTATGTAGTTTTCCGCATATTGCAGATCTAGAGGAATTTCAGTGGACTTACCAATATCTTAGCTAAGCTCAAACTCATGCGGCGCTGACGTCGACCGAGTGAAATTGTAAGAATTGCATACTTTTTACAAAACAAATTCAATAATACAATCAATAATTTAAGTTGTACGCAATGTTGTCTTTATATCGTCATACAGAAACATTCGCAAAGTATCCACTATAACCTGGTCAACCTTCTAAACCATCTAGAGCTTGTTCTCAAGCTGGCGCGATTCCTTAAGCGCTATCATTTTGCCAATGACATCTTCAAGAGCAACCATCTCACCCTTGCTCTGCGAAGACTGGTCGTCACGGTTACGTACATTAACAGCCTTGGCATTCAACTCCTGCTCTCCGACAATGAGAATGAAGTTGTACTGCTGGAGCTGGCCGTTACGGACTTTCTTCATGAGCGTGTTTCCGCCAAGATCCGAGTCAGCGTACATGCCGGCGTCGAAAAGAGCCTTGCGGACTTCCTCAGCGTAGTCGTTGTACTTCACGCCGACAGGAATAACGAGTACCTGGCGAGGCGACAACCAAAACGGCCATTTACCGCCAAAGTGCTCCGTAAGAATGGCAGTCATTCGCTCGACACTACCAAGGATGGCGCGGTGAATCATCACCGGTCGAGCGTACTGCGACTTTTCACCATCCTTGTCAGCAGCTTCCTCAGACGTAGCGATGTGGTATTCGAGATTGAATTGCTGCGGTAGCTGGTAATCCAGCTGAATGGTGGCACACTGGTAATGTCGTCGCAGAGCGTCCGAAATGGTAATATCGATCTTGGGACCGTAGAATGCTCCGTCACCAGGGTTCAGCTCCCATGGAACGCCAAAGTTATCTAAGGCGGCACTAAGCTTCTTCTCGGCATCATTCCAGGTTTCGATTTCTCCCAAGAACTTCTCTGGCCGGGTGGAAAGCTCCAACTTGAATGTAAATCCAAAGATACCATAGATGTGCTTCAGGAAATCAAATACTCCTGTGATCTCGTCTTCAATTTGGTCTTGGGTACAAAAGATATGAGTATCATCCTGCTGGAATCGGCGCACCCGAGTGAGGCCGGTCAAAGCACCAGAGTACTCGTTTCTGTGGAGCACGCCAAAGTCAGCCATTCTCCATGGCAATTCACGGTATGAGCGTTCGCGCGACTTGAAGATTAAGCAGTGGCTCGGGCAATTCATTGGCTTCAAAGCAAAAGTCTCCTTCTCGACACCAGTAGTAAACATGTCATCCTTGTAGTGCTGCCAGTGACCAGATATCTCCCAGAGCTTGGAATTGAACATATTCGGCGTGATAACCTCCTCGTAACCTCGCTTACGGTATTCGGACCGCATGAGCTCAAGTAGGCTGTTGTAGATACGGGTGCCGTGAGGAAGCCAGAAGCAGCTACCGGGTGACGTCTCATGGAAGAAAAATAAGTCTTGCTCACGACCAATCTTCCGGTGATCTCTCTTGGCAGCCTCTTCCAAGAATTTCAGGTACTCGGTCATCTGCTTAGGATCAGGGAAACTGACACCATATATTCTCTGCAGTGAATCGTTCGCGGCATCACCCAAAAAGTATGAAGCAGAATTCTTCAGCAGCTTAAACGCTTTGACACGGCCAGTGTTGGGAACGTGGGGGCCGACACATAAATCAATTAGTGGACCGCATCGATAGACTGTGGTGGAGGTTCCGTCCGGGATTTTCGAGCCGATGATAGTCTGTTTGTATTTATTGTGGCTAAACATCTTCAACAAGTTCTCCTTGGAGACAACTAGACGCTGAAATGGCTGACGCTCCTTGATAGCGCTCTTAGCAATAGTCTCGAGAGCCGAGAAATCCGCCTGCGACACAGCCCGACCATCATCAATAGACATCTCGTAGAAGAAGCCATCCTCAGTAGGAGGACCCACGCAAAGATGGCAGCCGTAATGTCTCTCAGAGGCTTCACCGAGAATGTGAGCACTGGAATGCCAGAAAACGCGTTTGCCTATGATTTAGTAAGTATGGCTCATTTTCTGTAAAGGCTTACATCAAAATTAACACATACCTTCTGGCGTCTCGAAATCAAAGAACTCAACGCTGCTGTCAACCTCAAACGGCCGCTCCAAATCCCACAAGATGTTGTTAACCTTGGAAATAATAATCCGGTCTGAAAGAGACTTGCTAATATCGCGCGCAATGGTCATAGGTGTGGTTTCCCAGGCAGTTCCGATCTTCGTGGACCCGTCGTTCAGAGTGATAGTGATTTCAATCCGAGGCTTCTCTGCAATTATGAGTCAGATACTACATCTATACCACAGTCTCAAAAGGCTATGTACTAGCAGCTTCCTCATCGTACTGCTTCTTCAGCTCTTCAAACATCTGGATACGATAAGGAATGTACTGAGGAGCAGGTACCATCTATCATTCTCCATTAGTACAAATCGTCCAGATCCACGTAGTTCATCACCAAAATTGACTCAATATGTACCTCAAGAGGAGAAGACCCCTCAGCAGTACCATCCTTAGCCTTTTTTGTCTTCGGCGCTTTCGGCTTAGTAGGAGCGGACTCGGCTGGGGCAGTAACAGGCTTCTCAATTGACACATGCGCAAGTTTCGCCGCCACTTCCTTGACCACCTCAGACGCCATTGGATCAGTGCACAGTTAGAACAGAAGAGAATGTTAATCTATAACAAATAGGGCAACCGCCGAAATGTCAGAGGCGTATGAGTAAATTGGAAGGACTTGACGCATATTTCAGTGTCGAATTCAATGATGGGATGTCTTACAAAATCCTAGAACCCTAACCTTATATTTTAACTGAAAATTTAGTCATACCCGTCGCCATGAGTCATGTAATAGGCAGATATCATTACTGTATCTCGATAACTCCGATAGCTGTTGATACTACTTCTGACTTTGGCGTAGTCTAAGTCAGTGCAAGCTTAAACTAGAGAGTACATCAATTCGACATTGAAGACCATGTGCCGTGGCTGCCGCAGTCGATACGCATTTAAATTTTCGTTTTTATCGAATTGCAGTTGGATAATCTGAAATACACAGAGCCTCCCAAAGCGACATGGGGAATGAACCATTACTAAGTACTCTTTGAATAGGGGGCTGAGCAACATTCCCATCTACATCCCATTTTATTCCGAAATTCATTGAACAAATTTCCCACACAAATAACAAACATCTCAATTTTCATGAAAATATCCATCATATCTTCGGAATATGGAGACTCTTGCTGATCATAGCGCAACCGCTAATGAAAAAGAGCGCAACCGCAGGATGAACTGCGTACCAAGTATCTCTACCAACAACGCCATATGGAATATCGTCTACAATCCACTTTCGGTGCACCCAGTATGCCATTAAAAATACGAGACTGAGAGTAGTCGGGATAGGAGTACCTTCAAAATATTTGGACTTTCCGGATTTGTCCTTGGGCAGATTCGCAACTGTAACGTTAAACCGCGCTAACCGACTCAATCCACAAAGAACAAAGTAACACAGCACGGCATTGTCAATTGCGGTGCGAAAACCGATGGAAAACGCGCAGCATGACGGCGCGACACCGAAGGAAACAAGATCAGCAAGTGAATCCAGCTCCTGACCCATAAGTGAGCTTTTCTTCCTCAGGCGAGCAACTTTTCCATCCATGAAATCAAAAAATAAGCCGAACGGTGTCAAGGCAATTGCGAGCCACAGATTGAAATAGTCATTTGGGTCACCAAGACAGTAGCGAAGCGAAGAGAAGATGCTCATGAGACCACAAAGACCTTAATTAAGCAACAGTTAGAACGATTTATAATTTATTGATTAACAATATCAACATACCATTTGATAGAGTGATAAAATCTGCCATATGCAGGGTTCTAAGCCATTGAGAGTTAGTGACAGCATTTGACAGAGGTTCTCTCAGACCATTCGAAACAGCCACGGGGTCTGCCTCTAGCTCTCTGGGCATACCTTATTAAACTAAAGTGTCTATGATCTGTCGTGAATGCCAGTAACTGTGCTTCCTCTGAAGTGGACGGTTTTGAGCCTTAGAACGACACATTAGTATGCTCCATCAAAAATGATCCCATCAGTCATAGGGGCCGGTTAAAGTAAAACCAATAATGACGTTAATCACGGGCTTACTATCACCTTTGCAGACGATCGTGTGCGACAATAATTAAACGGGAAGACTTACTACCATTGGCTTGAACATCAACATCGTTCTGCGTTTTTCGCGGACGGGGCATGTCATCGGAGCTTTTGGAATAGTTCATAGTGATAAAAATATTCCTGACTTAAGCCTCTCACTATATCCAATAAGTCGCGACTTTTATGATCCGACAGAGGAGCAGGCGACAGCCAGTAAAATTTGATCAAGATATATTTTTGTTAGCTTGGGCCTCGGGATCCCCAAAATCGATGACGAGTCGTCCGTCTGACGGATGGATTTCGCGGCGATTTTTGAGCCTTCACGTGCAGCGTGCTGTTTTGCTGCTAACGCATTCGGCGAGGCGCAGGCCGTTGCGCTGGAGAGCTGATACGACGACACGCCTGTCAACACATCAACACAGCCCACATTTCCCCGACCGCCAGCAAGCCAGCGCATAATTATCACAGGCATTCGCCGGCAACCTCGCTGATCATCTGCCGACCGCGTCCACTGTTGCGAGGTTGCAAGTGACCCAGCATGACCTTTGGTTATCCTATTGCTGTCGTTCAAGGAGCCTGTGAAGACGTTAAAGATCGATCGCTCGTGTCCGCCTTGTCAAGGCCATTAACAAGTCGGTAGAAAGCACTGCTCTGTTCACCGTTGCACTGATAATTACTGTTTTGATCGGCCTCTGACATCATCTAATTGGCTTCTGTTTGATATGATGCATCGGTCCGGCGTGATATATGCGATAGGACGGTATTAGGGAGACACTATGAGATGTTCTTAACGCAGGATACCTGTGAATGCGTACTCTGCGTTAGCAGGCTTTCAACTAGACGCGTATCACCGATGCTGTATCCAGAAATTCTCGTTGGCTGCATGATTGAGTGACGCATGAGAAAGGAACTGCTTAGATACAAAACATGCGAACTCTGCTCTTGCGCAGAAGACGCATGTTAGTTGCCTTACTGCTGCCGGACATTCAATATTTGCTTTTGCGTTCGTAAGACGCTAATTGGACGAAGTACTTCATTTGCCAATCCATTGTTTGAATTTTAAGAGCCTTTTAGTTACTGGCCAAGCAGACATATGCGCTCGGCGCGTGCTCAATTAAGCATGATATTAAATCACTCTCCTCGTAACGCTTATAACGTTTATACTTAAGTCCATTTACTACAATTTACCTTGGAACCTAATTGTTATCGTCAACTACAAACTGACTGTCATGACGCATTATTGCACGAGAGCGCGGCCATCTCGCAACGAAACTAGAGCATTCGCGTTTCGAAATCCGGAGTTCAGACGATCCCATAACTAATCGACTACTCCAGGGAAGGGATGTGATTCATTTGTGAGCTTCATAATCATGGTCGCAGCGATTATGCTGTAAGCGTGAAAGTACGCATTGTTCCGCCTTTTATGGCATTTGTTTTAAATGCTTATGCCTTAGACACGCATAAATCATGCGCGCTCGCTTCATTCATTTGAGCGCGACTAAAAAGGGGAGAGTGACAACGCGTGGTTTTTGGTTCCTGAAAATACCTGCAGCGCCTGGCTGATATCAAGTCGTATAGTAAAATAAAGTTTTCTGCATGTGCTTGCTACTTTGCCCTGGTTTCTGATATTTCAAGCACGGGCCTGTTTTAAAAGATACAGCCTTTCTAAAACTCTTTCGAGCTGGTCCCCATTCCGCTCCTGCCGTGGCATTTGCTGACTCTCGATCGACTCTCCTGAATTCATTCCCATACTTTTTTTTGTATTGTGTCACTCATTTGTTACCTACATCCTTTCCAGCTCCTCCGAGAGAAACCACGGAATCGGTCCTTCTTTTATTCGTCCTCCTGTTCGTGTTTCCAAGAGCTTTTTAAGGAATCTGCGACGCGCGAACTTCCTCGTTGCCACCCAGTCTCGGCAAGTTACGGAAGAAGAGTTACACAACACGCTCGTTTCACGTACATTCGCTTAGTCAAGATGTTCAGGCAAATAATATCATTGTCGCTCGTTCAACAGCTTTTCGTGCTGTTGGCGCGTGTGTCTGCTGTGGACGCGGCAGCAGTCCTAACCTCAGTTGGATGCTACTCATCCTCAGGCTCATTAGTATTCAACGACACGTACAGTTTTCAAACTCAGTCTTGGTGTCAGGGTCGTTGCGCGCCAATGGGTGACTCGGTGCTTGGTTTGACGAACGGCGGAGACTGTTGGTGCGGAAACGCGATTCCGTCTGGTAAAGTCGATTCCAGCTATTGTAACGTCGGTTGTAATGGATACGGCCAGGACGACTGTAAGCGATGAACGTGAACGTCTTTGTGAGCAGACGATTGACTTACCTGCGATTAGGTGGTGGATATGGTGGTTATTACACCGTTTTTCTGACCGGTGTCGGCACCCTGCAGAATCCCAGCGCGCTTACCGAGAGTAGCTCGTCATCCGTATCCGAATCGCCCACCTCCATATCTACGTCTAGCGTTGCGAGCTCGGAGTCTTCTTCATCTAGTGATGCGATGTCTACGTCTGATACCCAATCCACTACAATCGATAGTTTCTCTTCCACCACATCGAGCTCAGCTCAGAGTACCGCCACTGCCGCGACGTCTGTCACTGCTGGCTTAACAGTTACCACTACTGTCCCAACAAGCCAATCATCTACTGGCGGCGCAAGTATCGCCTCCGCAGGTTCTTCCTCCGCAAATTCCGGCAATTCCTCCCATGGTATAAGCGGAGGTGGGATAGCCGGTATTGTTATCGGTGTCATTGCCGGCCTGGCAATTATTGCGGCGCTTGTATTCTTTTTCATTCGGCGTCGACGTCGCAATGACGATGACGACGATTGGTTAGATTACCATGGTGGCAAGGGGAAGTCGCGTGGTCTAGGAGGCGACTTTTCCAACAACCCAATCGTTGCCTCCGCCATGCCGCATGAGAAGTTGTCATCGAACTCGGTCAATTCTGGCCGGGTTGCTATTGTCGACCAGCGACTAAACCCTGTTATGATGGAGAGACGGTTAAGTGACGGCAGCTTGTCTGACGAGCAAGACTACAGCCGGAAAATTCTAAGAGTGGTCAACTTGGATTAACTGCACAAGTTCAACAGTCGCATCCATATCAATCGCGAGGTCAGGGTTAGAATGACGAGCTAGGTTTTTTTGGGTGAATGCTTTGGGCATCTATTTGTGAAGGGTATGGTAAATCTACATAAAATTAGATCATATCTATTGTTTGCGTACGGTCGTTGTGTTTTGATACGGAGTTACTGCATGTCGAATTCTTTTTATCTACTACCCTATTGCCTGTAAGTGTCCACATTTCTATTTCTTTTTAAATCTATCATTCCAAATGGACTGTATTGTAGTTATTACATGTGTATAGTTACTCAAGTATAACAAGAACTTGTTCACTAGTATATGATGCACTTATGATTTATTATATATGCATATGCTATAGCTTTGTGATAACATATCGATATTTTGATACTTCCCATCGACTTATATAACCCTTTTGGTTCCCTGTCCATCCCATCTCCAAAATATGTCCCAATGCTATACAAATACATGATGCGTTGGACGACGATTTCACAATGCATGTACACATGTATTAACAAAACTCCAACCCGCACAATATACGCCATCCAGCTAAATGCAAACCAAATACTAAACTTTTTCCGCTGCTATGAAACACTAAATGGCAGGAATTATATACTGGAATAATTCGACATTCTATGGCGTCGGATGCTTAGTTCCATTAGGACTGTTGCACTAGCTATCTCGCCTGTTGTCCAATCGATAACGTTGCAGAGACGATGGCCTCGGAATTTCGATTTTCGCTTCACACGACGGCCTCCTTCGAGCTTGTGCAATGACTTCCAGTCAATAAATTTCGCCATTTGCTGGAGTACAGTTTCGTCAGCTGTATGTGGCTGCGTGCATGATATGTACACTTTCAAGCTCGTTCGGACTGAAGAGATAAACTCCGCAAACCATGGCCATTGTGTAGCTTGCAGTGACTGTTGCGGATAATGATGATTTAAGAGAGGCGATGTCGATGTCGCAGTACTCTGAACAAAGGTGTCATTCACAGTACTCTGAACAAGCGTATCATTCTCACTCTTCGTAGTAGTGGTTGGCGGCGCAAGCTCAACAGCAAGGCACTTCAGACGAGGCAGCATGGGCACATAGCCCTGGAACAACATATCGAAATTCCAGTTGCCCAAGACTAGTTCCTCTAATGTCTGCGAGTTCTGTTCAAGTAGCATGCGAATAGCATACAAAGTTTCCCAAACTACTGACTTGCTAAGAATAATATTGCCTCTGGCAGGTGGCGCTCGGACAGTTAGTCGTCGAAGCTGTCGGAACATGTATATATCCCCAAACTGGAGTCTCGACAACCGCTCTAACGATAATGACATAATATTCTTCGGCACACTGTATATGAACGCTGATAACTGTGCCGAATCGCCTTGAAAAGCGAGATATTGTAAGCTGGTGAGATGGCGTAGTAGGTTGCGTACGCCTCGAAAAGCAGCATCTGGCGGCATGGGAAATTCCGCCATGCCGTCTTCTGTCGATGTAATATCCTCGGGTTGCAAGTCATGGCCGACGACGGTAAGAACTTTGACAAAGCTGGCTAATTGTGGATTTCTAGTACAAGTTAGCTGGATCGTGTTGGAATGAACGTCAACAATCTCTTACTCTTTGAACGTCCGCTTCAGTAATGCACCGCTTCCTTTTCTATAACATTTAGTTGACGGACTTCCGAACTGTCCATCATCAGGTGATAGTTCGCCAGTCACAGTATCGTCGTGTAGCGTGTATGTATCATTGTCGACAGAAAAGTTCTGAAACAAGTCCAGGAGTCCATCATCGCTATCCCAAAAGTCGGCATCTTCATCTGACACTGTTCCACAGGGATCTCTAATCGAACCGCATTTCGGAAGAAACAATTTCAAATGCCGATACATTTCAACAGTCAAGAGACCGTTCAGGTGCTTATTCACAAGCACTGAGCCGTAAAAGTCGCTGCCACGAAACCCGCTGTAGATCTGCAGCAAGATCTCATTCGGCAGCGATAATAGCGTCGGCATCCTCGATATCTCTTTATATTGTTTTCCGTCCCGCGATATTACGTTTCATCTGTTGCTCCAAATGAAGGGAAAATACCTACCACTATCGTCGCGGTCAATCGTCGCCTTCACCCCCTGAAATCTTGGGACTTACCCGGGCTCTGAAAATTTGGGCGATCGATGTTATGTTCTCAAACTTATGTATGCCTTTCTCAAATTCAAAGGTGAAAATAAATTAGAAGCCGAAGCAATTGTCTTCGTTCCGAAATTGTTTGGCACGCGTTTATTTTTATGATCAGGCGAGTGCGTACTTCAAGATTAGTTGATCATATAGTACAAAATTGTTATCTGTACTCTCGACAAGCAGGAGTGCAGTTCGCACACGTATCGACAGCATCCGACCGACAACCAGAATTAATCGCTAATACCAGCATGGAGAAACCTGACGGATCTAAATACATTCTCCTTACGGAGGGTCGAGCGACGGTATTATATGAAAACGAGAATCAAGTATTTTATAATCCAGTTCAGCAATTCAATCGTGACCTCAGCACATGTGCAATTCGGGCTTGGTCGGAAGAGTATACGGAGCAGAAGACCACTGCGAAGAGAAATCAGCGGAAAAAGCGCAAGTTGCGGAATGACAAGCACAAGATGTCTGCGAAAGAAAATCTAAAGACTCAGGAGGAATTGGAGGCAGGTGAGGAAGTAGCTCCCACCGATACGATGGAGGAGGTGCTTCTGCCCGATCCGAAGACCGACGAAGTTAACACAGAGGCAAGCGAGAATGTTACCCAAGCAGCTCAGGGTGAGCGGAAAAAGGCACCGTTTATTACAATATTGGAGGCGTTGTCTGCAACTGGTCTTCGTGCCATCCGATATGGTCTCGAAATTCCGCTCATCAAGACCGTTCTCGCAAACGATTTCTCACCAGCGGCCGTCAAAGCAATTGAAAGAAATGTAGCGTATAATGACGGTGCACCGGATGTTGTGGTTGCTTTTCATGGAGATGCCAATGTGGTTATGTACTCTCACAAGACCAAGCCATTTCACGTTATCGATTTGGACCCATACGGCACCGCAGCGCCGTTCCTCGATGCAGCTGTACAGGCAGTTTGTGACGGAGGACTGTTGCTCATTACGTGCACTGACTTGTCAATTTTGGCTGGCACAGGCTATCCTGAGAAATGTTTCACGAATTATGGCGGCATGACTTGCCGGACGGAGTTTTCTCACGAATCTGCACTCCGGTTAGTATTGAGCTCCATTGCGTCAGCTGCTGCACGCTATGGAAAGGCTATTGAGCCGTTACTCAGTCTATCAATTGACTTCTATGTCCGAGTGTTTGTCCGTGTCAGAAACTCGCCGATCCAAGGGAAGTTACTGGCTAGGTAAGGTACAGAATATGACGATGAGCCTGAAAGCTAACTTCGATATAGTAAAACTATGTTGACATATACTTGTAGTGGTTGCGGATCAACATCATATCAGCCACTAGGTCGCGTCTCGATCAACGAGGATGGAAGCCAGAAACATTCCTTTGCGCAAGGACCACCAGTCTCGTCTCACTGTGAACATTGCGGATTTGTCCATCACGTATGTCGCGCGTAGTTATTTAATATATCTATGGCTCTAACAGGGTATAATATAGCTCGGTGGACCGATGTGGGCTGGACCTCTACACAATAAAGACTTTATCGATCGTATCCAGAAAATTACTGAGACACTAGATCCAGAGATTTACAAGACAGTTCCACGAATAAAAGGTATGCTGACGCTTGCGAAAGAAGAGCTTGACGATCCGTTCTATTTCACTGCCGCCCACGTCTCTTCCACGATGCGTTGCTCATGTCCGCCAATGACAACCATGACATCTGCTCTATTGAACGCGGGGTACCAGGTGTCTCCTACTCACGCTGTTCCTGGTGCCATCAAGACTAATGCCAACTGGGGGATCATATGGGACATTTTGCGGGAATGGATCAAAGCAAATCCTGTGAAGGAGAGCAATATCAAGGAACACTCCCCAACCAAAAAACTTCTGGAAAGGCGAGAGCCAAGGTAGGCACCTGAAGCAGAGTTTATGGTGATATTGTCGATTGCTAACTGCATATTTCGTATAATATAGCTTTGCAGTCGACTTCACCATGCATCCTGAAGCGAATCCACCGTCTCGTAGAATTAAGATCGCCCGATATCCTCTGAATCCACCAAACTGGGGCCCGAAGGCACGAGCCAAGGGAGATAAACCATTCAACAACAACAAGATACAAGGACCAGGTTCTGAGCCTGTTCCAGACGCTCCAAGCAGATGGAAAAATGGAGATGAGAATGAAGCGGTTGATACGAAGAAACAAAAAACATCATAAACAAGTGAGCTTTTGTATCTAATGTAAATCCATGTGTACAATAATCATAATCAGTGCAGCATAAAATTGTACTATAATACAAGATGACTATCATCATGTGATGCCCACTAATCTAATCTCAAAAACTTAACAACACCATTGCAATATCCAACCAACTCGTCTAATCTCTTCTTTTCCTTTTGCTCAACTTCCTGCCATCTAGTCAAGGCGTCGTTAAGGTCAGTAACTTCACGATTCTCGACAATGACGTCGCCATGGATCTTCAAAAACATTGACATCCAAGCTTGAACCAATTCATAATCACGCTTCATTTCCATGTGGGCCGTCAGTGCAGAGACAAAGTGAGCAAACTGATCGATTTCTAACGCGTCTAATGACCGAAATTCCAAATCTGTAGCCGATGGAGAGAGCGTCTTTAAATACGAAACGAACGCGGTATCTGAGTTATAATTATTACCAGATCTATCAAGCCAGATTCAATATAACTTACAATCGTCAATCGCATGGCCATCGATCAATTTCCGTCTAAATTCGGTAATCTTAGATGAACCACTTTTCATACGTGCCTTCACAGGCGCGTCCTCCATCTTCTCAGCAGGCTGAGCACCTGTCAGTGTCAAAAAGAACGGGGCTTGCTCCGGTGCCTTAGGCGCCTCCTTCGGCTTGTTCCGTTGCTTGATGATGTCCAAGTTTACCAATGTCATATACCTATTCCTAGGGGCTAGACTAAGCGTTAACAGCTTCTGATTGAGCTGCTCGGATGATACGTAATTTCCCGAATCACTAACATCTCCATCCTCAGCATCACTCTCGTCAGAGCTGAAGGCGCCTTCCAATAGACCACCTGCTCCTTCACCTGAAATAGTGGGCATAGCAACCCGTTCAAGTTCTTGATCTGTAACTTGGCGGAATGCAACTTGCTTAAACATCGTTCGGTTGGTCCACAAGTTTATGCCGACGCCTTCCTCATGAGCTGTGGCCAGCCATTCTCCATTCCCAGACAGTCGTAGCGAGGTCACGATTGAATCAACTTTGACCGCATCGATGCATGTTCCTGTTGGTAAATCCCACGTCCGAATCGTACTGTCCAGACTGGCCGACACGATCCATCGTCCGTCAGCAGAGAAATCAAATGCAGTAATTGCCTTAGAATGGCCCTTCAGTTCACGAACGACCCGCATGGTGGTGACGTCAATGATAAAAATCTGGCAATTCTCCATAGCTACCGCGAGCATATCTGTCGATCTATGCAGTAGCAATGACGTTGCGGGGTTCGGTAAATGAAGCTTGTATTTCAAAACCGTGGTCTTGAAATCATGGAAATGAAGCTCGCTATCAAGACCGCAAGAAATCACTGTCCTATTGAGACTATCTAGAGCCACGCCGGTCACCGCTCTTTTGTGTGACCTGAACCTTTTCCGGTGTATTCCACTCTGGAGATTGTAAGCATCGATAGAGCCATGAGCAGATCCGACAAGTCCAAAGTTGCCACAGAATGAGATCCCAACTGATCTCACTACACCCTTGTCTGATGTCTTGAGTTGCCACCGACCCACAATACCCCGTTGGCCGTCCCACGTTCGAGCGAAAGCTTGATCTTTATGGGCGGTAATAATGTTTTCCCAGTCACCTTGCTTATTACCTTCGTACGCCATGGCCGTAATTTGAGGAAATTTCTCCCGTAGCGAGCTAGTCAACCCTGCCTTCCGAGAACTGGCACTGCCCTTCTCGCGCTGTGACAATTCGTGGCTCTGAGCATCCTTTCTGAGTGAAAACGTCCACAATGATTTATCAAGAGATGCTGATAACAGAAAGTGTCCGGACTCTTCAGTGAAGAATAGGCACATGGATGGCTGAGAATGTCCACCTCGAGATCTAAGATGACGAGGAGGAGAAATGACGAGGGTTGTTGAAGTGCTTATCTCCGGATCAAACACATATTCCTATCCTCATTAGGGAGACATTCAGATGCTGTTGAGCAGTACATACCTTCAGCGAGTTGTCGCCACCAGAAGTCACAAAAACCGGCTGTCCGTTGAGGAATGATACGCTCGAGATTCCGCCATGAGCTGCAGAATGAACATCTCGGAGAATGTGCACTCGTCGTTTTCGATTCAAATCATAAAAATATAGGTCGCCATCTGCAGTACCCGCAGCCAAGTGCGCATTTCCATCCGTTCGGAACGAAATCGATGTAACTTTTTGCCGACAGCTAAGCTCACACAACACTTTGTCGTACCTGATGTCGTAAGTCTGAATCTTTCCGTCGCTAAAGGCAAGACCTAGAGTGTCCAACACAGGCGCCACGTCGATATCGGTCAGTAGAGTCTCAAAAGGTTTGCTCTGGAAGACCAGATTACCGGTTCTGATATTGAATAGAAGAACGTAAGACGTTGTAGCAACTACGATCTTGTTGAGATAAGTGTAAGGATGAACCAGTTTGACGATATCGCCTGCACCGGGAGGTAAAGTTATCGATGTGTAAAGCTCCGGAGGAACAGATTTATCCGGGGAATTAAAGCGGAAAATATAAACAACCTCGTTACTGCTAGCACACACGTAATCCCCGTAGATTAACAGCTTCTTCAATTGGGAATTAGAACCAGACTCCACTGAATATTCTAGCCGTCCACGTCGGAACACGCCTACAGTGGTACCCCAGATCGCGTAAACGAAGTGGAAGTGAGTTGAAACGGCACTGATCGGAGCACTAGTTTGTGGAGTCGAAACAAAGAGCAAATGTAGTGTGCCGGCCTGTTATCATTAGCCAAAAATCACAGTAATTGCCAATGGCCACTCACATCGTAGATCTGGAACGAGTTTCCCACAACCGTCGTAATGATAAATGTTTGACCCAATGTCGAAATCGAGAAAGGTACTTCGTTAGTAACATATCCAAGACTCTAACACAACACCTCATTAGGACGTGCACATTGACAAAATTTAAATATTGGGCTGCTTCGTTTGACATACCCTGAATGGAGAGAAAATTCTTGACGCATGCCTCCGAGCCGATCGCGCTTTATGCTCCACTAAATCAGAAGCTACCTTGCGGCGCTTTATAGCATCTGTGTCCAAGGTAACTGATACAGAAGGCATTCTAGATATGAATCCAAAATCCGGAGCCAGTCGTAGCCAATGAATCAAGATTGAGAATATATCCTTCGACATATTATTCTGCAGTCTAGACAAAAAAAATTCAGGGGCCGGGTAATTAATTCTCTTCTCCCAATTAGCACCTTGGAGCTTTGGCGATTACGGCCGCAACCGCGGCAAAAGCTTGATGCTTGGAACATTTGGTCATTGCCAGTGCATAACACTTCAGTTACCATGTACAATTAATTGCCTGGCGGAAAATCAATAGAAAGAATACACGCAATTGGAAAATAACATTTTACAATTTAAGCAACGGGATTGAAAAGAAAGACGACTCAGGCCAGGCAGGACACGTAAAGCCAGAACATCTTAGTCTACACCTGCAGGGACCTGGGACAACGCTCGGGCAGGACAAAAATAATTCATCCGCAGTCGAGTGGTCGGCAAATTCCTGGAGGCGGCGCAATCAGCAAACCACACATTTTTCGTTGCTGCAACGCCCCGTGAGCTCAGTTTTCTTGACTGATTGCGCTCTCATTATCTCCGTCATTTACTAGTCGTCTATCGCGAAGCCGACCAATGGCGTCAGTAGTTCACAGCTCGCCTGGCTTGACGCCATCGTCGTCGAAGTCGTCGCGCTCTTCGTCGCCATCTTCCGAACGGAGCGGAATGTCGTTCGCCAGTCCAACACGCTCAACACCCGGCATTGGCCTCACTCTCACAAAGACGATATCAAGAGACTCGAACTCCGGTTTGATCTCGCTGCCTCCGAATCCCATGGGTCCAACTCTGCTCCAGGGTCCACGAACCCCACAGATTGAAAAATATGGCACAATAGGTGTATGCGCGATGGACGAGAAGGCGCGCAGTAAGCCGTGCCGACAGATCCTGAACAGACTCATTGCCAATGGACAATTTGAGACGGTGATTTTTGGAGACAAAGTCATTTTGGATGAAGGTACTCCTGCCGAAGGTCGTTGTGCTTCCAAGCTAATCCTTATTCTGCAGATATTGAGAATTGGCCGACCTGTGACTACTTGATCTCCTTCTTCTCAAACGGATTCCCACTCGATAAAGCAATTGCGTACGTGAATCTCCGAAAGCCGTACCTAGTCAACGACCTTGCGTCTCAGAAGCTCCTTTGGGATCGCCGACTCGTCCTAGCTGTTCTGGACAGTGTCAGCGTTCCAACGCCAGCGAGGCTCGAGATTTCTCGTGACGGTGGACCAAAAGTGGACTCAGTACTGAAGAAACGTTTGGCAGAGACTGGTGTCACTATCAAGGAGGGCCCTGAACCAAAGTGGGAATTATTAGACCCGGATACATTGGCAGTCGACGGCATGATTCTCAAGAAACCATACGTTGAAAAACCGACGAATGGCGAAGATCACAATATCTACATTTACTATCATTCCAGCCAGGGTGGTGGTGGCCGGAAGTTATTTCGCAAGGTCGGCAACAAATCCTCCGAATTTGAGTCGACACTCTGCTACCCTCGCACATCTGGAAGTTTCGTTTACGAGCAGTTCATGGACACCGATAATTACGAGGACGTCAAAGCTTACACAGTCGGACCTAACTACTGCCACGCTGAAACTCGGAAATCCCCAGTTGTCGATGGTCTAGTTCGACGGAATACGTTCGGCAAAGAAATCCGATTCGTCACCAAACTTACTCCCGAGGAAATCAGAATGGCAAAAACAATTTCAATTGCATTTCACCAGGCTATTTGCGGGTTTGATCTACTGCGCGTGAACGGGAAGTCCTACGTTATCGACGTCAACGGCTTCTCATTTGTCAAAGAAAACAACGATTACTACGACAACTGTGCAAAGGTCCTTCGAAGTATGTTCACTGCAGTTAGAGATAGTCAGAAGCGATTGCCGCCCTCATTGAGCGTTCCTAAGCCGTCTGCGCAGAAGCAGCAGAGTTGGGTGTTAAAGGGTATCGTTAACGTTGTTCGACATGCAGATCGGACGCCCAAGCAGAAAATCAAGTTTTCATTCTATTCCCCTATTTTCATTGCCTTGCTTAAAAGTCACAAGGAGGAGGTCATTATCCGTGGGAGAGAACCACTGCAGGAAGTTCTGGATGCCACGAGATTAGCTGAGAAAGAGAAAGTCGAAGACATGGGCAAGCTGGCTCAACTGGCCCACGCGCTCGAAAGAAAAATGGATTTCGCTGGAACAAAGGTGCAAATCAAGCCTGTTTTGAATGATAATATGGATGTGGAGAAAGTCCAGCTTATCATAAAGTGGGGCGGGGAGCCCACCCACTCTGCCCGTTACCAGTCCAGTGATTTGGGCGACCAAATGCGGAAAGATATATTACTTATGAACAGACGGGTTTTGGACGACGTGATGGTGTTCACTAGCTCTGAGCGTCGTGTTGCTACCAGTGCTCAGATCTGGGCCACGTCGTTTCTAGACAAAAAGGAGATTGATCCGGATTTTCTGATTGTCAGGAAAGACTTGTTGGATGATAGCAATGCGGCTAAGGATTTAATGGACAAAGTGAAGAAGAAAATCAAGCCGCTCCTTCGTAAAGGTCTCAAGCCGCCACCTCAATTCACGTGGCCCGAGAAAATGCCGGAGCCGAGTGTCGTGATTCAAAGCGTGGTCGAACTGATGAACTTTCACCATGAGGTAATGGAAGCGAATTTCAAGTACCGAGATGTGAACGCTTTCCAATCCCGATGGTGCTGCGGCGAGGATCCGTTGTTGTTTAAAGAGCGGTGGGATAAGCTATTTGCTGAGTTTATTAGCGTGGACAAAGTAGATCCGTCCAAGATCTCTGAGCTGTACGACACAATGAAGTACGACGCTCTTCATAACAGACAATTTTTGGAAAACATATTCTCGCCGTACGAGCCAAAGGATGTCAGTGCAGCGGCAATGAACGCTTCTGTGAAGTCTAATTCAAGCAGTGTGAAATCATCCCCATTGCACACGGCTGACGAGTTTCCTCGGAAGCAATCGTCCAGTAACTCTTCATCCGACAGATTCCAGGACGAGAGGTTCAGCAAGCTGAGAGAGCTTTATAGACTCGCTAAAGTTTTATTTGAGTATGTTGCAGTTAACGTCCTCACTTTGATTGGCTTTGCGTTAACGATATGTTAGCTACATTTGTCCTCAGGAATATGGAATTGAAGATGACGAGAAACTTGACATTGGCTTAATGACGAGTTTGCCGCTTGTTAAGCAAATACTTAATGATCTTGACCACATGAAGGAAACCGACACTGGAGCATGCTGCGCCTACTTCACCAAAGGTATAATTCATCATTTTATGTTTCAATTTCCGGGCGACATTGGTTAACAAATTGTAGAGTCGCACATATATACACTATTAAACGTGATCTACGGCTGCGGCATCCCGACCAAGATGTCACGGAACGCGATCCCGGAGCTCGACTATCTGACCCAAATCTGTTTTGAGCTGTTTGAATCCGCGGACACGCAAACCACACAGAAAAAGTACGCCGTCCGCCTGAGCATATCTTCCGGGTGCCACTGCTCCGACCCGCTTGACATCCATCTCGATTCAAAACACTGCATATCCTGTATCCCGCGGCGGTCCTTGACAAGTCATTTGGACATGGACGAGGTCAGTCGGATGTTTCGAGACAACTTCTCACGGGTGTGTTTGCCGAAACGGTTTATTCCTGTTAATATATCGTCTAAGTCGGTGTCCCCGATTGGGAATTCGCCGACGTCACCTAGTGATATGAAGACCCTGTTGCCGGAGGAGCTGTCGAAGTCATTGGCTAACATGGATGCCGACATTGAAACGTCATCTGAGGAGGGAGTTAAATTAGATGTATAACGGATTAGACGTCTGGTAGCTGAATTATTTCTTTGTAGATATCTCGCTCAATGTTAAGTTGCTGAAAAGGTAATAGAATGGACATATTGATTCGATTTAATTAATGAATGATACAAGGATCTGCTCCGTCTAAAATAGCCAGCAACAATCCTAGTCACTAGTCTTCTCCAGAGCAAGTCAAAGCCTATCAAAAATAACTCCAGCGAGATCCACGAAAATGCAGAGAATGCGATCTAATCGAACAAGGCGAAAGCTGGTGTACTGCGCCGGGTGGGCCTTCTCGACTTGCGTCCGGTCGGAGGGGTAGTGCCATAAGAGCCCGCGTAAGGTGACGTGACACCCTGGGCAAGTTCGGGCATCAAAGCCAAAACCTTTTGTAGTAAGTAGGATCGCCCAACACAAAGACAATTGCCTTTCCTTCCTGCTTTGATAGGTTAATACTTTTCGGATGAGAGCAGAGCAACAGGTCCCAAGCCAAGGGAGCGCGTTGAGGATTCCATGCGCGAAAACGCGACATGACCAACAATTTTACCAATTTTTGCGGCAACAAGTGACAGGACAATACTGCCATCTGCCCGGAGTCGGTCCACCAATGCGGCTCCAGCTTTCGTAGGGAATGCTGTCTATTTCCTTCACGAACGCCGGGTATATCGGCTTCGACTTCAATCCGTATTTCCATTTATGGTTCCTGTCGCGTCCGAATCCTGGTTTCTTTAATACTGCTCCAGTCGGGACAGTTGTGTTCTGCTGCTCTAGGGAGAGCATGGATACCACCACGCGGATTATTGGTTTTTATGGAGCGTAATGATCGCTTAGTACTGTGTTCGGGTCATGATTGGCTGGCTCTCCGAACACCATATTTGGCATCTGATCAATACGAAAATAACGTTTGTTATCAAAGGTCGCAGTCCTCCGCGTCGCAAAGTGTTAATGTGGCGGAAATCGCCAACGGCAATCTTCCTCCAATAATCGCCATCTCGCACTTCTATATGGTTCCCGCTCTGTCCCTTACGAGGAAGCCGAGCGATTTACGAACATGACACCTTGCTCCGGCCCTGCGCTGCGTTTTATCCTCCGTGTAATTACATCATCCCTTTATAAACAATTACTGCTACTTCAGTAGAAACCCTGCATGCAAACCGCCGTTGTACCGCCTAAGACACTTCCGTATCACAACGTAGTCCAGGTTAATGCACACCGTCCTTCGCCACGTTTCTGCAAAAACAAGTACCGTTTGAGAGCATGTGCATCTTTGCTTTCCGGGTTTGCAGCATTTTCTCACGAAAATGAATAGTGAGGGCTGCGTGAGCGGTCCAAGTTGCGAACCGAGACTTTCGAAGATGGGACCGGGACTGCTTCCACGGAAGTACGGCCATGTGCACCTAATTAGAATGAAGATATTACTTTCATTATTAAGTATTGGTATGACAATCTTATCCAAAACACCACAACAAAGGAGACAATGACTGTTCTACTAGACATGCGCCAATTTATCATGCCAATAAATGTACATGCTCAATATTATGCTACTCATATTTCACTTGCTTCCCACTCATTATGACGTCGGATTCTAGAGCGGCTACGTCGTCTGATTTTGTCGGTGTGGGTGCAGAGGTAACTGTGTGGTCGCTCTTAATAGTACTTTCTGCGCCGCCTGCCATGCCCGAATATAGCCGCATGGGAGACCATTCGGAAATATAGCTCACCAACTCCGAAAACGACTGCGGGTAAGAATATTCCTCCGCAGCCGCATCATCCGACGGCCGCGTAGATGACGAGGTAATGGCGTCTATATGAGCGGCTTCCTCATCGTCATCATACTCGTCTTCGCTGACCACGAACGCGCTGTCGTCCCAACTAGTGAAATTAGTTTGCGCGGATGATAACGAGTCATGAGTAACCCCGCGTTCCAGGTGCCTCAACGTCGCTTTACCCTGATCGAGGTCTCCGGCATCACTTTTCACCGCGCCCGCTTCGACGTTCTCCGGCGGCACCGCACCCACGGCATTCCTATCATTGCTTGCCTCTGCCTTATCCGGATCGTATGGATTGACGAAATGATGCTCAATCAAATGATGAATAACAGGCCACCCATAAGCATTCGCAAACGTCCGCCGTACAATAATATTATTATGTGCATCAGGCTCCAACTGCACCAGCACCTTCCGCCACGTCATATTATCATGCCACGATCTCGCAATTTTCTCCTCCACCCGCGATTTTTCGGCCTTGCTGCTCGAAGTGTCGGACGCGAATGGCGCCGTATCAGAATTGCTGGCCAACTTGGACGACGCGTGTTTCTGCACTTGCAGGTGCGGAAGGTCTTTCGCAGAGTATATCCGATCGTGAAATATCGTGGCTCGTCGAGAATCGGCGTCAAGGATAAAACTTTCCGGCGGTAGCGGGGGATTTAGAAGAGAAGAAGCAGACTCCAACATCGACGTCTTCGGCAAAGGGACTAGCTTGTCATCCTCACCATCGCCACTATCATGGACATTCAGCGTCTGGCTGCGGTTGTAGATCCTACTCGGCTTGCGACGGATCATGGCCTGTGGACGGAAGAGCGACAATGTAAACTGCAGCGGCTTCCATGCGTCTGCGACGAAATTTGACGGATAAGCGTGATGCGGTTGTATAGAAGTCGACGGCACATCGCGTACGTTCTGGACTTTGCCGTCCTCCTCGATCTCACCTGTAGCGTCCTCCCCGCGTTCAGCTGTGACGTCAGCAGAATTGGCGAGGTTGACTTGACTGGAGCTTTGACTATCGGCCACCTTCTCTCCTCGTTGCGCTTGGTTCGCTTTAGCGAGACCCCGCCAGTCGAGGTATAACAACGCTGACGTGCGCAGCGGCACGATACCATCGTTAACAGCGTTGGCGTATACAGTCCGTCGCTTAAATCGTCTCAAAATCTCCGCGGCAGGACCGGTGGGCAAAATCCGCAACAACGGCTTCGACACGATCGAGGAAGTGAACGGCGACGCAGGTTTCCACGTTAATCCCAAATCTTGGCCTGTCTTTCCGACAACGCCAAAATCGAGGGCGAACTTCACATATAACGGGTTTTCGTTTGACAGTCCCAGAAACGGTGTTGCGAGCGCGATGAAATTTACTGGTTCGATAGTGTCAAAGAAATCAGGATAATGCGCGTGCAGAAAAGCAATGGCATATGTCATGACTAGACCGCCGAGAGAGTGTCCGATAAAGGATATTTTCTTGACATTCGGTTCTCGTAGGGATGTGGCGATATACTGCGCCAGTCGTTTACCAAGGTACTTTACGCCTCGTTCAGTTCGACATACGTTGTCGAAGTATCCCCTGACAATGACGTTCTCACCGGTAATACGTGCCGCTTTGTCGATCTGCTCTTTTAAAAACAGCATGTCCGCACCCGTATTTGAATGCAAACCGTGAGAAACAACGACCAAATGCACGTCCCTATCCGGATCCGGTTTTGGAGAACTCCAAATCGCAGCAGTGTTAAGATGGGTGACATTCAAACATTTTGAGAAAATCCCATCTTCAGCGTCGAGATGCACTGAGTCGTAGTTCCGCCCAATCGACATCTCAAATGAGATGGTCGCGGACGAAGAAAAGAGGAGCTGACTCACGACGTCGATCGTCCACGTGTGCTCCGTCCTGCTTGGATCCAATTTCAGTTCAACATAGTATGACTGTGCGGCTTTTATCTGCGGTTCGTAGGACGGCTGGTCGTACGGATTAGTGACTGTCACGGAAGGATCATAGTGGGATGGTATGACGTCGACGTAGAGGATGAACGGGCCGTTGAGGTAGGCTGCGCGCAGGGGGAACAGCTCCGTGTTGCGCACGCGGAGATAGAGTGAACTCGGCGACGGGACGACATTGTCGTGAGAAGGAACGTATGTGATTATGTAACGGTGTAGTTGTCCGACCTTTACGTTGCACCGCGTGCGGAAGAGAAGCATTTTCGGCCTATCAACCTGGCTGATCGTATCGTCTAGTCAATCAACCGTAAGTGACGAGTATTGCCTTTCTATAGTGGGGTAATCATGAGATCTATGCCAATAGATGGCGCTTTGCGTAGCTCGTCGCAGGGTATGTGATTTTCAGTGGATTCTGTCGTAATATATCAAGGTCCTCTGTGGATGATCAGGTGGCCGTATATATTAAGTGTCAGTCTCGGATCGAGAGCCGTGCTGTTCCGGGGTATTTCCCCTGACCCTAAGCCGCTGAAACTTGGTCAGCCTTTTGAGTCCAACTAATCTGCTGGTATCAAACAAAAGTAGTATCCGATCGAGGGAATATACGCATACACGTGAAAACACTTTTCCTTGATATCATTATATTGAATATTATCGTTACAAAACTGGCAAGTAGCTGACAGTACACTGCTGTGGGAAGTGGCTCATTTGTAAGAAGATGAAGGACAGTCATGACGTAGCTAGGGGTCGAAAAATCACTAATTGTAGTGGGTGGAAATGCTATAATATTTACATGCACAACAATAAACGGTATCTACATCTCTTACAGTACACATGATCCCAGAAATACTACAATGCGTCGTCGATGGCAACGGGCTGCTCTATGAAATACTAGATAGCACAAATGAAAGCAGTTAAAACGACCATAACAATAGTAATTGACTATCATACATCAGCGGCTACTTATCGACATCCATCTCGAAGTCATCCTTTAAATTTTCCCCACCATATCGCTCCTCCCTCCATTCTTTGCTCACTCTCCACTCTTCCAACCGCCTTTTTTTCATCTTCCAACCGCGATCTTCAGCTTTTCCCGGTCGGATAAAGTCCACTTTTTCGATCCGATAACTCACTCCGTCGTGCCGGGTTAACCATGTCCGGGAGTTAATCCCATGTCGAAACGTGCCTTGGTACTTTTGCAAGAGTGGTAGTATTCTTAATGTAGCAACGCAGTCGCCTTTTTCGCCATTCGAACCGTCCGGAGACTCCGCTAAATATCCACTGTGATAAATTGCGGCGACAACGTCGGAATCGTCGGTGTACACATCGGTCCCCCACACTTCCCGCCTGGTGACATGGGGATTAGTCCGCCGCGACAGAAATCTTCGAGCAATCCGGATCTGAATGAGTGAGTTCACTTTGTCTTCTAACCGCGGAATGATCGGCTGATGCGAGTCCGGGGTCGGAGTGTATACGAGCGAGCCGAGATTATAACTCGGGAATACATTGGCTGCCTTGAGGACGTCGGTGCTGTCGGCTCGTAGTTGGTATCTAGTCGGCGTACTGTCGTAGGTTGACGCCGGTGGTGGTGGTGGTGGTGGTGGTGGTGGTGGTGATGACGGCGAGTTCGTTTTCCTGGGCCAATGTTAGTCGACGCCATACGATGAGTGCAGCAATTATAACGTACACTCCACCCAACCCACTCTCGAATAGATGAGAATGATTCCGGTGATGATGGCGTCTCTTCCGAGACTTGTCACCGTCGAGGGTTGGGGAGCCGATGACGGACGAGTTCGTGGATCCGCCACTGGCAGAGTCGGCGACGGATTGATCGGCTGAGAACGAGACAGTAGAGGCGGCCGCGGCGGCCGCTTTCTTGACGACCCTCGCGACAGCGTCTTCGGCACGAACGGGAGTGGATTCCTGGGGCGCCGCGTCAGACTGCTGCCCGACTTGCTGGAGGCTCTGGGGATGCGGGAGGGTAGAGAATGGTTGGGCGGGGTGGAGTTGTTGCTCAACGGGGGCCGCGTGTTGAGCCTGGGGCGTCGACGGAGCTGTGCGGCGCGGGGTGGAACTCGGATCGAACTGGACGGGCGGAAGTGTCGGCCCGACCGTGAATGGCGACGCAGCACTCATTCTCGGACGGTGGTCAGGTTCGGATGGGGTCGGCGTCGTGCTGGCTGGCGGTGGCTGCTGCTGCTGCTGCTGCTGCTGCTGCGGTGATGCTGTCGCGAATTGAGTTTCAGGGGAGAGCGAAGTTCGTGATCGTTGTGGTTGTTGCAATTGTTGCTGTTGTGGCTCCTGCTGCTGTTGGTCGGCGTCGTGGGATATTTCAGGCGGCAGGGTGGGCGAGACAAGGTAGTGATGATGGTGGTGATGATGGTGCCTGTGGACGTGATGGTGCTGGGGCTGGTGCTGGGGCGAGGGGGACCGCCCCGCCGCAGTGGACCCGGCCGACACCACAGAGCGAGCTGCCGACACCGGTGCAGATGCAGGCTGCTGCGTAGATTGCAAGGTCTGTTGAGGCAGAGGAGGGGGTGACGACGCTCCAAGGATAGAGGATATGGAGATACCACCGGAAGGGGCGCGGTGGTGAAGGGGGGGCGGGAGCTCCCGACCAGGCCTAAAAGGTGGGAGGGTCCGACTCTGGGAACCGGGGCCGAGCGACGGCGGCACCGGCGGAGATGGCCCAGAGCCGGGCGCAGACTGAGACCGGGAATGGGACTGAATCGGGGCTGACTGCTGCATTATTTGGTGGTGATGGTGGAGATGGTGATAGTGGGGGCTATGGTGGTGATAGTGCTGCTGGTGCTGGTGCTGGTGCTGGTTATTGTGCGGAGGCGAATGAGTGAGCGTGTTGTGTGCGGTTGTCGTCGGCGACAGCGGCGGGCCCATTGGGCAGCAAAATGAGGATTTCGACTTATTTACTGCGCTAAGCTGTGTAGCAAGCAGCCTTAGTGGAAGACGGCAATAATGGGCTGTGAGTGAGTCTGGGGCAGTTGTATTCTTACCGACTAAAAAGCAAAGCGAACGGCGTTGAATTTATCGCACGCACCACAGACCTACAGGGTTAGGGAACATTTTGCTCAAGCAACGCTGCCCTTATCGTTTAAAGCTCGCAGCTATTGATTAGCGAAAATTATCCCGTATTGTATTTGAATAATAATATTTTGCAGTATGTGTATATGCTAACCCTTCGTCAGATATCCGGCCTGTGTGGATTTCCTATGTGCGGAGCATAGGCAGTAAATTTCATGCAGTGCAATTTCATGCAGTGCGTTGAATATATAATTACGGTTCTTTGATGGACCAATAACTTACTGCGACAAAGAAATGCAAGCTGAAATACAGTTGACCAGTATACTCCAGATATATATGCTCAGTCTTTGCACAGTAGATAGATAATGTCTTAGCTGATGAACAGTTGCGACAAAGCTTAGCTCGTGGGGTTAGGGTCTGTTTCGGGGCGGGGTCTCGTACAATTGTATTGTCGTTTTTGGCATAGGTTTCGCCATTATTATATAGAATGTTGTTATAAGCAACTATAGATAGAAAATGGGAAACGACAACCGACAAAATGTGCCGTGATTGCCATAGATCTGTTCTATATTCTCCGAAGAATTCGAAAGTTGTGTCCTATATACTAACTTCAGCTGATATACGTTTTATTCATGTCTGCATAACAGTTGGGTAATGGTATTTCAGCGAACGTCTCGGATATATAATTGCTAATACTTAGTGCATAATTTGGCAATTACAAACAGAATTAAGTCCTTTAAAGCGCCGCCGAGCTGTCTTGGTGTGTCACGAGACCCTTAGTGCTGTTTGCTGCAGGGTCTGGGCCAGGTGGTCGGTCAGCTTAATTTAAGTCAGGCTCAGTAACCAACCAAGTCCAACTCTGCGACTGTTCTTCTCCGGTAGTGTAGTGATTTAGTTATATCGTTTCTTCCCGCACTCTCTACTCTTATCAGCACAACTGCAATAATGATGGAGCAAGTGGCTCCCCCTGCTGCTACTACTTCTTCGCTCACTACCACTATAAACAGCGGCGCGGCTCACGCCGGTGATTGCACCTCGACGCCGTCGTTGGCCTCCGAATTCCCGCGCACTCACTATCGACTGTCATTCCTATCCAACAATATCATCGCCTCGTGCTCCAAAACCAAGCTATCCGCAACAACAACAATCCTCACCACGACTGCCTCTCATTCCTCGAAACTCCGCTGTTCAGATAACGGCTGCCTCGCCAACCCCCGGTTCCACTTCTCTAATCTCGCGCGTGCCGCATCGACAGCAGCGAAAGGCGAGGCCGCTCCGCCCGCCATCGGCACCTGCATAGTCGCCGCCTTCGGTCTCCCTGCGTCCGAACCGGAATCCGGTTCGGCGTCCTCGTCGCGCGCTTTGCTCGACGACATGTCGCTCCGTCGGAACCGTAAGCGTGACATTTTACTCACCGAGCTCGCCGCTTGGAAGTCTCAAGTCAAAGACGCCTTTGGCTCGTTTCTCTTTCTCGAGCGTGACAACTCCATAGAGCCGGTTGCCGTGGCGGCACTCACGACGTCGGCTCAGGCCACTACTGATCTCGAAGGTGATGACAAGACCGCCACGACTGCGACGAGCATATCGAGTGGCCGTGCCGCCTTGACTAAAGCGACCACAAAGCAACAGTCCGCACTCACGTCATTCCACAACCGCGTGCTGAAACGGAAACATAATCGCAACCAGATCGAAGAGTTGTTTGTCCCTATCGACGTCCCGCCATCAGCGCACTTGACCCGGCCAATAGTAACGTCTCCGGTTGTGTTCGCCCCTTCGGCATCGGTTAGTCCTGCTCCTATGCGCGAATCAAGTGGTCGCTCCGGAGCAGGGCGGGGTGGGTCGGGCAATGACCTTGCTGGTCCCACGGCATCGCTGACTCTGGACAGCAGACAAGGTGCAGGTGGACACGGCGACGACGACGAGGACAAGAACCCACATGAAGACGATGTGGACGGCGATAACGTCGACGATGAAGACCGCGAGTCCGATGTCGAAGACGAGGAAACATGGAATGAGGGGTACAGATACTGGAAACAGCTTCGCCGGCAATGGACTTCGCCTTCGGGCGATGATGACTCAGCCACTGCGCAAGTAAAAGCGCATGCCGTCCATCAGATTCCACCGGATCTGTATCCCCGCATTTATCATCTGCTCGTGAACGAAGGTCGGAGGCTAAGAGAACCAGTCAATTTATCCGACGCGACAAAGATCCTTGTCGCAGGCTGGCGTTCTACCGGTCAATGGCCTCCCCAGCCAGGGCCGCCCGATCCTCTCATAGCTACGCGCAAGAAACTGTCATAACTTTTTTTGTATACTTTTTTTTTCGGTAGTACGTATGGTGTATGGCGCTTACAACTAGTCTAATCTTTCATTTTCATTATCGGTATGTACGATTCACGTGTCGTGTATTATAATTGCGTAAGGTACGGAGAATAGGCTAATTTGTAGTCAACTAATTGTTATATACATTGTACGATAGTTGTTATCGATATGCTGTTAACTATACACATCATATGTATCAATTGATACCGCTGTAGCCTGTCTATGCGACGAGCAGTGCCCCGTCGCGCGAAACTGGACTGCTCTGTCGATCGCATAATCCTGCGGTTCGGCAGGAGATTCTGCGGCATTTTATAAGTCTGATTTCTCAATGCAGCCGTTATGCGTCGATCAGGCAGCCATCTTGGTCGCAAGGCCGCCCGTCTTGGGTAATATTTCACCTCATGTTCCCGTACGGACTACGTCACCGGCTCGTCATTCTCCCTGCCATCCACAATCCTTAACGTCTCCTCCAATGCACTAAGTTCGACCTCCAATATCTCCGCCCAATTCTGCACGTCTCCCGCCTCCTTCAGGATCGCACTCGCTTTACCAGCAGTCTCCTCCCACTTCCGCGTCTCCTTCACCAGCGCAAACGTTTGTCCCCGAATATGTTTCGATTGCGCGGAAATCAGTTTTGCGTTCGCGTGGACGGACGTTATCCGTTGCCGGAGGTCGCGATCGACGTAGTGCGTTAGGCTTTGTAGGTCTCTGTAGAATTGCTTACGGATGTCGGCTGTTATTGGTACGTTAGTATAAAACGCCGCCGGTCTAAGAGACCACATCGACAAAGTACGGTATATACCTGGAAGCCGCGGCACATCGATTTTGAGGACGCCAGTGTCAAGAACCGGTGCAGATGCAGTCATGCCGGTGGTGGTGGTGGTGGTGGTGCTGCCGGTGGTGGCGGTGGTGGTGCTGCTAGCAGCTGCGGTTGGCATCGACATAGTTATCGCTTATCTTTAATTCCGTAAAACTCGTTGTGGCGCCCGTCACACCCGTCATACCCGGGGTTCCGTAAATTTACGATTTCCAAAGAATACCACCTCCAGTGAAAAATATCGCTCCAACGACTACTCATTCACAATACACACTGACGCGGCAGAAAAGGCGTGGCGAAGATAAGAAGAACGGAGAGTGGAGCGGAGTTAGATGATCCGTGACGTCGATGATTTGATAGTATTGGCGCGCTCGTTATCATGTCTACTAGTTACGCGATGAGCTTACCCTTCAAGTTCAGCTGCGTCAGCCGTAAGGGGTTTGTATGCACAGTTCTATCGAAAATTCACAGGTTAGACCGCCTCCGTCTTCTCCTAAGCGGGTAACACAGGGTCGCGCCGCTGCTATCCTAACGACAACTGTCACACTTTTGCCCCGAGTATCTCTCTTACCCGACTCTCTCAGTGACTCGACTCTGACTGTTATGGAGAAGTACTGGTTAAGCCAGTTTGACGCGTCCATTCGTCTAAGCTATAGGAACAACTTTTACGCTTTGTCTGAAAAGCCGTGATCCTATGAGCCAGTTCGTCAATCTTGACATCAGTAATTATAAGATAATGCTTCATTACTTAGTCGACAATATCGGTAACCTTTGTACCGTTTATAGAGACTTAGCATGTTCCAGCAGGGTCTGGATAACTGTGGCAGGGACGGAATCAAATTACTGAGGCATTGAGACAGGTATTCCTAAACAACAATAATAGCTGTGAGTTTGACTATGGCACGATACTTGTTAGGATTGAGCATCACATTGACGTGTAACTTGCCCGTAAGTAAGTTATTGTATCCAGAGTCCATTACTGAGAACAGCTATTCACTTGTTTGCAATACATGTGGGGTCTAGTAAACATGAATATGCATCTGCTGGAGTGTTAGGAATTGGTGCTGCTATTAAGAGGCATGATTAATAAATAATATGCGAAATCATGTAGTATTCATATTACAAAAGTCCAGATTACAAAACAGCTATCAAGTTATATATCCCAATTAACAAAAAAATAAAATGAAGCAAATATTGCAAGAAACCAAACTTGATTATCCTCTTTTACTCTATTCTAGAGTATGCCACGCAACCTAATTCAAACTTACTCAATTAAACCAACTCTGCAACAGCAACCGCGACCGCCTGGAATTCGTTATGACTGATACTAACGCTAACGTCCTTGACACCCCTTTCTTCGGCCCGTTGCTTCGCAATGCCTGAGAACACGACCTCGGGCTTGCCCGATTTCCGAACGATCTCGATTTCTTTCAACGCCGCACCCGCGCCATCGGACTTAACACCCAAGCTCTTGAAGACAGCTTCCTTCGCGCACCAAGTGCCAGCAAAGCTTGCCCGGGGATCAGCAGAAGAAGAGCAGTAACTGATTTCGGCGGGAGTGTAGTTACGTTCGATAAAGGTCTCATTGTCTATAGGGATGGCCGACAAAGCTTCAACGTCGACGCCGACGTTGGTGCCTGCTGACGCGGTGGACTGGGTTAACTTCAGCAACACATCCTCAGTCTCCTTATTTGATGGCTGAGCGGGCTTCTTGGCCGGGTACGCGTACGTGCCAGTCTTCTTATCCGGCTCAACGCGCAAAAGCGGGTCGAGATAGACGGTGCTCTCGAGGTCCTTGGCGTACGGCGGATCGTTCTTGGCTACGAACATGGTGTTCGTGGCCATCGCATGATGGATATATCTGTACGCCCTCTTGTGACGAGCTGCGACCTTCGCGGTGTACGCGTTGTATGCGTCCTCGTCAAGCGTGGCGAAAAGGTAATCAGAGTGAATGATGATTGCCTGGGCACCCTTCTGACCGAAACCGAACGACGTCACGGAAGCGGCCTTGATGCCGTCCGTCTGGATACTGCGTGACGGATACAGAATCGAGTCGTATTGTTCGAGGGCCTTGTCTACGTTGTCGGCATTGCGGTTACCCGGCACCAAACCAGTGTTAAGGACCTGGAGTGCACCGTTCAACATCCACTATCATCGTTAGCCCACCCCTGAAATTGCAACAAAAGTGGCGAAACTTACAGCACCTGCGGCACCCTTAGGATGACCCGTCAAATACTTCTGGAAAATGCCAAGGATGGCATTACCCTTTGATCGTCCGAGATGAGTCATCATGTTGGCAATCGTCATGCTCTCGTTCTTATCATTTGCCACAGTGGACGTGCCGTGGAACGACGCAACACCAAGATCATCAACCGTAAGATTCCAAACAGCAAGCGCGCCACGCAGAGGCGCGATTCTTGCATCTTGCTTGTAGAAATCATTACCCCACTGCGCCAAGGCATCCTTCTCCTGTCGCGCAGCCTCGCGCTCGATATGGGCCAGGCGCTCGGTCAAATACTCCCTCTCATCGAAATTCTCGTACTGGTCGCGCATGGAATGGACTTCCTGCTGCAAATACAAGATCTCGGACTCGGTCCAGTCGCGGATCTGGGACTTACGCTTCTCAAGCTGGCGGCGTCGGTACTTGATGTCAAGCAATGGCGACGGGAACTTGGACTCCGTGTTCTCGCGCGCCGTCGTGAGGATACCCTTACCAGGCGCAGGCACAGACCGGCCGATCTTGTCGGTCGCGGTGGCGGTCATACCAATGATACCATAGACCGGGACACCCATTGCGAGAGCGAGCTTTGCGGTCATAATCAACTGGATACCAGCACCATGGGACTCCATGAAACCGGCACGCGTGGTCGTCGTCGGACGGGACATCTCAGCTGGGGTACGCCCATGGGCAATCTCGGTCTCAGAGTTGGATGTGGCACCCATGTTGCCGAACTCGAACGAGCCTTCTTCCTGGAAATCGTCGTAGCCGCCGACCAGGCAGATCTTGGCCTTGCCGGAAATGATGGTCTCGTAGCCGATATCGACAGACTCAATCGAAGTAGCGCAGGCACCGACAGGGGTCTTGATTGGACCGGACGAGGAGAGGAGTAACATGTTAACCCATGCAGACATCGTGTTGATGAAAGATTCCTGAAGAATATCTTTCTGGACAGGCTTGTCCATAAATCGGTCCTTGTACATGCCGCGGAGAGCACTCATGCCACCCACACCGGAACCGGTGCAATTACCGACCTCAGAAACGTGGACGTACTTGTAGAACTCGTACGGGTCGGTAACACCGGCAGAAAGCAGTGCCTCGACAGTGGACACAAGAACATAGAGAGTGATCGGATCGACCTGCGAAATGATGTCCTCCCCAATACCGTATCGTCGCGCATCCCAGCCGGTCGGGATCTGACCAGCAACCAAACGATCGAACTGGAGCGCTTTGGGAATTAGCAGACTGGCGCCCTTGAGCAGTCGGACAGTCCACTGTCCTGTCTCCGCAATCTCGAAAATCTCGACCTTGTCGCCGTGCTCGCGCTTGAACTCGTGTGCGGTCTCCTTCGACGTCTCGAATGGCTCGAGATCGTGCTCGATAACAACTTCCTGAAGCATCTTCTTCTTCTTGGGGTCATAGCCGTCAAACAACTCAGCCTCAATCAACCGGATACCGGAGTGCTCAAGAATATGTTTCTCGTACTTCGATTTGACGTCAAAGTCGTCGACAGGCTCGTTGCTCTTGGTATCGACCCAGCCAGAGTACATCTTGCCCTTCAATTGACCATTGTGGTGCTTAATGAGACCCATAATCCAAGCCATTTCGATGCAACCTTCAAGAGAGAACTGACCATAGGCTTCCATCTCCCACCGCGTGCGAGCGTTACCCCAGGGACCGACTTCGGCGAAACCAGTGACGACGACGACTTTCTCGAGATCGACCATGCCCTTGAGGTCCTCGGCAAGGTGGGCGATTTCTGAGTACTCCTTGAGTCTCGCGAACTCGAATTTAATATTGGCGCGCGGCTGGATGACGACAGACTTTTGCAGACGCTCGGCTTCCGCGCCATTGACAAGCTTGTACTCGATCGCACTCTCTGCGGAAACTGCCCGGCGAATCTCGGACGTCTGGAGGAGCTCCTGGCGAATCTGGGCCGAGGCATCCTTGAGATTGGGGATATACTGCATGCCACCATTCAAGTCCGCGAAAACAGGCTCGATCTGGCATAGGTTGACGATCGCGGGGGACATGAGACCGAGGATGTTGAAAGCCATCTCCTGCTGAGAGAAAGTGCGGACACCAAGACTCTCAATACGTTCAGCGATCAAATTGTTCTGGCTCATGAGACCGGTGCCACGAGTCCAGCCAATGACGGTACCGCAGATCGTGAGGTACGGAGCCCAGGACTCGGAGTACCATCTGTTGAACAGGGTCTCGAGTGCAAGCTTAGACTCCGAATACAAGCCGTCGGACCCGAAAGTACCGTGGTTGGGGGACATCGGTAGGATGACCTGAGCAGGACGAGTCGCGTAGCCGTGAGCGAGCTTCTGAGTCTTAACATTGCCGAGAATGCGGAGCAAGTTAGTGAGCATCATTCGGTGAGCAAGCTCGGACTTGGAGTCAATGTTGTCGATTTCACGGCCGTTCTCTGGAATAGCGGCGAACGGAATGATATAATCAAGATCCCAGCCGAGACCCTTCTTGGTGTCGTAAACGTAGTCAACGAGAGCGTCAACGTCTTGTTTAGAGCCTGACGTCTGTCAGCATCAAATTTCGATAAAATGAAGTCTTCAACAAACATACCCTGATTGAAGGGAACAACAATCAATGTGCTGTTACTGGCGCCGTACTTAGCGTAGATAGACTGGTAGTACTCGGTCACCTCCTTCGAATATCGCGACGTAGTGACAACAACCTTCGCACCACCGGACAACAGTCCCTGCAAGACAGCGGCACCAATAGAGCCGGCGCCAGCACCGGTCATCAAAGCGGACTTGTCTTTGAATGAGATACCGGACTAGATCGGTAAGTATGAGCTCGCAGTATACGAATGTGGAGAAAACTTACTTTTGCGGCCTGCTGGAGGCACTCAAGATAGATGCCAGTCAGAGGCTTGCTGTAGTCCCAACCGTGCAAATCCTTCTTCTTCAAGTGCAAGAACGGAATCGTCTCGGTGTATTTCTTTCCCTTGCCGCCTTTCCTGCGCTTAGGCGAAGCTGGACGGCCTGTGCCATCGGGTGAGGGACTGCCGTTGGCAAGACCGGATTCAAGAGAGAGAGACTGGATGACGTCCTCGTACAAGGTCTTGATCTGAAGCTTGGAACTCTTACTAAGCTTTTGTTGCTGGCGGATTATCTTGTAGATGCGGGCAAGGCCGGTGTGCAACTTCGTGCGGCTGCGATTTTCCGTGATCTTGCCGCCGGCGGCCATCTCCTTGACGTATTGCTCGAGCTTGCGGACTGCGACACGAGGGACTTCGTCGTACTTGATGTTTCCTTTAATATCAATGACGGCCTGGGGAGCTGTTGGGTACATGACGTCCTTATAGACTGGCTGAACGCCGAGTGCATCTCGGCAGTTGTCGATGAGCTGCTGGCCAAGCTGCTTCGCGAGCTGGTATGTGTCACCACGCTTCTCAGGGCAGTGGTCGATATGATACTGCATGAATTCGAGTAAAGTAGGGTTCGAGCGGTTCATGAGGAGAATGCACTGAGACACAATCTCCCTATCAACGACAGAGAGACGGCCAAAGATGATGTCGTAGTACATGGTAAGCGCATCTTGGCGAGCCCAATTCCAAGACGAGTCGTACACGCGAGCCTTGAGTGGCGAGAAGGAGGGAACGATGCCGGTCGCGTAAAAGTCGCCGTGCTCGGCAATCCAGAGGTCAAGTTCCTGGCGGAGTTCGGACGACGAGTCCTGCTCGTCGACGAAAAGCTTATCGCCGGCGCGGAGGTCGACCTTGAGGTACTTGGCAAACAATTCCATCTGCTGGCGAACGAGATGCGTTTGGTCCTTGGTGAGCTCCTCGAACGCGGCAGAGTCGATGGCAATAGCGCCGCCTGCCGCACCACCAGCACCGGCGTCACCACTGCCGGACGAGAGCGAGATCCCGGCGAAGGAAGCGTACTTGGCAGCGACTTCATCGAGATACTTCTTTGCGTCGGCTTCGGCCGCGAGACGTGCAGGTGGCTCGATCGTGATGGCGAGAAGCAAAACACCGTCCTGGCGACCAGGTCCAAGACCCCATCTGTCCTGGAGATACTTGCGAGTGGAGGTGAGGTTGAAACCACCAGGCATCTTCGAAGCGACTAGTCGACCGATGAGCGAGAGTGACTGTTTGCCGAGCTGGCCATTGAAGCCGGAACCCTGGATAGCGGCGCCTAGTTCTTCTAAAGGAGTCTCCTCTGCCTTGTCAGGAGCCGAGCCGAACTCCTTGCCCAGATCACCGAGAATTTCGTTCTGGAGAGTAGACTTGCCGCCGACGAGATCTTTAATCGTCTTTGCAAGTGGGACCTGGTCGAAAGGCTTCTTAAGTTTCTGACCGACGAGCGAGCGCAAGATTTCGACAGCCTTGACAGGCTCATCAGAAACAGCGGCAACTGGTCCGGATGGAGCAGGCGCAGCTGCAACGGCAGCTGGAGCGGGAGCTGCAGCAGCAGCAGTAGCAGAAGGAGCGCCAGCAGACTCAGTAGCAGCTTCGACGACGGCAGGATCTGGGGTGTAGTAGATCTCTTTGGCGTCCTTAGAGTAGCAGAGAACCTGGCGCTGAAGTGAGAGTGCAGCATCGTACGACTCGTATTTTGCCTTTAGAGTACGCTGTGCCATTCCCGCAAGGGTCGGGGAGGGACCGATTTCGACGAGACGCTCGGAGTTGAACTCCTGGAAGATGACATCCTGAGTTTCGATCCAGCGGACGGGGGACGCGAACTGGTAGGCGAGTAGCTCGACGAGTAGGATGTGGGCGAGCTCTTGCTCAGTCTCGGGACGCATCGTGGTCGATGGGTACGAGAGTGGAGTAAAGAAGAACGAATTGGGTGGTGAGGAGGGACGAGGACGAGGACGAGGACGAGGAGGCGATGGAGGAGAAGAGTGGGAAGAGAGCGACTAAAGATTTCGAATGGACGAAGCTGAAGTAAGAGGAAGGTCTAGGGCAACTCTCAACGACGGCATCCGGAATACCAAAGTTACGCGATAACTCGGCGGTGCTGTGGCGCTAAGCTTGGATTGCCACCGAAAGCTGTAGGAGCAGGCTGCCTGTATGGGACTAGCGCACAATTTAACTGTGATAGAACGGTGGCTAAATAGCTCACGTGGGTACCCCCCACACAAGTTGGTAATTCTACAGAGGAAGTGGTATTTGAGGGCCAACTCGCACGCGCGCACCAACAAAGCCGCATCTACGCACTCAATGGCTGCTCCACGCCACACGACAAGAGCACGCTAATCACTGCAAGAGAATGAATACTATACTGATTAGTAGTATTTCTGGCGGTGGTGTTGGGCGGCGGCGATCGACAATTGGAACCTTCTGCGGAGCAACCGCAAGAGCACGCGAGGCCGGAGAGTTGGGGCGAAGGACCTAACCCTGATTCCCCTGAGTACCGCGTGTTGCTTGTTGACTGTTGGGGCTCGTCGAGGAATCATTTGGTTCGAACGCGCTCTTTACTACTACTACTACTACTACTACTACTATACTCCACTTCGAGGCCGCGTCGTGCACCGCATTTTTTCATTAAATGCAAGACCATGCTGATCATTAACTATAATCGGGCATCTTACCAGACACGGTGCTTCAATTGCCACCCTTGCTTTGACCTGAGCGGGTCTTTGTTGGTGCACATTCTTGCCACCGTATGATATACCAACCTAATTGTAACAGGTCTCTCAACCTCGCGCTGCGATAGTACATAAATAATTTGCAGCACGGACATCAGTACTGATCTGTAGAGCTCTTTCATTGTAAAATTATCATGTCATCGTTGTGTATCATCGTGATTGGGGTCCCCCGGGACCAAGAAGGTGCGGCGCCGCACGAGTCCCTCCGAGCGAGCGGCGCCCAACACTTTGCCCGCGGCATTCTCCCAACACTCAGCCTCACCCCGTGGCGGTGCACTACAGCCCTCACACATTTTGATATCCGACACGCCTAAAATATATCAATTGGCCGCACTTATTTCATACAGCGGCATGTCCATGTGCTAACTTGCATCCGCCACAGTTCGCAACTCCAAGTCGACCGCTTCCTCTCTCTCCGTCCTCTTTTCTGCTCCATCGGCCCCTTCTCTTCTCCTTCTGCACTCCCTCAATTGATCCCTTGTCTCGCCAATTCGCACAATGTACGCTGGCACTGAGACTGGCGTCGCAACGCCTCACACTCAGGCCTCTCTGCGTCCGCTCTCGCTACAGCATGGCTCGCTGGAGCACACCGTGTTTGTACCAACCGCGCTCTATCTCTCAATCCTCCATCTACGGGACGAATTCGCCTCCACTCTTCCCACTGCAACTGAAGACTTTGCCGGAGACGAAGAGCCTGCATCCAACTGCGAGCTTGTTGCCCGATTCCTCGCCTTTCTAGCCGCTCAAGTCGAGGAAGAGCCAGCCCAGTACGATGACGTTCTCGCGCTCGTCCTTGCCGACTTTGAATCTCGCTTCCTCCGTGCAAATGAAGTCCACGCCGTCGCGGCCGCGCTTCCTGGAGATCTGTTCAAGCGTGAGGTCGTCATCAGCGCCTACTACGCCGCGAGGCTCGCTGCCAATCGCCCAATCAAGGGCCACGATTCGGCGCTGCTTCGTGCAGCCGCTGAAGGTCGTGCTTCCATTTTCGCCATCTTCGGCGGTCAGGGAAATATCGAGGAATACTTCGATGAGCTCCGCAATGTCTACTCCCTCTATCATGGTCTTATTGACGACTTTATTCAGCACTGCGCGCGCGAGTTGCTCAAGCTTGCGGCCGACGATCGCACCATGAAAGTCTACTCGAATGGCCTCGACATCATGCGATGGCTCCGCGAGCCCGAGTCGACTCCTGACCTCGATTATCTTGTTTCCGCACCTGTTTCACTTCCTTTGATCGGTGTCACTCAGCTCACTCATTACGCTGCCACTTGCATGATCCTCGGCAAGGAGCCCGGCGAATTGAGATCAAACTTGGCCGGTATGGACTAACTAATCTGACAACTGACATTCGCTAACGTCAGCAGGAACAACTGGTCACTCCCAAGGTGTCGTCACGGCCGCTGCCATTTCGGCTTCGACTACATGGAAGTCCTTCTTCGACGTCTCGTCCAAGGCTCTCCAGATCCTGTTCTGGATCGGCTGCCGCGCTCAGCAGACCTACCCTCGCACCTCTCTCGCACCTTCCGTTCTCCAGGACTCGGTCAACGAAGGCGAAGGCAAGCCATCGCCTATGCTTTCGGTGCGCGACCTCGTCAAGTCCCAGGTCCAGAAGCACGTTGATTTGACAAATTCCCATCTTCCACCAGAGAAGCACGTCTCGATCTCGCTCGAGAACGGTGCCCGTAACTTTGTCGTCACTGGTCCACCTCAGTCGCTCTACGGTCTCAGCTTGTCGCTCCGTAAGTCTCGTGCGCCGCTCGGACTCGAGCAGAACAGAGTCCCACATTCCCAGCGCAAGCTCAAGTTCTCCAACAGATTCTTGCCCATCACTGCTCCTTTCCACTCGCCGTACGTTCATGAGGCTTACGAAACCATTATCGACGATCTCAAATCTGCCAATGTTTCGTTTGCGCCAGAGGAGCTCGCCATCCCAGTCTACGATACATACGACGGACATGACTTGCGCAAGCTTACTGACGAGGACGGCTCCGTTGTCGAGCGTCTCGTCAAGATGGTCACCAGTCTGCCTGTCAACTGGGAACAAGCCACCGCCTTCAGCAAGGCTACGCACATTCTCGACTTTGGGCCTGGTGGTGTGTCTGGCCTAGGTGTCTTGACCCACCGCAATAAGGAGGGAACTGGTGTTCGTGTCATCTTGGCCGGCACTCTGGAGGGTACTCTATCTGAGCTTGGTTACAAGTCGGAGTTGTTTGATCGCGAGGACGAAGCTGTCAAATTTGCGGCTGATTGGGGTCTTGAGTTTGCACCCAAACTTGTCAAGACTGCGCAAGGGCAGACCTATGTTGACACGAAGTTTTCGCGTTTACTTGGTCAGCCGCCCATCATGGTTGCTGGTATGACTCCGTCAACAGTTCCGCCTGATTTCGTTGCTGCCACTATGAACGCCGGATACCACATCGAACTTGGCGGTGGTGGCTACTTTAACGCCAACGGTCTCACCCAAGCGTTCTACAAGATCGAAAAATCCACTTTTCCGGGCGCCGGTATTACAGTCAATTTGATCTACGTCAACCCCCGTGCCATGGGATGGGCAATCCCTCTCATTCAGAAGCTCCGCGCTGAAGGCGTTCCGATCGAAGGTCTCACCATCGGCGCCGGTGTCCCATCGACCGAAGTCGCAAACGAATACATCGAAACTCTCGGCATCAAGCACCTGGGCCTCAAACCTGGGTCTATGGACGCCATTCAGCAGGTCATTACCATCGCGCAGGCCAACCCAACATTCCCGATCATTTTGCAGTGGACAGGTGGTCGTGGTGGCGGCCATCATTCGTTCGAGGACTTCCACAGCCCGATCTTGCAGATGTACCCGCGCATCCGTCGGTGCAGCAACATCATCCTCCTCGCGGGCTCAGGTTTCGGTGGTGCCGAGGACACGTACCCGTATTTGACTGGTCAGTGGGCGACCGGGTTCGCGTACCCGCCAATGCCATTTGATGGTGTCTTATTTGGCAGCAGAATCATGACTGCGAAGGAAGCGCACACCTCACTGGGTGCAAAGCAAGCTATTGTTGATGCGCCTGGTGTAGATGAGTCGCAGTGGGAGAAAACGTATAATGGTGCTGCCGGTGGCGTCATTACAGTCTTGTCCGAGATGGGCGAGCCCATTCACAAGTTGGCTACCCGAGGTGTTGTGTTTTGGTAAGTTTTCACAGTTTATCTGCCTCCCTGGGAAAAAACATATCTAACGTACTTGTGCAGGAAGGAGATGGATTCTACGATTTTCAGTCTGCCCAAGAACAAGCGCGTCGATGCCCTCAAGGCCAAGAAGGATTACATCATCAAGAAGCTCAATGCCGACTTCCAAAAGGTTTGGTTCGGTAAGAACTCCGCCGGTGAGGTAGTCGAACTCGAGGACATGACATACGGTGAGATTCTCAAGCGTCTTGTTGAACTCATGTTTGTTGCGCACGAGAAGCGCTGGATCGATCTTTCGCTGCGCAACATGACCGGTGACTATATCCGCCGTATCGAGGAGCGCTTCACGCATGAGACAGGTCGCCCGTCGCTCCTGCAGTCGTACACCGAGCTGGATAACCCGGCGCCGACTGTTGAGAGAATCCTGGCGGCGTATCCCGAGGCCACTGAGCAGATTATCAACATGCAGGATAAGGAGTTTTTCCTTATGTTGACGCTCCGACCTGGCCAGAAACCGGTTCCGTTTGTTCCGGCGTTGGATGACAATTTTGAGTTGTACTTCAAGAAGGACTCGCTCTGGCAGTCTGAGGACCTTGCTGCCGTCGTCGGTCAGGACGTGCAGCGCACATGTGTTCTGCAGGGTCCTGTCGCTGTCAAGTACGCAAACATCGTCGATGAACCCGTGAAGGACATTTTGGATGGCATTCACGACAAACACATAGAGTTCTTGACCAGGGACATTTATGGAGGCGAGGAGTCGAAGATTCCGGTTATCGAATACTTTGGAGGCAAGGACATTGTTCCATCTGCCTTTGAGGACGCTTTGAAGGCAGACAGTTTGACTGTTACCGAGGTCGACGACGCCATCACCTATGTGCTCGATGGCGGTGCCAGTGGCAACGCTACTCTTCCCGATGTTGAGTCGTGGTTGAGTTTGCTTGGTGGTGAGACTTATGGCTGGCGCCACGCATTCTTTACCACCGATGTATTTGTTCAGGGCACGAAGTATGAGACGAGCCCGCTTAAGCGGTTGTTCAAGCCGGCGTTTGGTGTCAAAGTCACCATTCAGCATCCGGACGATTTGGAAAAGACTCGCATTGTCGTTTCAGAGAAAATCAACGGCAAAGATGTCGTCGTTATTGACACCTTCAAGCGTCCGGATTCCAATACCATCGAAATGACAATTTATGATGATCGTACTGCAGAGGGCAAGCCGGTTGGCATGCTGCTGTTGTTCACATATCACCCTGAAGTCGGATTTGCGCCAATCCGCGAGGTCATGGCCGGCCGCAACGACAGAATCAAGGAGTTTTACTGGAAGTTGTGGTTCGGTCCTGAGGAGTACCCGGCCAACTTATCCGTCACCGACACATTCCAAGGTGGCTCGACCACCGTCACTGGCAAGGCCATTGCTGACTTTGTATACGCTGTCGGCAATAACGGTGAGGCATTTGTTGACCGGCCTGGTAAGACTACATTCGCACCTATGGATTTCGCTATTGTAGTAGGGTGGCAGGCTATTACGAAGGCGCTTTTCCCCAAGGCCATCGATGGTGACTTGTTGAAGCTGGTTCATCTTTCCAACTCGTTCAAAATGTATCCTGGTGCAGAGCCGCTCAAGAAGGACGACGTCGTTACCACCGCTGCTAAGATTAATGCTGTGTTGAACCAGGATTCCGGTAAATTGGTTGAAGTCAGCGGTGTTATCTCCCGAGATAACATGCCAGTCATGGAGGTCACGTCCCAGTTCTTTTACAGAGGCGCGTACACCGACTTCGAGAACACGTTCCAGCGCAAGTCGGAGTTACCGATGGAGGTCACGCTCAAGTCTCCCAAGGATGTCGCGGTTCTGCGATCGAAGGACTGGTTCGAGCTCAATGACGACCCTCATGTTGACCTACTCAACCAGACTCTTACGTTCCGGCTCGAAACGTTCGTCAGATACAAAAACAAGACTGTCTTTTCGTCTGTCCGCACTACTGGTCAGGTTTTGCTTGAATTGCCTACGCGTGAGATTATCCAGATCGGCACCGTTGAGTACGAGACTAGTGAATCCCACGGAAACCCGGTCATCGACTACCTTGAGCGCCACGGCAGCACGATCGAACAGCCTATTATGTTCGAAAACTCGATCCCATTGAACGCCTCGACAGAGCTTGTCTACCGCGCGCCTGCTTCTAACGAAGGCTATGCTCGTGTCTCTGGTGACTACAACCCGATCCACGTGTCCCGTGTGTTCGCAGAGTATGCCAACCTCCGAGGAAACATCACTCACGGCATGTACTCCTCCGCTGCTGTCCGGTCGCTCGTCGAGACCTGGGCAGCGGAGAACCACGTCGCACGCGTTCGCGGGTTCAATTGCTCTTTCGTCGGTATGGTGCTGCCAAACGAGAATATCGAGACGAAATTGCACCATGTCGGTATGATCGCGGGCCGCAAGATCATCAAGGTCGAGACCACGAACAAGGACTCAGGTGATGTCGTCTTGGTCGGCCAGGCAGAGGTCGAGCAGCCCGTGTCGACGTATATCTTCACTGGCCAGGGTTCGCAGGAGCAGGGTATGGGAATGGATCTATACGAGTCTAGCGCAGTAGCGCGTGAGGTTTGGGATCGCGCTGATAGACATTTTCTCAATAACTATGGTACGTTTTTATCCGAAGTCGCTGTAAGGTGAATTGAACTGATGTCGTGAACAGGCTTTTCAATTATCAATATTGTTAAGAACAATCCTAAAGAGTTTACTGTTCACTTTGGTGGTCCACGAGGTGCGTATTCTCTCCTTTGATGAAATGAATAATATCTAACATTTCACAGGCAAGGCAATTCGGCACAACTACACATCGATGATGTTTGAGTCTGTTGATGCGGACGGTCAGCTCAAGTCCGAGAAAATCTTCAAGGACATCACCGAGAACACCTCTTCCTACACCTTCCGTTCGCCTACTGGCTTGTTGTCAGCCACTCAGTTCACGCAGCCGGCTTTGACGCTTATGGAGAAGGCTTCGTTCGAGGACATGAACGCCAAGGGTCTTGTCCCGGCTGACTGCTCGTACGCAGGCCACTCGTTGGGTGAATACTCTGCGCTCGCGGCACTCGGCGACGTTATGCCGATCGAGTCTCTCGTAGATGTCGTGTTCTACCGTGGTATGACAATGCAGGTCGCAGTCCCGCGTGACGCGCTAGGACGATCGAATTATGGCATGTGCGCTGTCAACCCGTCTCGTATCTCGCCGACCTTCAACGATGCCGCACTCCGCTATGTCGTTGAACACATCTCCTCTCAGACCAAGTGGCTCTTGGAGATCGTCAATTACAATGTCGAGAACACGCAGTACGTCACTGCTGGAGATCTACGAGGACTTGACTGTCTTACCAACGTGCTCAACTTCATGAAGGTGCAGAAGATCGACCTCGACAAGCTCATGAAGACCATGTCGATGGAAGACGTTAAGGAGCAGCTCACCGACATTGTCGAAGAAATAGCGAAGAAGAGCATCGCAAAGCCGCAGCCCATCGAGCTCGACCGTGGTTTCGCCGTCATCCCGCTAAAAGGCATTTCGGTGCCGTTCCACTCCAGTTATCTGCGCAGCGGTGTCAAGCCGTTTAACCGGTTCTTAATCAAGAAGTTGCCACAGCAGGCGCTCAAGCCGGCCAATTTAATTGGAAAGTATATTCCCAATTTGACTGCCAAGCCATTCTCGATCTCGAAGGAGTATTTCCAGGAAGTGTATGACTTGACCGGTAGCTCCAAAATTAGGACGATTTTGGACAACTGGGAGAAGTATGAGACTGCTTAGATGTGATGAGAAGTTGCGGGGACGATAGAATTGTAAATGGGATGTGTATAGATTTTCTTTCTTTCACTGTTATGTTTTGGGATTTTTTTGCTATGATATACTTTAGTAGCTTGTTCGCATTGCTTTGATGTTTATATGTCCTTTTTTGTTTGATTTGATATGATATCGATTTCTATATATCTATAGTATACATCTAATAATGCAAAAATGACACACAAACGGACGCGGTCTCCAACGCTGCCTATGCAAAATTATGTAAGTCGGTTTAATAGGCCCGACGCCAATGCATGGCCAAATCGTTCACACTTAGCCACCAGCTCTCTTCCCTCGTCAATCCGTCCTCCAGTCGTACTCTGACCCATCCCGGATCGCTGCCATTGTATTTTGTACTTTGTTCAACTTCGTAGCCGTCATCGTCACTGGTGTTGTCACGATCGCAACTGCAACTGATCACTATGCTTTTCAACGAAGCAAATACCAACTCCAGCTCCTCCTCTAATCGTTCCTTATATCCCAGGACGTCATTTCCAAGCACGTATTGTACACCCTCCAGCCCCATAATTCTATCGACGAGAAAAATCGGTGCATGTGGCATGTAATACAACGTCTGGCTGCGCCTCTTGATGAGCTCCTGGTCGGGCACATCAACGTCCTCATTTTCGCCAAGTTCTTGTGTTATTCTGATACTAAATCCGTACATAATCTTGTGATCCATAGGTACAAAATCCGGGTCGTAGCATGTAACGTTTGCATCTGGCACGCCCAATTCATCACGGAGAGCGAGTAGGACGGCCAGTTGCATCCGCGATATGTCTGAATCTGAGACTCGTCCTAGTGCCAAACACCGTATATATTTAATCACATGCCTATCTTCAGCGTCGTCAACACCTTGATCTGCTCTGTTGCTGGATTTAATTGCACGAAAGAGAATGCCACGAGCAATCGGTGAGCCAAATAACGCGTGGTAGAACTTTCCTTGTCGTTTGAGAATATCAAGCTTATGCGGTATCGATCCAATGTGATCTTCTGCTGTCCTGTCTGGCGCGACTTTGTACTTTGAAGACTGTGCCTTTCGGCGACGGTTGCTTCTTTTGTCTGGGTTCACGACACTTGTGAAACCAGATTTGGAGGAGTAACGGACTTTGGTGAAGGACGCCTCTGAGGCCAGGGCATCGGAGTCTAGGTCTCGGGAATTCGAGAGCAATTCTTCATTGACAGATTGGATCGTGAAATGGTTTATTCGTGGCGACATTGAATGTTGCGGGAGAGAAAATGCAATTCCCCGAAAGATTTTGGGACTTTCGTGAACGTCTGGGGAGTTGGGGTCTGCAAGCAACGATACAACTAACGCTACACCACAGTTATGCAGCTTATTGTACTTCTAAGGAGCACTAAACTCTGAACTGAAACTCGCTACAATTGTATGTATACTTTCCGCCAGCATAGCGTAAGATAGGTCACTGGCCGAGCTGTAGTGCACTTTTCATGCCAAGCTGTACACGTTTATGTTCCTGGCGGATGAGCCGCGCAGGGCGAGTTGGTTTAGGGTCTGAAATTTTTTTTCCCAACGATCGATCGAGCGGGCGTGTAGGTAAATAGGAATCTATCCCAGTAACTTCTGTAGTCGATTGACATAGTGAAGTACGAGTCAAGTGTGACCAGCTTTGACTAGAGAAACTCTCCGTGGCCGTTATCTGCTAATGGCTGTTGGCAGGCACCAGATCGGGCACTGATAAGATGCTTCGTTGCCCCACTGAATTGTTCCGGAGAGCAGTTGCGTGCCAGCGGCGAGCAATTGAAACAAAGGTGTATGATAGATACACTGTACATGGAAGACGTTGCAAGCAACAGCATCTGTATAATGGGAAACTAGTGGGGCGGAATTTAAGCGCCAGCACAACACGGAATCAAACGAATCCCCGCGAGAAACACGATCAAGAGTTTGAAGAGGTCACGGAGGCGAGCAGAACTGCGGCCGACGAGGTAGTCGCGGTCTCCCCATCTTCAAAGGGAGACGCTGGGGTCATGAAGGAGTCAGCAGATGCAGTCGACAATAATGAAGACGCCGCGTTCATGATACTACAGGAGGGCAAGGCTTCGATTTTGGCAACTCAGCAGCTGGAAGGCAAGGCAGATGTCGGTAAGTGGAAGGATCGCAGTATGATTCGGCCACTCTATAGATCGGGTAATACCCACGAGTATCGACGGCGGGCACTAGCTCCTCGGTCTCCTCAGCCAGATGGCGCAAAGTTCAAGTTTTCGGTAGACTACAGTTTGTTGTATGATGGGATTCTACAATATAGGCTGATCAGATATAGGACTTCAATATTCAAAAGGCAGTGTTGGATAGCTTCCGCTTAAAATACAGGCAGGCACACATTCCGACGTCTGTGCAGTCGGCTCTGCTTGGTGCACTTCAGCATCAACATTCGTTCATCGGCGTCTCGCCTGCCGGCACAGGGAAGTCGCTAGCGCTGGCTATGCATCTACTTTCCGAGCCACGATTCAGGACCCCGCTACCTAGTATTACGTCACTGATCCTCGTCCGGACACCCGAACTAGGGTTTCAGTATATGGAGATCTTCATCTCACTTCTGCGGTCAGGAAATGCACCGGTGACGACGCCAGATATCGTGCAATTGTTATACCGCGGCGGGCCAGAAGATCATAAGATGCAAAAGAGGCTTCTCGCCAAATGCGGAAATCCACATATCCTGGTTGCAACTCCCGCACGGTTGCTAGACATGCTTGCTGACGACAACGAACGTGGACTGCTAAATCTCAGTTTTGTGAGAACCGTTGTGTTGGACGAAGCTGAAAGTCAACTTCGTCCGGAAGATCACAAAGACGAATGGTCAGGTGCACGAAAGCAGAAGAGCTCAAACAAAAAGAAAACGAAACATATAAGCTCGGCGTATCAGGCAATGGACTATATCGTGCGCATGCGTGAAGCTGCATTGAATACTTATTCATTGGAGGTACCGCTTCAGGTCGTTGCGTTGTCTTCGTCTACCAAATTCGGGGACGATTTGTACCAATTTCTAACTCGTACTCAGTGGATGAGGGGGACATTAGTGAAGACGTATGGTGTGCCTGGATACTCTAATTTACCTGTGAGAACGCCGCATGTCGAAGTTTCTTGCATTGCCTATTATCCGCATATGGATCTTATGAATGATGTGGAGTTTTCAAGGAGTCCTGAAATGATACCACGTGAAGAAGATGATAAGAGAGGTAGGAAAAACGTGGCACAAGTCGAACTTACACATTCAATTACGCTGGACCATCTTCTCGGAATCAATGCTGCGCGGGAACGAGATAGTGTTAAGAAAGGCCTCCTAATAATTCCATCTAATGCCTCAAGGTTTGAGGTAGTACGCGCCTTAAGGGATATCGGGATAACAGCTTGTTCTCTCAGTTACTCTGGGGGCACTCTAATTGTGGATCACGAACCTGATGGCTACGGCATAATCGATATGCAAAAAATATTTACAGGTGTTCAAGACCCGTCGATTACTCCTGATTTAGTTGTAGCCACTCCCACTCAGATCGAAGGTTTGAATTTCCCTGGCTTATCGAGAATTTATGTGGCCGGCGTGCGCTGTTTGGATCATATTCCGGATCCTGCAAAATTGTTTCTGCGGACTCGCGTGACCGAAGCGCATTTTGTCGAACAAACCGCCTTCGCAAACACAATGGAGACCTTGCAATCATCTGCTGATGGAAATCAACAAAAGAAGGAACGCAAGCCAGCTGATGCGAAGATTATCTTTGTGACCGCATTTAATGATCTATTTCCAGAGGAATTTACTGCGTATCGAAAGTGGTTTAAAGAGGGTTCGATACGGCTTACGCGGTTGTATCCTGAAGGGCCGAGGAAGATCGTGGAATAATTGTCATTGCAGGTAATATATTGGGACAGAGTTAATAGATGTAAGAGCTATCTGAGTGTCCTTGAAAACAGATTAAAGCCATTTAGGTACAGCAATATTGCAACATGAAATTTAAACTACGACCACATATTTTTCCATCCAGAAACAGTATTGCAAAATATTGGTAAAGCAAACCCTTGTTCATAATAAAATTACATTTCTCAGCCAACCTAGTGTTATTTGGAAATACATATAAATACAAACAATGTCGACAATGTCAGAGCGTCATCAGCAACTCTTGACACTGTCATCAGTCACCTAATATCTCGATCGCCGGCGTTCATTGCTTGGACTTCTATACCGCGAACCGGTTCTGCCTGAATCGTATCTTTCTCTGTCACGATAGGATGGCGGACTGCGTGACCGACGTCGCGAAGACGAGCTAGGTGGAACATATGAATCGCGTGGTCCCCATCTCCCACCGTCGTTACGGCCACCACGGAATCCGCCTCGACTGGGACCACCAAATCCACGACGCTGTGATGGTGGCGGCATTGCGTGCTTTACTATGACTTGCGCACCGTCAATAAAACCTTCATGCATATGGGCAATCGCATTATCAGCCTCGTCTTCAGTGTCAAATGATATGTAGCAAACGCCGCGGTTTGTACGCACTATCTAGTTGTCAATATTTAAGGATCGAATACGAAAATACACTAATATCTCACATTTCTGGTTCATTGGTATAAGCAAATTAGTGATGGTGCCATAAGTTGAAAATATGTCACGCATATGAGCATCATTTACATTCCTTGTCAGTTTCTCCACGCTTATCTAATTAGATAGTGTCAGAAAGTACCAAAAACTTAAAATATACAGCACATATCGCGTGATTACGTACTCTCTTAGGCATGGGCTGCGGAGGCTCAGGGCTGCGTCGTCTGTCGCGTGCTGGACTGAGCGACCGCGATTCATAGATGCGACTGCGGCGCCTTGGGCCTGGACTGGGGCTTCTGGAATAGCTTGGACTGCGGCTTCGTCTTGGAGTGCGACTGTAACTCCGGCTGCGGGAACTGTATGATCTAGAGTAACTTCGCGAGGACGCCAGGGAATCGTAGCTGCGAGAACGTGACCGCGATGGTGTTCGCGAGCGAGACGACGGCGTCAGTGACTGTGACGCAATAGATGGTGATCGCGATGTCGCGCGGTTTGATTTAGATCCAGAAGCAGATTTGCGAGGAGCGGGACTAATTGAACGGGTTGGTGAAGGGGTTGGCGTCACAGAGCGTGAATTAGACCGATGGCGACTTCGGCCACGCTCTGGCGATGGCGACCGCAAGTCTGGAGTCGGACTGCGTCTTTTGCGAGATGGCGAAGCTGAAGAATGTGCTACTCGCTTTAGTGGAGGTGACTTTGACGCGGTACGAGAAGGAGAACGCGGGTCTGGAGAAGGGGAGCGCGCCCTTGGTGCGAGTTAGTGAGCCATCTACTTCGAATCCAATTGTTCCACAGTTAAGATAACGTATTAAAAAGATGCTTACATTTTTGTGGTTGGTCTTTCACCGATGCTTGCAGTGGTTGAATGCTTTACGTTCGAATATTCCCGGCTAGAAAGTTCGTCGACGATCTTGTTGACCGGCGAGCAAAATTAAGCCATTGAGTTTTTGCATATATGTCACACCATTGCGCGCGTATATGGCGTAAAGCTACCAACTTGCCAGCAGCTCTTATAGCAAGACTTTATCATACTAAAGTTTCGCTGTCACAGGATTTTTCTACTCGTGAAATTTTCCTCACCCCGACTCGTTTCATCAGCTACCTGTAGAACACCGCGCTCAAGCTACAAGTTCTAGATTGTTGTTTCATGTCTTGAGCGGTATACTGCTCTGCAGTTTATTTAGCGGTTTCTCAAGTAGCTGACGACAGGAACCGAACGATGCGGAAGTCAAAGGTGTTTATAGGATCATCGCATCCTGAGCTGGGGAAGTTGATCTGCGACCGGCTTGGTGTTCGCGAGGGAAAGTGCACATTACAGAAATTCGCCAATGGAGAGACGTCCGTGTCTATCGGTATGTTGGAGCTACACGTCATACTGGCTAATTGCTGGAGCACGTGCTCGTGCTTGGGACAACGAATTGAATCTGATCCAATTTTCTAAGGTGAATCAATTCGAGATGAGGACTGTTATATTGTGCAAAGTGGGAGTGGCCGGTATGTTCGGATCATATTCAGTCCGAGTGTTCGTAGCCACTTACCGTGTTAGGATCAATGATCATATTATGGAACTTCTAATTATGATTTCGGCTTGCCGAGGGGGCTCCGCGAATAAGATTACGGGTATGTCAATATGCGGATTGGAGAGTTGGGAGGTTCATGTCTGATGAGTCCTATTTGTAAAGCTGTTATTCCATATTTTCCTTACTCCAAGCAAAGCAAGATGAAGAAGCACCGAGGCGCTATTACAGCGAGAAGTATGTAATTTGCACGGCTACTTCGGGAACCTAGGCTAACGTGCTTCTAGTGATTGCGAACCTTTTGACAATGGCGGGTGCGGATCATGTCATTACTATGGACCTTCATGTAATTAGCCTTCTCCCCTGTGGATGACTTTTGATACTAACGAGATACAGGCAGCGCAAATGCAGGGTTTTTTTACAAAGCCTGTCGACAATCTTTATGCGGGTCCCACACTGGCACGATGGATCCGTCTAAATATTCCCGAATGGCGCGAAGCAGTTGTCGTGTCCAAGAATCCAGGTGGTACCAAGCGTGTGACTGCGCTTGCTGATGCTCTCAAGATCAACTTCGCAATGATCAACACTGATCGCCGACGTCGGAACGCCTTCCCAATTTCTCGGGCATCTCCAACGATCCTGGCTGAATTAGATGACGATGACGACAATGCTGCTAAAAATGACCCGATGTCACTATCTGAGATAAGAACGGCTCGAGTAGTTCAAGGACATGTTGTTGATGACAATTATGAGGCGCCTAACGACGAAGATGCTGATACATCGCACGCATCCCAAGACAATGAAGCGATGTATTCGTCGGTATATTCACTTCCATCGAATCACGATCATGCTCTTGGAGGCACGATTGACGCAACAGGATCAGACGACGAGGACGAGCATGAGGTCACCGAAGAGCGGATGATTACCTTGGTCGGCGACGTCAAAGATCGGACGGCCATCATAATAGATGACATGATTGATCGACCTGGGTCGTATATTGCTGCAGCGGAGCATTGTCGAATGAATTGTGGAGCAAAAAAAGTTTATGTGATTGCAACTCATGGCGTGTTTGTTGAAGGTTGCTTGGAGGAGATGGAGAATTCGTGGTGTATTGATCACGTAAGTTGGATTAGAGTGTAAATGACAAAGTTGATGTTGACAGTTTGCAGATTGTTGTGACGAACACGTTTCCAATGTCATCCGAGCATCGAACCCGATCAAACAAGTTGACAATTATTGATATTTCGCCGCTATTGGCGGAATGTATTAGAAGAAATCACTATGGTGAGAGTATTTCGCAGCTGTTTGATCACATGATGACTATCTAGTCTGGTACGTAGCTACATCCATAGCATCTATGCATGACTTATAATGTTTACGCGCATTGAAAGAAGAAAGCCTATGAGCGGACCTTATATAATTGGAATACGGTGTCTTGGTTATAAAACGATTTGGGAGATGGGGGTTGTTTTGCTTTGTTAGGTTTGATCAATAGTCTAAGACATTACGATTTTACGATCCGATCCGATCTTATGATTTCTCGCGACGACATCGTAAGTAGGCACCAGCGATGCAGTCATACGGGCTGCAGGATCTTTCACTCTCTACGAGGTCTGTGTCCTAACGGAGCGCTTGGTAGAATAAATTGGTGACCGGAGAGGATCAATGTTTGCATGCAGAATTGCGACTGCTTTATTGCGGGAGCGGATTGTTTGCTGCTTTGGTTGTATCCGAGTTTTCGAGTCAGCTAAAGGCATGCGTTTGTATTGTTCCCTTCTTTGTGGGCAACGTTGAGACGCTTGTAAGAAACCTTTCTCACATGTCTAATTGTAGTTCTGGTCCCTATTTATTATTAGGTAGATAATATAACGTTTCATTCGGATAGCAAATTGGTCGTTCGAATAGCGGAAGTCAATAATAGTTATGATACTTTATAGACGCGACGCGTGCGCAACAAGTTATAGAGCCGGCCAGCGTGCGGCGGATCGACAGCTGTTGCAAAAAAGTGTGAGACTTGATCTAGGCTAAACAGTAATTGACAGAACCAAAAATAATTTGTGACTTGTGACTTGTGACTAAAGAGCAGCCGGGTAACTATTGATCGAATCGATCGATAAGCTGGCATGGGCCCCACAAATACTTTCCGCTTAACGCGCAACCGTCGAGCAGCGTACACATTGCGTCTCCGTACTCGTGTTTGCTCGCGATTGCTATGTTCGTTATCTCGCGCATCAAAGAAACACTCCACAAGCGGCATCCCCTCCACGACCGACCAGCTACGCCTCCGAAGGCGTTGTCTTCTTCTTCTACTTCCACTCCTACTCTTCCTCCCTCTCTTCATCAGCGCGAAGTGCGGTTCCTCTTTTCATCGCAATGTTCGACCGAAAAACTGCCCGATACGTCTCCCTCCTGGCAGACTTCTGGGTCTGTATGTACTCCTCCGAATATCCTATCGCCGTTCGATAATTGCTTATACTAACTCCTGCACAGCCCTTGGATCTGGCACACACTACGTCTATTCTGCCTATGGTCCTCAGTTGGCAACCCAGCTGGGCTTCACGGCCACGCAATCTTCCGTCATTGCCACGTTGGGAAGTGTTGGTGTCTACTTGTCAGTAACCGCTGGTCTTACTTAGGCGCGTGCCCGTTCTGGCCGTCGTACTAATTTGTCGTATAGCACTGGTCCTCCTGCTGGTGTCATTATCGATCGGAAACCTCCTCATATCCCTATCATAATTGGTGGTTGCTTGATTCTCTTCGGCTACATGATGATGCGATTCGCCTATGTCTCTGAGCTCCGGTCGGTTGCCTTCGTCGGTATTTTCATGGTTATCGCCAGTGCCGGGAACACCTTTGCCTACCACGCCTGCGTCAAGTGCGCCGCCATGAATTTCCCTCATAAGCGAGGTACCGCTACGTCAATACCTGTCGCCGGATACGGGTTGTCTGCCCTGTTCTTCTCGCAAATAGGCAACGCGGCTTTCCCGGGTGACACCGGTCGGTTCATGCTCATGATTCCTCTTCTCGCTTCTGGGCTTGTCTTCTTAGGTCTACCTTTTGTGAGAAACGTTCCTCTCGACAAAATTGTTGACTCTGAGGTTGCTGTCGCGCCCGAGATTGAGGACCTTGAGACCGACGCCCTCCTTAGACACACGCGCACTAACGAGTCGGCCTCTACCGGTGACATGAAGAGCAAAGAAGGAACTTACTCCGCTATGACTGAGTTTGAACGTGAGGCTTCCGTCAATGGTGCTTCCTCCAGCGGCGAGTCGATGGTCGACGAGATTATCCTTCCTGTCGACGAAGAAGTTGATATTCACGGGTGGGCTCTTTTCAAGGACTTTCGATTCTGGATTCATTTCACAATTTTTGGCCTTTTGTCAGGCTGTGGTCTTATGTATATCTTGTCTGCGGGTTACGTCCTTCGTGCTCTCTTCACCTACAGCAACCCTTACATCTCGCCTAACGACCTCCAGAAGAACCAGGCCATCCAAGTCAGTCTCGTTTCGTCTTTCTCCTTCATTGGCAGAATCGTGGCTGGCTACAGTGCCGATCGCCTGTCGCGTAAGGGATATCAGCGTATGTGGGTTATCGTCGCCTCTGCGTGCATCTTCGCTTTTGCCCAGATCGGCGGTCTTACCATTACTTCATCGAGATTCATGTGGTTCATCTCAATTTTCAACGGTATTGGCTACGGTTTCCTCTTTGGGTCGTATGCTTCTATTATCTCTGAATTATTCGGTCTGAAGCGATTCTCTGAGAATTACGGTTTCGTCACGGTTGCCACCGTCGTGGGTTCCGATGTCTTCGCGTTCGCTTTCGGTGCTATCTATGATGGCAACAGCTACTTCATTGACCCCGCGACGTTGGACATGATGCCTGGTGGGTACGACTCCACTGTGCCGTACAACTCGACCTACGAGTACTTTAATGGTACTATGCGCCGCTTTGGTAGCCAAGTTGGCCAGGTTTGCGACCTCGGACGTGATTGCTACAGAAATGCGTTTATTATCACACTCCCTGGTGCTATTATTGCGGGTATTTTGGCTCTTTGCGTCATATACTACGAGAACAGACGAATTGCTCAAGAATCTGCTGCAATCGACGATGTTGATGAGATTGTTACCATTGAGGCGGAGTAATTACTTCTTATGATCATCTGGTGAGGGGGAAGAGTTTAGAGAGTCAGTATTAGAGTCGTGATTCCACAATCTGCATAATCTCACCTTGCTCTGGTCGTATAGTTTGATTCATCAGCTGACACTGGATTCAGGACAGGAAGGAGCGGTTAATTTCTTGTTTTAATGTGCACATTACAATCAACAGGTCGTCTGTCGGGGAGACGAATTCTTTCATTGCATGATATTTGTTTAGTTATTCTTGTCATAATGTGGTTTGGGGCTTGGAGTTTTTGCTGTATTCTAATGGTGGGGTGTTTCATTCCTCTTTTTCATGGTTGGAGATTCGTTGTTGTATGTTCAAGGTCATAATATGCAGCATGGTATAGAGATGTTACATTTTTTATAGATATGGAGCGGTTTTCGAGATCGGTTGATGAGCTACTTGTATTATGTGTATGTAGTTTTTTTATTAGGCAATTTTTTTTTCGCCATTTATGAATGGAAAGAATTAATGAGACAAAATCTCAAATAAAAGTTTTTATCATGCATATTACATTACATGTTGTTTCACTTGGAAGTATGAAATTAGTGCAAATCGTGAGGAGTAATACTGGCTAAATAGTTCCACTTTATTCATAACCAATATAACAAAATCATCATTCCCGTTTCACCAACGTAACCAAAAACGCTAAGTAATGCATGCTCGACAATGCCACGAACTCCATGCTTATTTTAGACGGTAAGTATCCAGCATTAAAGCAAAACGGGACGAGAAGCAAATCAAAGAACACGGTAACGAAAAGATTAGACGGGGTAGAATCTATGCAATGGGCACAACATTGAAATGTGAAGGAAGAGCGAAGTAAAGAAAGAGTACGAATAATCAAATCGGAGAATGCAATGGATATTCGCAGATTGCAAATAGAAATATCGTGGTAAGGTACAAAAAGAAAGAGGGCTACTATAGCCTCATCTCTCTGGGCTCACTTATCGACGACATTCCATCATCCATACCAAGTCGTTAAATAAATCAAACATGGCAAAATATTCGGCAGCCGTAGTACCGAATATTCTAGCTCACGACCATCTTTACTTTGTTCATACTAACGTTCCATGCAAAATAGTAAAGTAGTACCCCCAGAGGCTGACCGATGAAGAAGCTAAACCAAAAGATACAGTTCCCTATTAGTCCAGATGTAGGTCCGTGCATCTTCTCCAGAGGCGCAGTTACTTGCATGAGTGGGATTTGTAGAATCATCGACGAGAACGCAACTCTGTAATTATCTCAGTTAACGCAATTCTCAGACTATATAAAGGCAGTCGTACCCAATTACGTTGTGCGTCGGAACTCCAACAACTAGCTCATGCAAAACCGCGCTGACGAAAAATACCATGACACTGGCTGTGGCAGACTTCCACCCGCGGCGCACTAGCGGTACGTAAATATGACGCCGGAAGTAATTCGTAACCGGCTTATTCCACAGACGCCAATACTCTCCCACAGATTTGCTGTTCCACCAGTCGTCGTAAAATGCTCTGTCACCAAACCGCATTACCTCTGCAAGCGCATTGAGTCCAGACTGAAAAATGCAGAAAAAACTAACGAAATTATTTCAGCATCATGAGACCAATTAATGTTGCAATCCGAACGTACCCAGCAAGCCAAATAGCCATGCTAATGCTAGCAAGCTTCATGAGTCGCTCCATAATTCCCATGAATTGTAAACTATGAAAATGCACCAAACTATTTTCCAGCGTCGGCACCGCATATTGAGCTGACAAGAACCATATTAAAAACGATAGGCCCACCATCTCCAGAATCCGCTTGACAAAAAACAGAGGCCGGAATGAGGGCGATCGCGGATAGACAGGTTGATAAACAAGAGTCGGCGCCCACCAAAAGTATGACAAGTTCTTGAGGGTTAAGTTTTTGGGATAAGGAGCCGAGTTGTATATAGCTGGCACAGGTTGAGAGTTCAGCATCGACTCCCGAAGATCGCGATTGGTAAGTGCAAACGATGCGACCTTAAGACACACAATCACTGTCAACTTGTTAGCGGTACAATGCGTACCACAAATTAGAGTATAGCTCACCGGCATGAAATTCGCAAGCCGTCCCAATAAGGGGATGATAAATAGAATTGTAAACAACAACAGTCGTAACCCACAAGCAAGCCATTGCGTTTACTGAATGCAATAGGACGATCAGGCGCCACATATATTTTGGCTTAGGACGCAAAATCAACATACTGGCCCCCTTCCGTTCCATTTTTGGGGTGGAGCGTTTTTTATCCTCACTCTCGCTGAGCGACGCGACGTAGTTTACCGTCGGAATCGCAACTAGTCGCTCAATGACAATAGCAATAAATAGGTGCAGCGGGATGGTAGCGGTCAAGAATATGCCATATAGAATGTCCTTTTGTGAAATACCGAGACGGGCGAATCGGATCAGAACGCCGTACTGTTCAACGTCAGCTTGTCATACAGCCACAATTGTTTCTGTCAGGCATACCTTTGAGTAATTTTCAATCACCAATCGAAGATTGCTGACGGCTGTTGCGGTGTTAGCCCGATCGCACCAAAGAATGACGAGTACTGTAACTTACCTAGCACTATCATGGCTAAATTTCGAAACCCCACAAAACTCGGTGTAGGAGTTGTGGACTCCCGTGACAGAATACTGCCTCGGCTAACGGCATGTATCGGATATATGTGACTTAACTTTATGGGTCCCTTTGATTCATCATGCTTCGTCAACTCCTCCTCCTCCGATTTGCCTCCAGACGGAGGCTGCGTTCGTGGATCGGGGTCTTTCCCGATGAGCCTCCGACGCGATTTTTGCTGTTGCGACATAATATGTGTAACATTTGAGGATGTGTGAGCATCTGCACGGGACTCAACCAAATCCACAGTCGATATATCCTCGTTGTCTGTATCTGATTGCGGAGTAGTCGACATGACTGTCGTCGTTGAAGCAGTTGCTGTTCCCGAGCTGATGTGATCTAGCATTCCTAGTATTATGCTCAAGAAATAGTACGAGGCTGAACTTATCCAATCTTCAAGTTACCGGGTATAAATTATAGGTGACGATAAAGCGAATTAGTTGTGCAAAGCAGAGCGTTGGGAGATCGACCGGCAGAAGCCGCGTCGACCAAGAGCCGTAGCGTGATTATGCAGCGTGGTCGATCTTCCGTCTCGAATGTTAAGAGGTCAGCAATCGACGGCCATAAATTGAAAGTTAGAGCAGCAACGCTGTAAGAAGGGTCACCATACCCTCTTGACCCTGCGATTTTAGTTGGAGTCTGTAAAAATGCCTCGAACAGCACGAAGTCTGAGGCCAATTCGTGTCTCCCGCTCGTCAATGACACAACAATGTTGGCTGCGTATCAAAGCCCTTACCCCGAGCTCAACACTTTTACAGGTAATTAATTTCGTTGTTAACAACATAATTAACGAGTAAAGTTTAAGGCATTGACCCTAACCCCATGCGATTTTGAATTTTAATAATTTGCAGCCCAAATAATTACATACATAGTACCAAGCTGACACGAAAACAGGTGACTATCAGAACAGTATTATGAACACGCAAATCCCTCTATTAGTTTATACCTCAAAAACTCCAGAAATTGGTACGATACATTTATCCAAATAATTTTCGCTGTCCTTTCTCCAATTTTGGTCCCTTAGACGACGGTCCATTACTAGCACTGTTTCCTGCTTTCCGTTTCACTGAAGTATCCCTTTTCTCGTTTTGACTGATAGGTGGTGGTACGGATGGTTGAGATTTTTTGTCCTTTTCCTGTCGAAATTGCTTAGCTACAGACAAGGCAAAATGCCAATCTTGGTGCTCCACCGCATCTTCGAATTTTATGCGCTTGGCACAATCGCTACAGACAAACGAGTCAATATCAGAGTCTGATTTTGATGTATCGTCCATAGCAGAAGCAGTCTTGCCATCAGCGGTGTCTTGACAATTCAGTCCAGCATCTACGTCGAAATTATTCAATAGATGCTGCTCTCGACCCAGACACACGTCAATGCTGCCTTTCTTCGAAGGCGAAGATTTCGCAACACCAGTCTCCGGAGTTATTTCTCGCTCCACACTCTCTTCCACATCTTCAAATTTCTTAGCGCTCTTTACAAGAAATCCTTCGATGGCATGATTGCTAGCAACGGTTGAATCAAATCCACTCACTGCCATGCTCATTTGATAACACGGGTACATGGACCCCTCTTTCTCCTTCTCTATCTGTCTGTATAGGACCTTGGCTGTATGGAAGAGAGTATCCTCCAAATTAGACGGCTGGCATGCAGGTACGGGAATCTGCCTGGAACTTGAGCCTGCATTGGCATGCCGGTGATGAAGAACCAATGTCTTTGGAATTCTAATGGCGCCACCTGGGGTGCTATTACCGAATTCAAGAATACGACCAATTATGTCCGCAACGAAAATCCGTAGCCATTTCTCAGCTTGCTGATATGTCACGATATTTGGCCTGAAATTCTTAGCTGATAACATGGACTTGATTTCGGTGCGTGGTTTGACGTCACTGGCATCTCGACCGCGGATGATATTGTAAAGCCAATTTCCTGTTTCGTCGCCGAGAGCCGAAACGAAGTCTTGAAGTGAAATTTGCAAAAGAAAGGGAATCGAACCATCCTCAGGGACGTTAAAGTGACGGGATATTTCGTGGCCCAGCTTGCCTCCCAATCCGCGAATCTTGGAAAATTTAAGAGTTGCAATAAATCCTCTGACAGCGTCATGGCGAAGAACTGTCTAAAAAATGAGTTTTAATCATTAAGAGGAAGAGGAACGCAAAACTACCTGGTTATTGGGCTTCTTGTATGCACTGCATAACTTGCCGAGCACCCTATTCTGTGCTACTCCAGCCGAGCAAGTATACTTCAGCTCTTCCCGTACTTTCTTCCTCACGTCTTCAATAATTTTACTACCCAGCATAAGTAAAACATCGTCCCAATCTACTACTCGATCTGCTGTATCCTTATCGGTATCCAATGGTACCAGCTCACCTTCCCACGTAAGGCCATCTGGTGATATCTCTGGCACAGGCATGAAATCGTTCATTCTACCTTCCTCCTGCTTGATGTACAGTAATGCTGCCAGCTTCGAATACTCCGTGCACGCTCTCTCATAGACGAGCATTGACAAATCCAAAAAGGCTTCGTCTAGACCACCATACTCGACCTTCCCACACGAGTTGTAAAATATCTTGAAAATCAGCTGGCTTTGGCGGCGATAGGGATCCAAGGAAACCTTATGGGTTGTGATATCCGGGCTGTCGTGATAAGCCCAGTTTGCATCGCCCTCTTTCCACGTAGCCACATGTGCTAGTACTAGGCCGGGGCATTTTTTTCTCGCTTCCGTGATTGTCTCGTGTCTACTGATGCCAAACTTGCGTGCGGCGCTGTACGTCGTTAGAACTGTAAAGCATATACAGGCATATGACATACTAGTTAACTGCTATGAGGCCTTGCCACTGCTGGCAGGCCAGTGGCACATTAGGATCCAAGCCGAGTCGAACAGTTTCGCATTGTGCCTATCGGACTATAAGTCAACTTGAATCGTTAGCTGCTTACGAATCACACATACATAGAAAGCATCGAGATCGATATGGGCAATTACGCGTAGCGGATTTGCTGTACTATATTTCCGAAGTGATTCAAATTGCGCGAAAGTAAATTTGGACTGTCGAATACTGGAAACGTCTTGGTGCTGTCCGTCGCTCATGGTGACGGCAAAATACGAACTTTTATATAGAAGACATTAACGGTATCAGGTGGGAATAATCATTAGCATAAAAATAAATGCATATATCTTGTCTACAAGTCAACTTCGGTGGCACTGGGTAAGCTCCAGGGTTTCGTACTTCCACTTAGCCACTAAGAACTAGAGTTGCTGTGGCGAATTGACATTACTTACTCATGAAATAAATAAATATAGTAGGCGAATTTAAAAGCTAGCGTGGGATTATTGGTTAACCGAGGAGTTGGGCCAGGCTGGAGCACAGTCAAGGCGGGGTTCGCCAGGCGACGACTTTGACTTCTCCCGCGCTTCTCCGACGCCGCACCGGACTTCACATTGTGGCAGCCAAGCGACAACAGCGGCAGCTCTTCCTCACCCAGGTAATCAGATATTGCCGTATTGCGGTAATCGCACATGCTGTGAGTGTGCACTGCGCTTAGCTTGCGCGGAATTGATCAAGCCGGGTTGCGCTCTCGATTACTGCATACATGTCTTGCGCCTCGAGCAACAATCTCATTGCACCAGAGATTTAGGAGTTTCTCACCGTCTTCCGTCTTAAGGGGTGCTCGACGGACCGCAATGCTAGTTTTCTCTCGTCTATTCTGGAAGTCTGCGACTACTTCCCCGAAACTAGTACCTTCCGCCTCGTTCTCGCGGTTCTCAAACCCCTCTCCCGACCAGGAATCCGCATATCTCAACGCGGAGATCAAGCAGATCGAGGAATGGTGGGCAACTCCTCGTTTCAAGGGTATTACACGCCCATACTCCGCAAGGGACGTGGCTACTAAGCGTGGAACGCTTGCGGTGCCGGCACCGTATCCGTCTTCTATCCAGGCTGACAAGCTGTTTGCGCTGTTCAGTGAACGCGCAAGCCAGAAGCTGCCGGTGCACACGATGGGAGCAATTGACCCCGTGCAGATGACACAAATGGCTATGAACCAGGAGGTTTTATACGTCTCGGGCTGGGCCTGTTCTTCCGTCTTGACTACTACAAATGAGGTTTCGCCGGATTTCGGCGACTATCCTTATGACACTGTTCCGAACCAGGTCGATCGATTGTTCAGGGCTCAGCAGTTGCATGACAGACGAGCATGGAATGAGTGGATGTCTTTTTTGCCCGAAGAACGCTCCGTTCGTGTTGCAGCGGGCAAAGGACGAGTCGACTACTTGCGTCCTATTATTGCGGACGCGGACACAGGCCACGGCGGTCTATCAGCTGTCATGAAACTTGCGAAACTTTTTGCGGAGCGAGGAGCCGCTGCGATTCACATGGAAGATCAGCTTCATGGTGGCAAGAAGTGCGGCCACTTGGCTGGCAAAGTGGTGGTTCCACCGTCCACGCACATTTCCCGCCTGATCGCGACGCGCATGCAGTGGGACATAATGGGTACCAACAACCTGCTGATTGCTCGGACTGATGCCGAATCGGCCAGATTACTGTCATCATCAATTGATTCGAGGGATCACGAGTGTATTTTGGGAGTTACGAAGAAGGTGAAGCCGCTCGCACAGGTGCTGGCGGATGCAGAGCAGAAAGGGATCACTTCGGCGGAGCTGAATGAGCTTGAGAGCGCCTGGATGTCCAACACTGAACTAGTTACATTTGATGAAGGTAATTTCTTTCGAGCATTTATCAGTCAGAGCTAACTGATGGTAGCCGTGACCCATGCACTCACTGACGCTGGAAAGTCAGACCAAATCGAATCTTATCTGTCACAGTGTAAAAATCTCTCCAATTTCGATTCTCGCGCTTTCGCGGATTCATGCCTTGGACCGAACAGCAGTTTGTACTTTGATTGGGATGCTCCACGCACAAGGGAAGGTCATTACCATTTCAAGGGTGGCATGGCACCGGCTTTGAAGCGGCTGCTGTCCTATGCGCCGTACGCAGACTTACTCTGGCTAGAGACAAAGAAGCCAGACTTAGCCCAGGCCAAAGCAATGGCAGCCGCGATCCATGAAATGTTCCCGGGCAAGTGGCTTGTGTACAACCTCAGTCCGTCATTCAACTGGAGTGCGCATGGATTTGGTGACGAGGACCTAAAGAATTTCGTTTGGGACTTGGGCAAGGCAGGATTTGTACTGCAGCTGATCTCGCTGGCTGGCTTGCACAGTGGGGCGATGATTACTTATGAGCTCTCAAAGCGATTCAAAACGGAGGGCATGAAGGCGTATGTGGACCTGATTCAGCGGCGGGAGAAGGAAATTGGATGTGATGTCTTGACTCACCAGAAGTGGTCCGGGGCGAACTATGTGGATTCCATATTACAGAATGTGCAGGGAGGAAACTCGAGATCGAGCAGCATCGGCGCGGATTCGACGGAAAGTAGTAAGTTACTTACTGCACAGTGCTGTAATTAGGTACTAACATCGTCTAGCCTTTTAAGCATGTGACTGTGATGATAGAGAGCGGACGTGATCTCTAGTGACATTTTCTGTATGCTTAGTTGTACAATTGTAAAAGTACTACATAGTGATAAAAAGCCGTTATCCATGCCGCTCTAATTTGTATCAAAGTGTATCCAAATTGTATGACATCTGCCGCACTACTTCTTTGTGCCCTCTGCACCTTTGCGCACCTCTTGCAGGAAGTCGAGGAGTCGCATGCGCACCTTCTTTGCAAGGTCATCTGCGTCGGGTGCTGGTGGCGGCTGGTGTCGGTCAGTATTATACTCAGCACCGTACACAATAAAATGATAGTGTAGCACTCACCAACTGGTCGAGAAGATACTCTGCTTCCTCGATGGTTAAAATGAGTGGACCTCTGTTCATTTCGGATGTGGATGTTGACTTCAGTCTACGCAACAGACAGTAAAACGTCCCGAGAATCTCTGCATGTCATTCAGGAGACAGAGCGCCACAACGATGGTCACTGCCACAGCGGCTGTGCCCTTAGGTGTTGTTGCGGGGTACGCTCCTCGCTTTCCTTGCACCGGGCAGCCGACACTAACTTGGCCACAAGATCATCTAGTTTTACTTCATAAGCCCCGGTCAGAGAATGCTTCTGGGCTCATTCGGTACTTGCTACGTCCTGCCCGCCGATCGCGGCTCGTCCTTTAATGACCGCAGCTCACTGCTCAACGCGAGGAAGCTCAACTAACATCATATTAGAACGATGTTGTCTCTCAGGAGTGCTACTCTCCGTGTGCGGCCAATAGTCGCAGCTCCCATCTCACTTTCGTCTCGCCGCATGTTCGCCGCCATGTCTGGTGTCCTCTCGCGAATCATCACCGACAACGTCCGTCCCGAGCCCGACAAAGTCCTCCAGGAAATCGCCGACTACGTCCACTACTATGAGATTGATAGCCCCGTCGCTGTGAGTGTTCAGCGTTCTGTCTGACACTATCCAACCCAAGCTGACAAAATCCGCAGATTGAGACTGCCCGTCTGTGCCTTCTCGACACCCTTGGCTGCGGTCTCGAGGCTCTTAAGTACGACAACTGTGCCCGTTTGATCGGCCCTGTAGTGCCCGGCACCATCGTCCCCAATGGCACAAAAGTTCCAGGTACCTCCTACCAGCTCGATCCAGTGCGCGGTGCGTTTGCGATCGGCATGGCTGTCCGCTGGCTAGATTACAACGACTGCTGGCTCGCAGCAGAATGGGGCCACCCCTCCGACAATCTTGGCGGCATCCTCGCCGTCGCCGACTGGCTCTCTCGAACCTACCGTGCGTCCGGCAAGTCCGTCGTTTCCTTCGCCAAGCAATTCAAGATCATGGACGTTCTCAAGGGCATGATCAAGGCACACGAGATCCAGGGTGTTCTGGCCATCAAGAACTCCTTCAACGCTGTCGGTCTCGACCACGTTGTACTTGTCAAGGTTGCCACCACTGCCGTCGTCTCGAAGATGATCGGTCTCTCGCGCGACCAGACCATTGACGCTGTCTCACAGGCCTGGGTCGACGGCCAGAGTCTGCGCACCTATCGTCACGCTCCCAACACCGGTTCGCGGAAGTCATGGGCCGCAGGTGATGCTGGCTCTCGCGCGGTCAATCTCGCTCTCATCGTCCAGAAAGGCGAGGCTGGCTTGCCGTCGGTCCTGACTGCCAAGACATGGGGCTTCTACGATGTCTTGTTCAAGGGCAAGCCTTTCAAATTCCAGCGCCCATACGGATCCTATGTAATGGAAAACGTCCTGTTCAAGATTTCCTACCCTGCCGAGTTCCACGCCCAGACAGCCGTCGAGGCCGCCATGACACTCCATAAGAAGATTGCAGATCTTGGAAAGTCCGCGGCTGATATAGCGTCCGTTATGATCCGTACTCAGGAATCTGGTAACCGAATTATTAACAAAACTGGTCCTTTATACAACTACGCCGACAGAGACCACTGCATTCAGTACATGGTCGCTGTTCCACTTTTATACGGTCGATTGACTGCGGACGATTACTCCGACGCCGTCGCGGCTGATCCCGCAATCGATGAGCTCCGCGCGAAGACGACTTGCACCGAAGACAAGTCGTTCACTGTCGACTACCACGCTCCGGATAAACGCTTCATCGGCAACGCGGTCAAGATCATACTGAACGACGGCACAGAGTTGGAGGAAGAAGTGCACTATCCGATCGGGCATCGGCTGCGTCGCGAGGAAGGGAATTCCGTGCTCCTTCAAAAGTTTGAAAGACATGTGCGTGGCAGGTTCGCGGACGGGCAACAAGTCCAGAGCATCCTCGAGAAATCTCACAAGAATATCGGCGAGCTTGATGTTGATGAATACGTCGACTTGTATGTCAAGAAGGATGAGATTTGCTAAGGAGATCGTAGATGTATTGGTACTTCCTGCCACAATAGGCAAGATCTACAATCATATTGCCATTACAATTTAGACCGTGGCCTTCTCAAAAATTCTAGTGTCTGTTCAATACCGCCGGCATTAACAAACGTATCCTCCAATCTCAATGCCAAGTCGACGTCGCCGGCAATCTTGATCTTTCCCGACGTCACACCTTTCAACCCTGTCAAACCACCGGTAATATACTTAACAAGGTCGCGATCTTCTATCTCGATGACCACGATCGGCAATTTGCGCGCTTTCTGGGAAAGCAGCGGCACGGCTTGGTGATGGACTTCGGGGGCTTTGTTGCGCGCGCTGAACAGGAGCGACCATTCGTCACTGATCTTGCCCCGGCGGAGAATTGAAAATATGAATAGCCCGAGGAGCGATCCTGCCGCAGTAGGATTCTCCGTGAAACGTTTTGAAATCTCCGGGAAGAGAATGCTTGATGTCTAGTGGATTTCAATTAATGGACTAACCTGACAGTGAAGAGGCTACATACTAATGGCTTTCTTTGGTCATTCTGACACCTGGATGCATAAGGAGACTGCATCGTGATTTCTCCAATATGGAATGTCGCGATTGAAATTGACGGCGCCACCGAAGAGAGGAGCAGACAGGAAGACAGCGTAAGTTGGTCAAATGTTTCACGAAGCAAGCCTTGGAGTGTCTGTAGTTAGTAATTACCGTGGCCAGACATGGCCGGCGCGATGTAAATTTGCGGGGAAAGCCGCGATGAGCCTGGCACGTGCTCAATCAAGCCCTCGACGCTCGGGTCGCACGAGAAGACGATTATTGTTGTAACTATTTAACATTATTGCGGCACTTTTACGTGGCATAACAATGCTCATCAAATATATTCTAATCCTGATTCGACTTACACATCCATATCGCGCGCCTCGGTCTGTCAACGCTGAGTTCGCCGCCATCCTTCGTTTGGTCGTCACTTGCCGCGAGGCTAGTGGACAAGCCCATACAATGGCAACACGTACTGATTTCAACTGTTGCCAATCAGACGTTGAAATTGATTCGCCTAATGTACAAATATGAAACAAAGCTGGACAAGTATATACAAAACTCGGAACTAAACCAATAAACGCGATAGGCGTCCTATAAATAACACAAATAAACCAAACTCTAAGCCAAATGATATGATAGCCTACCGAAAGGCACTGCGTATCTGAAGTGTAATATGCTTCTACATGTTCTTCGTCTACCAAAATTGTCATTTCGAATTCTAATACTTAACAATCGAAAATTCGTCAAATCTGCACAGAATAGACTTAAACTTAATCTATAGCACAATCCACCATGACGAACCAAGCATCATCAGCAATGCAACGCTGGTAAGAATACCGGCGCCTGCTCGATCGCCTGTGGTAAGGACTTTCACGTTTCCTCCACCACTAACATTTGTAGCGATACCGGACGATGACCCGCCAGTAGCCGCAGTGTATGGTGCAGGAACATCTCGAACTAGTAGATTCTGTACGACTTCCAAGGCCGACATCTGCTGACCCAGACCATATGTATCGTCCCATCCCACATCTAGCCATGTAGTTCCACAAGTGACATTATCTAGACCGCCCACACACGATTGCGCGATACCAGGGACAGTTTGGACCAAATGCTCGTAGATAGTGTTGTAAGTAAAAGGGGCCAAAACGGCTGTGAGGCCCATAAACCTTGCAAGAATGGCCTTGAATGCTTTCTCGTCTACGTCACAGGCTTTTGAGATCTCACAAGCCACCTCGTACATGATTCCCGTACCCGATTCAAAGAATATGGCAATACTATTCAAGATCGACTGCGTTCTATTGGCCCATAAACTTGACCCCGTGTAATTGTAGAGATACGCCGAACCAGCCATGAATATTCCTGCGTTATACGTCCACTGGTACTTTGTGATATCCGTGCAATTGTAATAGGTGTGCGCGCCGTCGTAAAAGTAGTAAGATTCTGTATCTAGAAATCCAACGCTCTCAGTCCAGTTCCAAGTCCTCTCGGCCCAATCCACGTAGGACGAGTTGTCGGTATATCGCGCCAGTCTGGCGGCCATCATGAATAAGCCTGCATTTGAAATAGTATTCTTGTAATCGTATCCACCATTGAACTGGAAGATCTGCCAGCGGATACCACCATTGCATGTCGACGTGTCCCATCTGCTGGCCATAGTATCGAACACTGCCTGCGCGAGCGCGAGCCACTGTGGTTGATTGGCGTTCGGATTGCTGAAGTTACGCTCGGCAGCAGCCATCACTGTGAAGCCCCAAAACGCCTGATCATCGTTGCCTTCGGATGTGCTTTCATTTGTTGGCATGTAGTTGTTATCAGTGCCCACCTGAAAGAGCAAAGACGACTTAACTTGCTCGTTGTATGTTTCGTCGCCGGTATAGAACCAGTAGTCAATTAGGCTGCCCCAGGCGGCACCGGCCTCCCACCAGTAGTACGGGGACACGAACATGCCTGGCGTCTGACCAGTTTGGTTGCCGTTGTAGTACGTCATGAGACCGTGCGCGAAGACCCAGGCGGCATGAGTTATGGAATCTATTGTCGTCAGAACAGCACGTTGGGGTAATACCAAGAAGTATTAACCTTTGTTGTTTACGTCAATTTCTATAGCGCTAGCATGATTGATAAAGTTCGCCAAAAGTAGTAGTATGGACAATGCAAGAGACAACAGAGTGCGCATTGTGACAGATTTTTGGCGAGATGTCGCGGTTTCGATATGAGGACCAATTGCTCTACAAGCCGACGCGTGCAGAGCAGAGGATGTCGCAAGACGGAAGAAGACGTAGGCCAGCACAAGCGGATGACGCGGTAAAATATGATACAAATAACTATTAACGGAGCGTGAGAAAGTGAGACAGAAAAGGCCGTAATCAGCGAGAGTTGGCGTATTCTAATTCAATGGAGAAGCGGACAAGCTCTGACAGTGCTGGATGCGCGTGCTGCCCGGTGATGTAGTTCGAATAATTGGAATGTCGGGTTCGGCGGCCACCAGAGGGGCAGCGCGGCAGGGGCTCGGCGCAACGCGTGGCCGGCCCCTGCACGGCCAAAAATAGAGCAGCAATCGGCCGGAACCGACGTGCTTACGGATTTAGACGCGATGTGGCGCGACGTTTACAACCGCATCTGCAGCTTAATGGGCAAGCCTAGAAATGCCATTAACCGACACGGAGTTCATTTGTATTAGACGGCCACCAACCCCCCCCCCCCCCCCCCCCGATTTTGAACATAACCAACCAAAATGCTGAGATCTGGTGGTCCCGCCCTGCAGGGGATAACTCTTCGGGTCGATCTAGGTCTGTGAGACTCACCTCTTCGCGCCTGTCGACAAGGCGTCGCTGGGACCGGGAGTAGACCAAGCAGCTTGGTTCTCACCGGCCTTCATCCCGCTTGGCTCTGTAAAATTGTTGGAGACGACTGCTCGGTTGATGACTGGCTCCCACTTATAATCAATTTAATGCCACTTTTGAAGTCCTAATCTTCCTGGCTGCGCTATAAGTCAAGATTAACAAGCAGCTGGGATCAAAGTCATGAAGTCTTCTGTTGCTATCACAAAAAGCGTTTTACTCGCCAACACGCAACACAATTTCTAAAAACATTATTGTAAAAAAAAAAAATATAACTGAAACACCTACGATTCCAGCGTGGTCTCCCACCGCAGTACTAAGTAGGCCCAAAGAAGCTTAGCTGGTGTTGATCGGACGGGGAACTGTGTTCTTTTCTTGGTATGGCGCAACTAAGGAATCTACTAAAGCGGACATACATGTAGCACCGACTGAGGAGTCGCTGACTAAGCGGTGACGTTATAACATGATAGCGTATGTTTTCCTTGAGAAGGACTGTGATTTGTAGGTACTTGGGACTTACAGAATTCTCGATACAAGTTGACAACTGGTACATTCATATGCATCATAAACAATAATTATTGATATTATCTTACGCTTCAAACTAGAACCATACATATAACAAAGACAGCAAAGATATTAGGGATAATATCAAAAATGCATTGGTTTAGCGCTAATGCTTCCACTCGGCGATCTTCTTTTGGCTATTCTCAAGGGATCTAATTCTGCCCTCTCCGTTCGATTGACCAGGGTAGGGCCTTGAGCATGTGGGACCTTCTCCTGTGATCGTTTTTGTAAACTTGTATGGTGAAAACAGACTCATCCATCATGGATTCTTTATTAGCCTCCATTTGCATGCTGCCGTCGTTTTTCAGGTATATGTGGAAACTAATGAAGTCACTGTCCGGTGGCTGGTACTTGCTTTTGGCTACGGCGGCGGCTTGGGGACATGAAGCATGGTGATATTATAGTGAGTGTACTTCTGTGCTCGGAGAATAAGCACGCCGAACGACAGTATACTTGCTCCAAAGACAACGTCGCTTCTTTACTAAGTTCGCGTCAAATAAACACTACAATACAAAAAGAATATGAGCCCTGCGACCAAAACTTACTTATCCGTTACTTCATCATTCATTTGTCTTTTGTCTTGCGTGAAAGCCCTAATATTGGTAATATACATATTTCGTTATCAATAGTCTAGCGATTGCATTCTACATGGTGACTAAGAATAAATCAATATTGTCCGAGGCGGCTCCTATTTATTACCAGTGATCGGAAGGACGCCGTGGTGAACCTGCCGAGGGCAATCGGTAGCACGAGATTTGCCGTGCATTTGGTTCAAATCTCAGAAAGCGTTCATCAGGCGCCCAAGAATATTGAGAAAGAAAACCTGGTCAGTGACGATGGCCGTGCTTTCATTCATCTTCTTACCAATGTCGATGTGGCACATACTGACTGTATTAAATGAGTTTCACTGCATTCGAAACCTTTCAGACACTAAATGAAAGACAAACTTAGGCCCAAATTTGCTGTACACAACTAAAGCCAGCAGATTGACAAGGCAATTAATTACCTGCATGAATTGTGTACTCGTTCTCATATGGCACAATATCAAGAATGCCACTGAAAAGTTTCATAATATCAAAAATGCTCTCAGGCTTCGTACCGATCGTACGCAGAACTCTCGGTCCTCGGAACCAATTGCGGGCGGCATCCCACTAAGAAACATCCAATATGGACACCTATTATCGCTGCCCGACAACCGAGAGAACATCGAGATCTAAAGACCAGTCGAAGCAACACTCAAGTACTATAAGGGAGTAGTGAACTCGCCATATGCTTGATACGGATACTGTGAGTAGTACAAAATGTGGAATTCTGGAGTGCAGAAGCTAACAATTGTAAGATATGAACTATAATATACACCATTGTGCTTCCGAACGGAAATTAAGGGCATATGCCGAACAACAACGGAATATACTTGCTCCATCCAACATAATACTACTCTTTTACGAGGTAATTTAGGTTCACGTAACATGACAACACTATTAAATGTAAGTTCATCAATTTGGGTCTTAAATTTAAAAATGGCGGCAACAGAAGTGAAACCTTGCGCTGTCCACTCACTGATAGGCGTCATCGAGTCTGAATAAATGAGGCATCGGAACTTCCGAACGCTCGAACTCATTCCTCAGGTTGGGCACAAGTGTGTTGAAAGTAATAAATACCCACTCATTGCCCATTTTCGTAGTGAAAATGCGTGCATGTCATAAAACAGATACGGTTTGTCCAACGTAAAGAGATAGACTTTATATGGTCCATAGGTCTTGTGCACTGCTCGATTGTCGATGCGGCTTGGCATTGCGGGGCCCAGGCACACAACTCGGATTCCTAGTAGACGACTTACTTCAGTGCAGTTAAGGGCCATTGAGCAAACCCGGCAAAGTGCATCTTTAGCAATGGCCAGTGATATTGTGTAGGAAAGAATTGCTTAACGATCAAAGTCCCGGTGTAGTGACAAGGAGAAGGTCCATGATTGGCAATTAGTGGCCAATGGTTCGATGACACAGTCACCTGAGAGGACGCCATGCATGGTGTGATCCGTCAATCTCGAGATTGGACAAGGCAAATGCTCGAGAAACAATGTGCACCTTGAAGTGACACCGAGAAACTGGTTGGCTTGGCTACATGGCGACTTGGCTCATGAGACTGGACAATATATGGGGTTTTGTCCCTAGAAAGACTTGTACAATCAATTATAGTCATTGTGGCATGCAAAACATTCGCTGCTTAATTCCCAAACTAAGCTATGTTAGCTCCTCTGACTTCCTGAATATCCAAAGGCGGCCCCTTACCTTAGCCGAACCAATCCATGACCGAAGGACGGCACCGTTTTCAGCTGCAGCTCGCATATCAGGCTTGGCTAACGCTTGTCAGCAGTTCATGACAACAGCGATAAGATTAACTCGCATTAGGCAGATAGCTACTAAGCAAATGCTTAAAATTAATCAAGAATACAGCAGAGATTCTATATGATAAATAATTCTATCCCTTCGCTAGATTGGATTCAGTCACCAACAGGCTCATCTTGAGCCATATCTGGATTGAATGAAATACACAACTACTCCGAATAGACAGAGACACTACAAGCTCATGATCCAACCTCCATGGCTATAGTTCGAGTTCCGGAAGGAATATAATATACGGAATACTCCAGCCTAGACACTGAAACTGGGTGGGTCTCAGTAATTACGTGTGAATGACGTAAGTCATACTAATGCACTAGAGTCAACCTACAGTCGGTCTGCGCCACGATGGCACACTTTCTGTCAACCATCACACACGCCGCACAGTTCCTGATCAAGCAACCGCTTAACACGAACAAAGTTGCTCCGAGCTATCTCCGAATTCTGAAAATAGTAGTTTGTTCTTGTGGTTAGCGGTGATCACTTACCTCGAGAATATTCTTCGTGTAGGCCTGCGTGGATACAGGCCGTGGGCGCGTTATGCTTTCTACGAGAAATCCTGTAAGCTCGGGATGTACTGCAGACACTATGGATTCGCAGAGAGCTCGCAACTCGGACAGGATCTTCGGGTCAATTGCTTCTTTGGTTATTGATTGAACTTACGCGACAAGTCTGGTAAAAGGTTCCATTAGGTTGCTATAACCATTTCACAAGCGAGTGTGCCAATCTGTCAGGCAACACCACATGGATATCACCAACCACATCGATAAATATTTATTAAAATAAATGAAAAAAACTCCAACTATGAAAGTTTCTGAATACTTCTTAGACGTTCGAGTATTATGACCAGCTTCGCCGCAATTGCCACATCGCCTTTGCTTCGTTTCGTTCTCACGTCGATTCGCTGCCTGATTCGCCTCTTGTAATGTTTTGAAAAGCTGATCGAGCGCCTGATCGATAGGCGTTGGTGAGCTCTTCTGACGCTTTGCTATTCGGTCCTTTAGCCCTGTTGCGCCTGAGACCTTGGGGTGTCCTAGCTCGGTTCGGTTGTAGCACGTCTTAGCACCAGATTAACTAGCACGTTATCAGGATTAAAAGCTTAAGCCCTGCACATCGAAAGCAACATGAAGTGGTTGTAGGACATGGGATGAATACGGAGGCATACAGAGCGTAACGATGTTATTGTCTTTACAATATTGATCGAATTGAGCCGAAATATGACTTCATGGCAATCGAGACCGTGAATCACACCTTGACCCATTCTCGATTGCCTGGCTGAGTCGTCGTTCGAGAACAACCCCCTGAGCTTGTAACGTTACCATCGCGGTTGAGATAATTCCCATCGTCGAACCGGCTTCATCAAAGTTGTAGATATACGCGTCATAATTCTGTATTTTGTGGATAGTATTTCGTACAAGCTCAAACCATTGCCTTATTAGGATCCTCGCAGAGGGCCTGTTCGTAGTCATACTTTACGATTAAGTCTGGTTTCAACGCTCTGGGCGACGTTTAGTGAAGTTTGAAGCCAAGTTCTTGCCCTCTTGCCTCCCACACGTGTAGCAAGCAGTTTCTTCAACGTTAACTAGTCGATGCGAATATCCTCGCGAATCCAACTCAAGGATGCGCTGAACGATAACCAATTCCTCGCCAGGCGTGAGTTTTGAACTATTGGGCCGGGGGATCGCGTCGTAAAAGGATGCCTTCCTGTCGTCGCTTGAGTGTCAGACGATTAGATTAACCTTCTACGTCTCTGCAGCTAATCAGTTATGTCTCAGGTGGTGTCGCGCACTCGATTATGAAATAGTCCTCATATTCCTCTTGAGACTGTATCGAAGACCAAATCAAGTCTGTTTGATGTTCAGTTATGTCACGAACCCGTTCGCGTCCAATTGTCTAGCTGCCAGACATAACAGCAGATCCTCCCGTCGTCACTCTATGTATGCAATGGCTAGTTGGAAATCGTTGAGCTAATAATGCCTAAGGCAGAAGTGGCGAAGGCATGAAGAGAAGGCGTTAGAGTAGGGTACATAAGATCAAACGCCTCCCACTCGTTCATGCTATTATAATAGGAATAATTATCAAAGTATAATATTAACCATCGGACTTTGCACCCATCGTACCCAGCACTAATGTATACTTCATCAATTGCTAGCGAGGTCATGTTGTTATTTGTTTATAGTTAGATAAATATTAATAGTCAACATTTTGTGCATTGTACGACGTCTCTGAACGTTGATCCCTTGAGGTAATGTCGCTGTGTGAGAGAATCTGGCTGGTACGATGGGTACGACGCCTGGTGACTTTTTTGATATTACGAAACTTGCAAATAATTATCAAGGATTAGTATAGTAGCAATGCTTCCTAAATGTATTATGGTAGAATCAGATTAGAGCTTGCAGTAAAGGCGGAACATGGGAGGAGACGCCAGAGCGTTCATGACTATGATAAAATGTCCAGTTTGTTTTCAACTTGAGGAGAATGGACATTGGAAGCTAACTATCCAGAGTTTGAGAAAAAATGCGCGGCGTTCCAGTTCTGTTGAAGTTGTCAATGATAGGTCTATACAGGAAAATGGTAACGAGACAACAAGGCCTTCTTGCAGATGGGGAAGGAACGTTGCCGTTGTGACACCGAATACCTTATCATACACAGCTCAAGCACTGCAACGAAACGACTGGAATTGGTACATAGCGATCTTTGTGTGCCGATTCGCACTCTTCAATCCGACGGTATGCGGTACTTTTATGACAGTAGTTTGACGATTATTTCCGTATTGCAATTGTCTACTCTGTGAATACCAAACCCTGCAGGAGCTACGAGCTTGACATTAAAGTATTTGCGGAAGGCAAAAGCCAAATTCAGAGGAGCATATAGTAAAGTGGCAGAGAACACACCACGGAGAAAAGCATGTCTCAAACAAGAGGGTATTGAGCATTAAACTACTGCCACAACCCGCATCGCAATAGTAGAATGAAGTCGCCGAAAGATACAATTTGTTGCTTCGCATTCTTAAGGTCTGGATTGCTTATTTGTGGTTATTGTTGTTATATTATAGGGTAAAAGTCGAAAATACCACTGAAACTTTTCAAAATAAAAATACCACTGGCGAGCGTACCCACCGTACGCAACAATTTTTCTAGTCCCCTGAGAACCAAGCATTATTTACCATCTTCTCGCGCTCGAAGGCGCTTCTCTTATCCCATTAACCAAAACGCGTTTTGGGTTAATACACGCGTCCAAGACAACCCGAGTAGAATCTACAACCGCAGCAAATTGTCCAACAATTTCGATATCGCGCCATTCGCGTCCGACAACATTGTCTATTATGCCGTACAAATGGAGACAACTTTCCCGACAAAGGGCCCTTTCCTTATGTTTGCCATGAAAGAAATTACCATTTCAGAAGGTTACCAATTCAACGTCCATTATTCTGATAGATCTCGTGTAGGTCTGGTTTGCAAATATTTGTCTTGCGGATGGAAGATCCATGCCAGACGTCTCGGTGAAAGCTCAATATTCAAACTTATTCAGCGGCCATAGAAAACAAAAATGAATACAGGCCGTACATTTAAAATTTGAAAGCAGATGTCCACACTGACCACAGGGTACAGATCGACTATAAGGTGGCTCTAAGGGCCAAGCATCTAATTTTGACAAAGTTAATGGCAACGACGCTGAGAGTTTCCAAAAACTCCCTAAATACATCAAAGAAATCAACGACAAAAATCCGGGCAGTTACACAATATTGAATGTCGTAGCGGAGAAATTCTACTCTCTGTTTGTCAGTTATGCGTGGTTCATTGAAGGGTTCAAGCATTGTCGGCCACTGATTGTTCTCGACGGAATGCATCTGCTGATTGCTGTAGGTATCGATGGAGACAACCATTTTTTCCGGCTCACATTCGGAGTCGTTAAGGGGGAGAATTGGAAGTGGTTCCTAGAACATGTTCGTAACTGCCTGAGAGATGCCTTTGCTTTCCACAACTTGACATTGATTTCTGACAGGCAGAAAGGTGAGTATCATTGAGAGTGTGGAACTAGGACCTATGTATTCTGCAAGTTCAAACTAACTAGTAATTAAAAGGTTTGATTGATGCCGTTGATGAAACATTTCAAAAACCCAACCACGCTCACTGTCTTCGACATCTCTGAAAATTTCAAAAAGGTCGTCAGGAACATTGAAATTGCACGGCTCCTATGGAAAGCAGCATCACAAAGAGGAGATGTCCAAAGCACTCGACGCAATGCCACCGGAAGCATCCCAATGGCTGATGACCAATGGGCTCTGTAGAGCATTGGGCGGACAGTTACTTTCGTGGAAATCGTCTTGGCCATAGGACGTCAAATGTGACGGAGAGCTTTAATCTGGATCTTCGAGGCCCGCTCTTTGCCAGTCAATGCCATGGTGGAACGCATTCGCGTTCAGATAATGCTGTCGCGAGCCGAGCGTTTAAAAGACATAGATTGACAAACTTGACGGCAAACGCATTACAGAAGCCGCCCAAACTCCTTCAGAAAACCGTCTCAGTGACACGGGAGTATATCGTGATTCCAGTCTATGCACACGAATACGAAGTCAGAACGCAAGGAGGAGAAAGATTTCCGGTATACTTAGATTCGAAGACTTGCCCTTGCAGACGGTGGACGTACTCGGGAGTGCCATGCTCACATGCTGTTGCGGATTAGCTTCGTGGGCAGAGATTATGTGGACTTTGTCGACAAATATTTCAAGGTCGATGCTCTCGAAAGGACATATGCGCAAGGAATTCGCGCCATGTCCACGGTGATAGTAACTGAGGATGACAATTTACCAGACGTTGGACCACCCAACACACGTCGTCCACCTGGGCGCCCTCACAAGAAGAGGGTCAGAACCGAAGACATCGGGATCACGAGAAAAAGGGTGACATGCAGTCGATACCACAAGCACTTGGACATAATGTGTCGACATGCAGAGAGCCTTTGGAGGAATAGTGAGGTTGGTGTTGAAATTGTTTGATTAAGGGTACTTACATAATAATATCATGTACAGATGTAGCTTAGCACTGACTGAAATGTCAAATTTTGTTGGCATTGCTCTAAATCTCACTATGTTGAGTGCACATTCACCTGACCCGATTACTTGGGGACGGTGGGTACAGTCGCCGTCGAGTGGTATTTTTGTCTTTTTGAAAAGTTTCAGTGATATTTTCGACTTTTACCCTATATTATATTACATGAACGAGATGGAGGCCTGTTATTAAAACGCAATCAATCTCTGCCGAAGGTTTATGCGACAATCTCAAGTGTTGCAGGCGAATTTACAGGGACGGCGCACGACAATGACCTAGTCAGAAGAGATAATATGGACCTCGATCTACTAAGGGCAGCAGGCGAGGACCGATATGAGGAGAAACATTTGAATAAACGTGTTATTCTCGATATGGAATGGATTGGAGGGTGACATATTGCCGGGTACATGCAGTTGTCCCGGCGTCAGAGTTCAGAATCCGAAAATGAACTTGCACTGCCAAAGTTTGTGCAGCGATTCAATCCAAAGCATTGAGGGGGAGGTCCTGCTAGTTTAGATCAGGCTAGCAGGCCTGGACCATTGGAAAGCGGCATGCCTTGACGAATTACGATCGGAAGAAAGGACGATAATGTCAATGTGTAAATATAAAGCGACGGTTGATCGATACAAATCGCAGAGGGTGACAACATAGTTTAGCAACTTGATGTCCAGAAGAATCTGATCCAGCATCCAATCTCTTTATGTTTGATTTATTTATTCTCAATTTCTGCTGCACTTCAAGGTAAGCATTCAATCGCGCAGTACCTATACAGATATCTTGCTGTATTTACTTGAAATTTCTATCTTGCAAACATCTAAGCAAATCATTTAGCTCGCAGCACTTAAGGCATGTCGATTGCAATAATTTGCGTGCTTCCATAATTTTTACTCCGTTTTCTGCTTACACTTTTATGTGTTTGCAAACATGCTGCGACTTATCTACCAGAATTCATGAAGGACTAGGTATTTGATTAGTTCAGCGGTTCAACCCTGACCACTTAAGCGCCATTGCAGCGGGGAAGGCACCGATGTGAAATGTAGAAGTTGTTTGGAGTGGAAGACAGTGCAGGAACCCGAACACGAAGGCAGGAACAAATGTACATAAGACAAATGGCTTCCCACTCCATTCATGTAATAATGTACTGTAAGCAAGCAATCCAGACCTCAAGAATCGTAGATTCGAGGTAACCGGGTCCTCCGAGCGATTTTCTCATGTTAGCAACCGGATTGCGACTGACAGTATTACTTTTAACACTTTCATGACATTTTATCTGATGGCTGGAGCGCGTGCTAGTGTTGAACTTTGTACATATCCATTTCATAATATCCAGTGGAAAGGCAAATCATTCTGCGGACTTCAGAGAAATTCCTCGCGTTATTTCCAATTTCATGACCCGTTATGCATGGTCATAATGTCTCGCAGTCACAAAGGTGGGAGAGGGGGAGAGAGCTAGGATAGAATTATTAAGTGTAGTGGAATGTAAATGAATTCTTGCAGCGGTGACGAAAATTTCCGGAAAGAGACAGCTTGTACCTATGTGTATGGGTCCACTAGTCCTACTTATAATATGATGTTTGAGGATTTATTTAATGTAGCGTTCCAGTAATAGAACGTAGAACTCGTAAGATATGCCAGTTGTAACTAGTACTCAAATAAAGTTCTTCCTGACGGTCTAAAGCAGTCGCATTAGGCATACGCGTTATACTCAGGTCTCTTTTGGCTGCAGACACTCATCTTTATTATATCTCAGTCTTAAGTTATAACATAGCCAGCTACCAGGCTCATAAGCTGAGCTGACCTTCACCATAGGTAAAACTGTTACACATGGTGGATCTTGGTAATATTCTTAAGCTATGGATTGCTAGTTTGTTCTACCGTTATTACTATATTACATGAAAGGAGTGGGAAGCCATTCGCCACTGTAGGTTTGGGCCTGAACCTTGGTTTTCCCATGCCTGCTTTTGATACTCAGAATGTCAAAGGGCCAAAATGAAATCTTACTTTGATAGTTAAGCTGTAAACCGTCAGCCATGATACAATGGTTAGTGCTTAGTAGCGGCTTTCTAGATGCGGGGCATACCTCCATTATGTATGCACGTCATGTCCGGTTCGCGAATCTTTGCTTATCATCTAATATGTACATATGTCGCACCATTCTCACCGTGTAGAGTCTCATGATCCAAGTGGCGCATGTAGCCAACCAGTTCACCTCGTGCCACTCCCTGACGTACTTTGTTCCTCGACCATATGCCCCTTGTCCAATCGAGATTCATTGACGTACAGGGTGAACGCGATGGGCAAGCTTGCACCGATCGTTCTGTATGGACTGTCGAGTCTAACTACTGGCTATCTAGTTGCCAATCATTACAGGTGCTCGAATGTTGGACCCTTTGATCATTGAGCAATTTCTCCTGTAGCATATAGGAAATCATTACCGATCGCATGCACTTCGTCGGGGTTGCTCAATGACCTAACAAGCCTTCCTTATTTGAGTGGAATACGAGAAGCCGCACAATGGCAAGCCGCAATTCGAGCGACCAATGGATCGTCAACTATTCTTCTATGATAGCCGCACATGCCAATAGGACTTTGATTGATTGATTCCCCTAAGTACAATTCACTGACAAAGTAAGTCCCAACCCTTCCACTTGACTTGTTGGTTTTATCTAGCTGCTTGATGATTCCCTCGAACAGAGTATTACTAATGGCGGAAACGTTGAGAGATTTTGAATTACGGGTGTGTCACTCCGCAACCAGGGCAATCCGTAGAGCATTGTTTGTACTTTGTAAGAGTGTACATTTCATGTCAGGCTGCCCTTGCGGGTTTAGACGCCCTGTAGGAATAGATAGAACTGAGCAAAAAAATTATAACCCGCATGTCCCAGGTTCAAGCCAGAGAAACAAGAAAGTGCCAGCGAATTCTGCTCGAAAATTGTAGAAAATCAAGTTTCCACTAGAAACTGTTCATATTGTGTGGGAAGATACACTCGAAAAATTAAATATAGTTTACAAATAGTAATGTGGAAGTCCAAGTGAGAGAAATGCTTAGCTTAGACGGTCTCGATGCAAGTAGCGGCCTATGTGCTGCATCATGAGATTGGACAATTGTTGACATTTGTACAGGAGATGGGTTTCAACTCAACGTTATGTCCCTCGTTGAGTAGCATAATAAGATGTTGTGCATTTCTAATCGTATTGGCCTGGCCATCGATACTAGTGACTAAGGATATAGGCACTACAACTATTGCTAGTCAGATCGGCCGTCTTGATATCAGTACGTAGGAATTTGTGTGACGAGGTCGTTGAGGTTTGTCTGAATAATTGTAGAGGTTCTTCAAGGAACACGTCAAATAGACACCAATATAGCGAAATTGGTTCCAGAAAAGTCTTTGCAATTGCATACTTCTGCTCGCCAGATGCAATCCCTCTTGTATCTGGCATCCTTACAAGAAAGCTAAGCCTAACGTCCGAATAGTATTAGAGATACTGTGTCTAGTATAGTAATAGTAGTGACTCTGATCTCGTAACTACAAGAGGATGACGAGAACCGCGAACCACGTAGAATAAATAGGATCAGGCCATATGGATCAAAACCTCACGCTTTTATCTTTTCCAAGGTAGATGCCTTTCCGAACCAGCATATCTGATGGCGACATATTCAGCTTCAGCTGTTGAGTGTGAGACGACGTTCTAAAGTGGCGACTCCACCTAATGAGATCACAGGGAAAGAAAGCACCTATCCTAGTGTAGAAAGCTTTGAGCTACACTCACACCCAGACAGAGTGGTTTAGCCACGCAGATTGTCCGAAAGGAGAGCTAGTCAATCCGAATAGACCACACAGTCCAACGTGCCCGTCGTGGTTCTTGCACTGACCACTGTCAGCCGCGTAATCCTGATGCGTGTCTCAAGCTATGACCACGACATCCCTATGCCGATGTGAAGAAATGTGAGTCGCTTGTTCTCACGTACGTAAGTCAGGAAAGAGAAGAGCGTTGTTGAAGAATAGACATAGAATTTGATCATGTTGCCATATGGCCAAATAATGCTGATCGAAATGTGTGAAGTCAAATTCAATGAGTGTGAGTGCCTTAAGATTCTGTCACATTTCAGAGCACACGAAGACGTACCTGCGCTAGTCCCGGAGAGGAAGATCTCTTTACTTTCCATAATCTCCATTATTGTTAGAAAAGTTTCACAGTGAGTTTGGAGTTTGTATGGAGAATCAGACCCAGCAGAGTAAGGTAGCGTTGGTGTATGGTGAGTTCCTCAAAGACATTATTATTAGTTTTCTCAGCGAGCTGAACGAATTTGCTAAATCTTGCAACACCCTAACAGTAAAATAATTTGCCGCAGATATGAAAACAATAAAAAATGTAATACTACATTTGCATGTACTTTCGGCCTTGCAGTTGCTTATTATTCGTTGATGTCCTTGTATTTGCTACACTGCTAGCATATTTAGGGTTTAGAGCAATATGGTTGGGTGTCGATAGTGTGTTGTTAGTGCAGTTACTTCGATCGCCTGACGTCAACTATTGGTGAGCTGTGAGCGTGACCACTGTCTGGGTAGGGGGTAACCCCTTGTTCTTCCCAGGGAGCTTAACCTTATTCGTCGAGGGCATCAGTGTGAATTGTCTTCCTTCATATCGAGTGAATTGTGATCGGCTTCTGGCGGCAAAGGCAGGCGACGTTTGTCAGTAACGTACGAAGAAGGGCAGACTAGAGTTCTGGTGTCCGCAGAGAGATAAGAATTTTGTCCAACGTTGGTATGTACAGAATTACGATGTGCGACGACAAAAATGAGTAGATCTAAGTCTAACACTACGAAAGCCCGCGGAGACATCTAACTGCGACACGACAGTATATATACAACTTCACCGCTCTTACTTGGCGACCTCCTCCTATCAATGACCCCTCCATCGAAAGACGCGCGAATTGTGATCGTCGGCGCTGGTGCGTTTGGCTTGTCCACGGCATACTACCTTCTTGCGTCCGGCTACTCATCCATAACCATCCTGGACCGCACCACGCCACCAGTTCCCGACGGATCCAGCGTCGATATCTCTCGGATAATCCGCGCTGACTACGATGACATTGTGTATGCTAATATGGTAGTCGAGGCGCTTGAACTATGGAAAACTGAGTACAAGGAGTTCTATTACCCATGTGGTTTGCTCAGTATGACTCCTACAGATAATCGAAAGTACCTCGCCGATGCACTTGCTAATGTTAGTGGCATTGGATTGCCAGTCACGCAATTTAGTTCGGGACAGGAGGCTGCCCAATATTTGAAGCTGACACATGATAAGCCGCTGGACGGACTTGCAGGATATTTAAGTCACGATGCTGGCTGGGCATACTCCGCAAAAGCTACAGAGCATCTGTTTCGTAAGTGCATCCAATTAGGCGCCGTATTTATCAAGAGCAAGGTCGATGAAATAATCTACTCCGCTGATCGCACCATTGTTACCGGCGTCCAACTGGATGGCGGCAAGATCCTCCGGTGCGATTTTGCCGTCATCGCCGCCGGCGCATGGACGGATACCCTCGTGCCTAGCGAGTCACGCATGCTGGCGACTGGTCAACCAGTAGCATTTATCCAGCTCACAGAGGAAGAGTACGGCAAGTACAAACACCTACCGATATACATCAACTTTGTATCTGGCTTCTACGTATTTCCACCACATCCTGAGTCACATATCGTCAAAGCTGCGCGACATTCTTATGGGTATACGAACTACCGAACAGTTGCAACATCATCTAGTTCGCGCGAATCGTCACAGCCACCAGAAATCGCGTACTCGAAAGGTGCGACTCCACCAGTGCGCACCACGTTACCCAAGGACGCGGACGACTGTCTTCGTCTCGGCCTAGCAGAGTACTTTGGCCGCGACATTGCAGAGCGTGATTTTGTGAAGGCCAGGATATGTTGGTACAATGACACACTGACGAAAGATTTCTTGTTTGATTATCTTCCTGGCGTTGATAACCTCTTTATTGCGACCGGTGGGAGCGGCCAGTATGTCAATATCTCTCACATGCACGAGTAACTGAATACTAACTATGACATAGTGGATTCAAATTCCTGCCAATCATTGGTAAATATTCGGTCGGAATCATTGAGCAAACATTGCCAACAAACTTACTCGACAAATTCAAATGGCGCACAGATATTCAAAAAAAGGAGGATCTGAGTCGTGGCGGGACTCCGCTAATGACACTGCAAGATGCTGAGGCTGGGGTGTACCCTGTCACTAACGCGGAAAGTACACAATGTGTCAATATATCTACTCTGTAAACATATAATATGGACATTTAGAATAAGAACAATACAATTCATATTTCGGGCCTTACTGCCTTATGTTGTATTAATGCTTACACTTATACTTAGTATTGCCATTCTCCATTCATCATGTAATTACAGAGATATTCATTACAATATTAACATACAGCGACTTTCTCCTCCATAATACAACATGATATGCAAGCAGATACCCAATTCTGTTAAGTATATCGCCAGTCGCCAGTCGTCAGCGTCGTACGATTTTACTTAGATGGACAAATTCAAGGGCCACTAGAAATGCCCAAGGAGATAAGTGGACTACTTTTCATCGCTTGATCCACTAACAACACTGGCCTCTCCGGTGCTTTCCTTCTTAGCATGCCGCAACATAGTTCGCTTCTTTAGATCCTGCCATGTGTCATGCATGCTACTCCCCCCATTGGCAATAGAGTTGACCGCACTTTGACTATTGCTCGTGCTCGTTGCATTGGCAGTATCGACAGCGTGGTCTACACTAGCAGCTGATTTCTCCTCTTCTTTCCTTTCAATTTCAGGCTTGTAGTCTTCGCTATCCCCTTCAACTGGGACGTGCTCTAACACTTCTGTCTCGGTCGCCAACAACTCCTCGTCCTCAACCAGTTCTGCATTTCGGATCCACCTCCGCCGACGGGTGTACTTGCCAAACGCATCCTCCTTGGACGCTTTCTTCCACGTGTTATCATAATACAACCAGCCTTCCTCGTCGCCATTGGATTCGTCAACTCGCCACTGATTGTCAACCCACTTCCAGCGCATGCCTGTGCCTTCAGCATCCGGCAGCGTAAATTCATCAGGCGACGGACAGTCATTAAGGAACTCGTCTGTCCAAGCAGTGCGTTCATACGCCAATAGGTTAGCTGTCCATCCTATGCCGAGCCATTTGCGCTGATTCTCGTACACGACGTATGTGAATCTGACGCCATCGGCATGTTGATTCTGCACGTGGGCATTGTATGGCCGCTGATTGACGCTATGAGCCAAGTCTTCAGCAAGTGAAGTCGAGTAGCTCTGTGATACCGTTGCGATCTCTGCAGATGAATGAGATAGCGATGATCGGCTGGCCCTAGCTGTAGACGGAACCGCGAGCCCAATTGACCGCGAGCGTTTCCGTCTCGAGAAATCGAGACCGGTGAGATAGAATGTGATTAATCGTGCAGATCGTGACCGCCACAGGATCGTCCGCGTCACCCGGGCTGGTAGAGAGTGGTAAGTTAGCACAAAGACACCGACCAAGAGTAAGATGATACGCGGTGTCAAAATGTAGAAGGTAAGAATGATGTATAAAGGCGACAAGAACAATGTTGTAAATAACAGGCGACTGAGATCGCGCGTAGTCAAGGAGAGGTTTGTGACGGGCGAGAAGAACATGTCGAGGCGAGTAGTCAGAGTTGTAAGTGTGTGGATGATGGCGTCGAGGGTCGGGTGTTCGTGCTGCTCTTTGTCGACTGCGCTGTGGAAGTAGACGTACGCTGCCACCCCACCGACCGCTAGAAGATGACCGCCGTACTGTACAAGAGTCTCCCAGTGCAGAACTATTCCGCTCCAGGCCGCCACGACCAGGAACGAGGCCCAAATATCACTTGAGGTCCAGGTGAGCAACGCAGCGGCGCGATCGGCAGCAACGATGTACGGATACGCTAGCGACAGCGCTCTAGTCACGGCTGGCGGTGTCTGAGCCAGTAGAGGCGACGTCTGATGGATGTGAGAAGATCCTGGAGCGACGAAAGTAGCATAGGTCGGCGAGGAGGAGAGTGCGGTGGTGGGCGAGCCGAAAGGTGCACCTGCAGGCGCAGCGGCTTGGGCGGCGGCGGGAGACATGGACATGAGCCAGGGCGTTTCAAGCGCGGCCATGCATCAGCATGGTGTAGAAGAGAACTGGTGAGGATTGTGAAATGCCGACCAGTCGATGGTTAGCTTAGTCTAAACGGTGGTGCTACTTCGCGCCGTAGTCGCGATCCGTAAGCACCGGTCCGTGTAATGGTCCACAGAGCGGAACGATGACGTGCAGAGCTGAACATGTGCCGCGCAGTGATCACGGAGACGTGTTTATGACGTCTTCGGCACAGCCGTGGGTATGGTAATAATTCAAGATATGCAACAATGGTAATCCGCAGCCAAGTCCTAAACTACGCAAGTAGCATGGATGCAGTTCACAGGCCAAATGGTGTAGATTAGTAAATCTGCCAGCCACATACGCCACAACCATCCCAATAGATAACGGTCAATGAAATTATGGATCAAGCATTCTCAATAATAGTCCACTCTTGATATTATACAAGGTACGCTCGTCTCCGGTTCACTTCCTTCACCGTCGAGATAGCGTCAAGGCACACAACGTGCAGCACCAGTCTTTCTTTCAAGACATATAATTTAAACTGGCCATTCTGAACCGACAGGTTGGTTGGAAATGTTGCCTCAGAGTGTACAAGGTCTCCAGCGTCTATCCGTCTTCGCTTCTTCGCGCTATACTCATCAGAAAAAAAATCGACAAATCCATCATCAGACACTTGAATATCGATTTCGGAACCATTCACGTTCACTGCAGCATCACGCAAATCTACTCGCAGTCGCAACTGCCCATTATCATCCGTTTCATCTGCCACTTCTGACATCTTTTGCATCAGTGCCCTTAGCTTCTCGGCAGCACTGCTTCCTTTTATGATATCCGCGACCCAACGGCATTTACCCCTTATTGATTCATTGCCAGCGATGACATCATGAGCATGCAATATAAACTCGTTCTTCTCAACTTGAATCACTAATTCCCGAGCTTCATCATCCACAAACGGGCGTTTGTACTCCATTATTCTTCTTTCTGTATCCGAGTTCTCGATGCTGGCACCTTGCGGTTTGAAGTCTTTCAACCGTATTGAAATCTCCTCGCGCCCGGTAAGCAAGCTTTTTGATATGGCAAACGGAATCAATCGCTGCTCCAAGCCCCTGAAATGGTAGTAGCGGCATTCTCTCAGCAATGCATCCCGGTGTTCTGGCGACTCAAACTTAATTGGTGTACCCTTGAGCGCTTGTAGCAGCTGCGCGAATAAGTCGTTTGAATGAGCCGGAACGGATGGTGGGGCCACTGCTGGAGGTCGAATCAGTCCTCTTGTCCCAGGAAACACTTCCTGAGGTGATGCAAGAAAAGATGAAAAGCCGAGTGTGAAGAAATTAGGAGAATCACCAGGTTTTGTAAGCAGTTCTCGTGGGATAGTGAACTGGCAACTACCGATGCGCACAAAAATCTCCGAATTAAACAAAAGCTTGGCGAGTTTCGGCAGCAGGTAGTAATGAGCGTCGGCATAGAGATATACAAAATGGTACGCGTCTTTTGGGACGACGTAGTAGCCCTGTAAGTGCCTCACAATGTCGCGGAAAACTTCTGGAGACCGGTCTATATAGAGTACCGGATACTCCTCGAAATTGCTATGCCGCTGGGATTTAAAAAATTGAGTAAAGTAGGAAGGCGCATCAGAGGATAAAGATGCCCCCGACAGACGGAACAAAGTGTCGCCCACTTGTATCGAGAACACCTTTTCATGCGGTAGGATTTGGGGAATATTCACGTTCAACATTGGACCGTTGAAGTTCGCTGCGTGACTGGTTGTCGCTGGAGGCACTACTGTACCCAACGCAGTCGTCATTGATCGCGTTGCCGGACTTGCGACGGCACCAGTCGCTATTGGTGAGATAGATGTAGCCTGAGCTGACGCCAGGGGCACACGATCACTCTTGGAAGAAGACATTGTATTGCTGGCGATAGATGGCAGCCCAAGAAAACTGTCATCTGGTATTAACCCCAAATCGGCAAAAATATCACCATAATCGTTTGGCGATGGCTGCTGTGGCTCTGTCGATGACTCCGCTGAGGACTGGCGGCCGGCTCGGTGTACACTTTGATCCGCCATTTAATTCAACCAATCATTAGAATTACCCGAGGGCGTTCAGCTACGCACAATACTATCGACTTAGCAAATAGTACCGGCTCGCATCCACTGGTTCGCGACTCGATAGTGACTGGATCGAGAATATCAAATAGCGGCAAATCTCGCGATAGTTCAAATATCTGCGGCTCATCGGAGGTTTGCCTCGGCCGGGTAACGTATTTTAAAGGCTGAAATGAGGTTACCCGCCTAATTAAAAAAAATTTGTTAAAAAGTCCCAACGCGATTTCCCAATGGCTTCTAAATGAGACTGTTAGTGAGCCAGCTTTCAATCGTCGATCACCGTCAACTGCATAAGGAAAGCCTGCTAGGTCTCCAGGAAATGGAGCAGGACGTTGAAAATAGTGTGAAGTTTCGTATTGATATTTCTCGCGCTATTCGGAGGCTGCAGGAGGCAACTAGCAACAGCAATATCAGCTTGAAATTCAATTCCTTGGTGAAGAGTCACGATGGCAACGCATCGCTCGACCTAGACGCTTTAGCTAGCTTATCGATAATTCCAACGATTACGAGTTCCATCCTATGTGCATTTTATCCATTGTTTCCGGATATAGCGGCGCGGTGGCTTGCAATAGCGGACGACGCGTCTGTAACATCAGCTTTTGCTCGGGTAGTGTCTGTCAGTCCTCATATCGCCATCCATGCTGACGCATATTTGGAAACTGGTTGGAAGGGTAGATATGATTTACAGGGACTAATAGCATTATACCGTCTTTTAATATTTGACAAAAGGCGTTTTGGCAGACTTGTCTGTGCGAAAGAGATCCTATTGATCATTACGGACAATGCGATCGCTGGTGCCAATAAGCTGGTGGGCATTTTGATTTGGGCGCTGCACTTGGATTTATCTGATGCTGTAACGAATGCGATGGTAGAGCGATATCTTGCTGGCCAGACAATGATGGGAGAGTTCGAGGGAGAGAAGAATGTCGACTTCTTATTTTTCACGTGAGTACAAGCTATTAACCTCCGAAAAGTGTTTTAATGGACCTGTAGGCTGTTCGAAGCGAAACGAATATCGCTGTTGAATAGAACCTTATCTGATATGGACTACTCGTTCGATTCGTCGTCCGACTCTGTCATTGTGGACGATACAGAGTTGTCGTTACGAACGGCCAATCTCTGCGGCGTTCTGGTCCCACGGTACAAACGTATGTAACCATCAATAATGCCCAGTACATTACTGACACATCTTAGCATTATCCACGTCAGTATCGCCTCTCATCTACACTCGTGCCACTATCAATAACGTTCGCTCGCTGGCTATGGTGCTTCGTACGGCGTCACCTCTGCTTATCACTGGACCTCCTGGTAGTGGGAAAAGCTTCCTTATTGATAGCTTATTATCATCCCTATCTCGCACATCCAATGACGTTGTAAAGCTACACCTTGGTGAGCAAACAGATACAAAGCTACTGGTTGGCTCGTACGCTACCGGCGAAACTCCGGGATCGTTTATGTGGAAGCAGGGAATTCTCGCTAGCGCGGTGAAGCAAGGCAAAGTCGTTGTTGTGGAAGACATCGATAAAGCCCCAAATGAAGTCTTGAGCGTTTTGCTCTCGCTTGTTCAACAGCGCGAGATATCTGTACCTTCACGAGGCCAGATCATCCGTGCGGCCAATAGCTTTCAGATTGTCGCCACGATCACCGAACAGAGCTCGTCTCACGCCAAAGACTTTATTGGAAGACAACTGTGGAGCCATGTCAGGTTAGAAATGATAGACGACGATGAACTACAGCAGATTGTCGCTCTAAAATATCCGCGTTTGCGAAGCTTAGCGGGAATGATGCGTCAAGTGTATGTGGTTGTACGCGAGACGTACAAAAGTCCTAAATTTGTGGCTTCGACTCGAGGTGCTCAATGTCGGACATTCTCGACCAGAGATTTGCTGAAATGGGCGAGACGAGTGGATGCGTTACTATCAAGATCTGGCGGTTTAGGATCTCCGGAAGCGGAGAGTGTATCATGTCAAGTTTTTGATGCTATATTTTACGAGGCTGTGGATATTTTTGCTGGAAGCATTAGAATCCCCCAGGGGCGATTGTTGGTCGTGAGTGTTATTGGTAGTGCAATGAACGTAGAACCACACGTTATACAGCACTACCTCTCAAGCCACGTTCCTGGACTCGATGATACCAGGAATTCTCTCATAATTGGCCGAGTTGTGATCCGTAAACCTCCCACATTGAAGAAGCGAAATACTGGACTATCTGCATCATGGTTTGCGCATACCAAGCACACGCTGCGGTTATTAGAACAAATTGCAACATGTGTTCTTATGAGGGAGCCGGTACTATTAGTGGGCGAGACTGGAACCGGGAAGACTACTGTCGTACAGCAACTGTCTTCCACAATTGGTGCACGCCTGACAGTGATAAACGTGTCGCAACAGACTGAAGCCGCCGATCTACTCGGCGGCTTTAAGCCCGTGGATGTGAAAACTGTTGCTGTACCATTACGCGAAGAATTTGACATTCTATTCGAGAAAACATTCTCCAGCAGACGGAACGAGCGCTTCGCTACTGTTTTCCGCAAATGCTTTCTAAATAATCAATGGGCGAATGTAATTCGGCTCTGGAAAGAGGCAGTCAAGATGGCACAGGATGTAATTGCGAAACAGCTAAGTCTTACACAAGAGACGGGAGAAGACAAGCCAAGCAAGCGGCGACGCGTTGATCCCTTGATAAGCGAAGATCTGTTACGATCATGGGAAGATTTCGCACGGAAAATTTCTGCATTTGAAGTGCAGCACAAAAATATTGAGAATTCATTTGTGTATAGATTTATTGAAGGTGCGCTTGTTCGTGCTGTTCGCAATGGAGATTGGGTATTACTTGATGAAATCAATCTTGCCGCACCGGACACGTTGGAACACATTGCAGACTTGCTCATGGAAGGTGGAGAAGGCGCATGCATTCAGCTTTCAGAAACCGGCGACGTGGGTGCCGTGCAAGCTCATCCTAATTTCCGGCTCTTTGCTTGCATGAATCCTGCGACAGATGTTGGGAAACGAGATCTCCCGGCAGGGTTTCGGGCCAGATTTACTGAAATATATGTTAGCTCTCCCGATCAGGATCCGGCAGACTTACTTTCTATTGTGGAGAAGTACATTGGCCAGCTAGCTGTTGGTAACTATGGCGAAGGGGCATGCCAGGATGTCGTGAATATGTATCTCGAGGCTAAACGGCTGGCAGAGGATCATCTCATTGTCGACGGAGCTAGTCAGAAACCACATTTTAGCATTCGAACATTGTCACGAACGCTAGTGTATGTGCGCGACATTGTATCGTCTTACGGGCTCCGGCGAGCACTATATGAAGGGTTTTGCATGGCATTCTTAACTTTGCTGGACAAAATGTCAGAAAGCGTCCTTGTGCCAATTATCATTAAGTACACAATTGGAAAGTTACGGAATCCACGATCAGTTATGTCAAAGGTTCCGAATAAGCCTGAAGTTGGTAAATACATTCAGTTCAAGCACTACTGGCTTGAAGCTGGCCCTTTCGAGCCGGACGACCAAGAACATTACATCATAACCCCGTTTGTGGAGAAGAATATGCTTAATTTGGTACGCGCAACTGCGACAAGGCGATTCCCAGTGCTGATTCAAGGTCCTACGTCGAGTGGCAAGACTAGTATGATCAGCTATCTAGCTAAGAAGACGGGACACAAGTTTGTCAGGATCAACAATCACGAACATACGGACCTGCAGGAATATCTAGGATCGTACGTTTCGGATGCACAAGGAAATTTACATTTTCAGGAAGGGGTATTGGTGGAAGCAGCAAGAAAAGGGTACTGGATTGTGCTGGATGAATTGAACTTAGCACCGACCGATGTTCTCGAGGCACTTAATCGATTACTTGACGATAATCGTGAAATTTTTATCCCTGAAACACAGGAAGTTGTTAAGCCTCACCCGCATTTCTTACTGTTCGCATCTCAGAATCCACCAGGATTATACGGAGGCCGGAAGAATCTGTCCAGAGCGTTCCGCAATCGGTTTTTGGAGCTGCACTTTGATGACATTCCAGAAGAGGAACTAGGAATCATTTTGACAGGAAGATGCCAAATTCCTCCATCTTATGCAAAGAGAATTGTCGAGGTGTATAAGGTATCGCATTTCTGCATGCTACATTGCTAAATATAGAGTTAATGATCTAACGTCATTTAGGAGCTTGCGATACGTCGTCAATCAACACGGCTCTTTGAAAGAAATGGATTTGCTACTTTGAGAGATCTATTCAGATGGGCTAATCGCGAAGCTGTAGGATATGAACAACTCGCCTTGAACGGTTATCTTCTTTTGGCAGAACGTGTGCGCCGGCCGGAAGAACAAGCCGTCGTGAAGGAAGTTATCGAGAAAGTTATGCGTGTCCAATTGGATATTCCATCATTCTACAGATCTTACGAAATCCCTGAAGACAGGTTTCCTGAAACTGTTTGGAACAACTCAATGCGAAGACTTTTTTGTCTTGCGAATGAGGCACTTAAGAATCGAGAACCAGTATTACTAGTTGGAGAAACCGGCTGTGGGAAGACTACTGTATGTCAGCTTTTAGCGAAGTGCTTTGGAAAAGCATTGCACATTGTCAACGCCCATCAAAATACGGAAGCTAGTGATATTATTGGTGCCCAGCGGCCTTTGCGAAACAGATCAGAGATACAAAGTTTACTAGTAAAGGAACTTAAAAAATGCGTCGCGTTAGATAATATCAGTGATGTGGATGTGGCTCTCGACGAATTTATCGAAGTTTTCGATAAATCTAAGGTCTGTATCGACAGCGACACTCTCAGACGCATCGAGGACCTCCGAAGTCGACTGAAAGTCCTTTTTGAATGGTGTGACGGTAGCTTGGTTCAAGCTCTTCGACAAGGTGACTTCTTCCTGCTCGACGAAGTGTCACTGACTGATGATTCGGTTCTTGAACGATTGAACAGTGTTCTAGAGCCCGAAAGATCGATTTTGCTTGCAGAAAAGGGATCACAGCACAGTAATGTGTCGGCTGCGGATGGATTTCAGTTTCTTGCGACAATGAATCCTAGCGGCGATTATGGCAAGAAAGAATTATCCCCTGCACTGCGAAACCGTTTCACGGAAATCTGGGTGCCCGCGATTACAGATATTGATGACGTCTATCAGATTGTAAATTCCAAACTTGGCGAGAATGATAAGCTGTTCTTCAGCCGTCCGATTGTAATGTTTGCAAGATGGTTTGGAGAAACATACGGTGGTTCTGTCGACGGCGCTGGCAGCGGTATCGTCTCTATTCGTGAGATACTATCATGGATTGCGTTTATAAATGCTACGGATACATTGAGTCCGACTGTTAGGTTGGTACATGGCGCCTCTATGGTCTTTATCGACACGCTTGGAACAAATACTTCTGCATATTTGGCGGAATCGCCCAAACTGTTAGCTGGCGAGCGTTTGCGATGTGTTGAGTATCTATCTAGTCTCTCAGGCAAAGACTTACGCGGTATTTATGCTACAGCTGTTACCGTAACAATTACGAATAATGGTGTGCAAGCGGGCGTATTCCATGTTAATCGAGAGTCAACCGATATAACGCAAGTTCCCTTCAGCTTTTCGGCACCAACCACGGCATTCAATGCGATGCGGATCATTCGAGGCATGCAACTCCGAAAACCTATCATGCTCGAGGGAAGTCCTGGTGTTGGCAAAAGCAGTGTAATGATAGCCCTGGCAGCGGTAGCTGGCGTGGAGCTTACACGCATCAATTTGTCGGAGCAGACCGATTTGATGGATCTATTTGGGTCCGATAGTCCAGTCGAAGGCGGCAAAAGTGGCGAGTTTGTGTGGCGTGACGCACCATTTCTTCATGCTATGCAACATGGCCACTGGGTTTTATTGGATGAAATGAATTTGGCGTCCCAATCAGTTTTAGAAGGCTTGAATGCATGCTTGGATCATAGAGCGGAGACATATATTCCAGAATTGGATCGCACTTTCGCTTGTCATCCGAAGTTCAAAGTTTTCGCTGCGCAAAATTCGCACTACCAAGGCGGCGGACGAAAGGGATTGCCAAAATCATTTGTTAACAGATTTACGGTCGTTTATGTCGATCTGTTAACACCAATGGATCTCAACATCATCACTCGCCAGTTGTTCCCAGACGTGAATCCTGAATTAGCAGAGCTCATTGTCGATTTTGTGTCCGTTTTAGAGACAGAGACTACGTTGAAGAAGAGCTTCGGTCGCATTGGTTCCCCGTGGGAATTCAATTTGCGTGATACGATTCGCTGGTTTCAGCTACTCCTGCGACAGTCTAAGAGATGCTGTGCCAAAGAATTTTTAGATATAGTCGTCAAGCAACGATTCCGCACCGCTGAAGATAGAAGCGTGGTTGATAACTTGTACGAAAAACATTTTCACGAGGTGTATTCGCCACGTTCGCTTGGATATACATTATCCGATAATTACGTACAAGTAGGTCATTCAATTCTGCCTCGAATGTCGAATCTTGGTAGCTGTGCATTACCATCGAACGATCTAGTTATGTTGCATTGCAATATGCTTCCTATGGAGTCGCTCATGACCTGTGTGGAGATGTCGTGGCCGGCAATTATAACCGGGCCACCGAATTCAGGAAAGACGAGCTTGATTAGATTGCTTGCATGTCTTGTCGGTGCACGACTCGAGGAGTTTGCGATCAATAATGATATAGACAGCATGGACATAGTTGGTGGATTCGAGCAAGTAGACCTCAGTCGAAGAGCTTCTACAATTTGGGACAGTATTCGTCAATTTGCGTCCAATATATTGGCCGATATTCAGATGACTGAAATTCACACGACCACGGCCGTTGTTCTCGAATTATTTGATCTCTCTCGAACCGAAGAGACGTCCCTTTCTCATCTTGATGAAGCACTGCAGATCCTCTACAAGCTGCACGACAACGTTGACAAAGCTCGTCAATCAGAGATTAAGTCCTTCGTTTCGGAAATCATTAAGCTCAAAAAGGTCGCCAGTGAGCCTACGAAGCAACTAGCAATGTTCGAATGGTTCGACGGGATTTTGGTTCGAGCGGTGGAAGAAGGCTATTGGTTAGTACTTGACAACGCAAATTTATGCGGCCCGTCGGTTCTTGACCGTTTAAATTCTCTCTTAGAACCAAATGGGGTCTTGGTGATCAATGAACACGGTCTTGAAAATGGACAGCTGAAAATTCTGAAGCCGCATCCCAACTTCAGGCTATTTTTGACTGTCGATCCTCATCATGGTGAACTATCCCGAGCGATGCGTAACAGAGGGATTGAAATATTCATAGATGACTTGCATTATCGTGCGTCGTCTTGGGACAGATCTGTTCTCGAGTTGTCGGCTAGGAACTTCGACAATAGTGTTGTGTTAGAGCATAACAAGGTTCTTAATGCTTTCAATAACCTTTCTTTAGATTCTATTCAACGGTCGTTTAGTAGCTTGACCAAACATATTCCTGTCACATCGTCGCAGATGCGTGTGTATGGGCTATTGGACAAACTGTCAATGATTGATGAATCGGTCTCGGATAAATACCTAGCAATTTGCACTATTGACCAGTTGCCAATAGCTTACGATCGGACTATTACACGATGGGCATCTGCTGTGCGCAATCTATCTTTGTACACAGACACCGAGAAAGCATATTGTCTGTTGGTCGCTAAGCTCTTTGCATCATTCAATCAGTTTGCGTTTTCTAAAGAGATCGCGGACATATACCGAAGCTCTTCAATTCCCAATTATGGCAATTATCAGGTAGATTGGATTGTTCTTTTCTATCAGACGATTGGATAGATTTGCTGATCGTAAATGTTCACTAGACCTATTATACGCTATCTAATCCGTACGGACTAGCATATACCAAGCACGGGGCAGATGCATTCGACGCTAGCGAGCTTGCACTTGCCTATGACACTATATTCGAATTGATAGTTTTTAAAGAGAAGCTTGACGCAATTGAGTCACACTCCCGAACGGTAACACTTTCGAAATTGAATTATGTTGAGCGTTCAGCAGCTGTAATTACTAGGTCTAAGTCCATTAAATCACCGAAAGAAATTTTTCTATTACTGACTTCAATATTTCGTTTGATTAATGCTATTTTTGAAGGGACCAAATTGAGGAGTCTTCGAAAGGTTCGACACTATATTTCACTGACACATATAAATGCTGACTGGGAGATTCAGGGAACGATAGAGAAAATTGCAGAATTTTCAAATATCCTGGGAGATATTGTTATTCTGACTGATCGGATGAATGTCGATGAAAGTCAGTTTCCTGTCTATCGAGATATTCTGGACGCCTTGTCGTCGGATATCGAGATATTCGGTACAACCATAGTCACTTTGAGTGAATGGGACTTCTTGCAGCGATCGATAAAGGCGTTCAGTTCAAGGATTTCACTGCGAAGTGGAAAATCGATGGAACTTATTTGGCAAAATACGCGTCCCGCAGTTCCTACGTCATCAGAAGCTTGGGATGCGTATTTGGAGTTATTTGAAATATCAGAGAAGTTGGACGTGATTTCTTCGACTATTGATTTAGGTATGTTGAGCAAACTGTTACCTCGTAGCCTTGCTAAATATTTCTTTAGATCGGCAAGAACATTTGGTGTTGTTGCAACGGAAGCTACTCCTGGTGGCCAGTGGTGTATTGGACGGTGATAATTCATTTTCAGGCGGTATTAAGGTAAGTTTTATGGCCCCTGATGCACCAATGAGCTGTGCTGATTGACTCCCCATAGAAGTTGAGAAATGAAGTTGAGGAGTTCATTGCATGTGTACCTGCCAGGTCTATCGGAAACGGAAACAAGAACAAATGGGTGGCGATCATGGACGTGGTGTTGAGAAGCGAGGAACTATATGCCATGGCACACGACAAGGTCAGTATTCCTACACTACTTGCCCGTAGAACAACGTCCAGCTGACATCCATTCAGAAGTGGGACACATTAAATAATCTACAATTAGCAAATTTGTCTGGACGAGCCTTAGAACAGGGTATCAAGACCTTGGGCTACGCCAAGGCCTGTGGTGAGTATATATTCTATATCTGCGGTTCATTACAGAGCCTGTTCCTAATTGACGTCACAGTACCAAACATACTGGCAGTATTCGGCTCATTGTTTTCTGAAAACTCATCTATGCAAAAAATTTCTGAATCGTTTAGTGGGCGGGTAGTACTTGAATTGATCAATACAGTGTCAGTATTTTAACGTCGTTTATGTTGGTGAGTTCATGGCTGACTTGGTGTAGCTCGTCCGTGGAGTATGGTCGAGTAGCCGACATTGTCGAAATACGTAAGGAGATTGCTCTAGCGGGTGGCATCTTGGGATATTCCAGTAATAGCTTGTGCCAAGAAAAACTTCGTTTGCTGTTTGACGTGCTCTTGAAGCATATACATCAAGTACGTTGTTATTTACAATGTCCTATTCTGTACTTTCTGGGAGGATATATAAGTACTAATGGATGCAACAGATAATGTGTATTCATGAAGATGACGACGTGGGCAGGATTAACATGGTCTTTGCAACTATCACGGCTGCCGGCTCAGAAATCGATCAACAGTTAGTGCAGTTAGAGACATATCTCCGAGCATCGGGAAAAGAAACAGTACGCTTGATCCCACTTCTGCAAAGTATGCTATCCTTGCCTCGCAATGGGTTTTGCTACGGCCAAAGGGATCTTGGAAGGCTTTTCATTAAGTACTCAGAAATACTGTGGTACCTGTACCTTCCGAGCTCTCCGCACGATCCTGCGATCAAGCCTTATGTCGAAAGGAACCGTTTAAAAAACAAGAGATCGAAGTTCTCGTCCTGGCTAAAAGCTGCGAGGATTGTTGAGGCTGTCTTCACCGGTCCAAATGCCAATCTTCGCGTTCAGTCCTTGGAATCTGAGCTCAGCGTGTTATCTGATGCGCTCCCCGTGCCTCCGTGCTTCCGCCCTGAAGTCTCCCAATCGCACGAACTTTTCCAAGAGCTACATAGGTATTACGAATCGTACATAGATGAAGGGAAAGTAGATAGCCTTCTGGCCAATATCTCAAGCTCGACATCCCGAGCCGCCGACGTCGCAGGAATGTTTCAAAGAAATTCCTATCAGCTGATTTGTCGATTACGTTCGCAATTCCCATGCTATACAGATCTATTTGAACCTTTGGAAACTTATTTATACTTCATGAAGGTCGGCGTCGGTTTAATCACTAGTTCCTACCAGAATGAGACCAAGTTACACATTGACGTTTACGAGTGGATAGTGGACGCTTCTGTCCTGAAACCAAGTGGTATTTCTAAAACTGCGGAAAATATTCAGATAGCTATTCTAGAACAGGGCCTTGGGCAGGATTTATCGAGAAAGATCCTTCTGAATTTGCTGGAGTGGGCAGCTACAAGGCTTCAGGCAATCGGCGACTACGATGACAATACGCTTGACGGCATCAATAATGTTTTGAAACTGTTTTATTACCAATGGTCCTTGAATAAGAAGCGAGAAGACACGGAGAATCAAGCACTATCTAGTATTTATAAGCCGATGACCAATGATGAAGAGCAGGACCAAGAATTCAAGCAGATGTTTCCGGATTATGATGAAATTATTTTACTGGATCCATCTGACAAGAGAAAAGAGACTGAAGATCTCAACGTACGAATATTCGACGCGTATCTCAAATTATTCGGTAGTCCTCGCGGTTCAGCTTCTTATCCGGAGCTAATGGATGATTCTATTTCTACTTTGAATGAGGTCGCGAAAATTGGCCTGGTAGCTAGCGACCGCGATATCCAGCATATCTTGCCGGCAGTTATGATTAGAACGGCGACGCTTGTTGATAGGTTGAATGGTTCGAGCGTATCGCCAAAACCCAACTTTTATGTTGATGGAAACATTTCTAAAGCGGAGGAAGTCGCGAAAATCTTTCTATCTCTTCATGTCAGGTTGACGCAGTTAGTGGAACGCTGGCCTGAACATGAGACTCTGCGAGATGCGTTGGCGGCATGCCAAGAGCTTTTAGGCTATCCAACTACAACTCCCGTTGCCAAATTTCTAAATCAAGTGGAAAAGGAACTGAGCGCCTTACATGAATGGCAGAAAGTTGCCAGTCGTGAATTCTCAGTGGTGGATCATATCGGCGCTTTGAGTAAATTGGTCATCGAGTGGCGAAGATTGGAGCTGGCTTCTTGGTCCTCCATATTCGACAAAGAAGCTGACGGCATGAAGAAGAAAGCGTCCGAGTGGCTGTTCTATCTCTACGAAAATGCGATTGCAATTCCGACGCGACTGTGTGAAGATTGCAAAGGTTTTGATTTGCATGTTCACGAACTGGTGCAAGCCGTGACAGCGTTTGTAGGAAACTCTCCAAAAGGGCAGTTTTTGACCAGGTTGCGACTTCTTCAATCTGTCGCAACTCATGCTGGAACAATGAGAGACCCAAATCTTGCGCGGGGACTTTTGAGGATTGAACACCTATTGCGCAATGTCACTCGATTATATACACAATTTGTGCCGATCGTAGAAGAATCGATTCAGTCCCAACGGAAGATTCTGGAAAAAGAGATTTCAGAAACGATATTACTTGCGAGCTGGAAAGATTCAAATTTTCTCGCTTTGAAAGAAGGCGCTCGGAGATCACACCACAAGTTGTACAGAATAGTTCGAAAGTTCAGAGAAATCTTGTGCCAACCAGTACGATCAATTCTCGATAGTGGGCTCGGTGATGGAATTTTAAAGGAGGATATTCGCACTGTCCTCGTCAGATCAGATATGGAAATCACCGAGCCTACGGGATCGTTCACCGGTTACGTGGACCTGTGCTCCACAATTGCTGATTGGAATAGTCGTCCAGAGCGATTAATAGATATTGCGGCAACGTCTGAACGGCTGAAACGCATCGTGTCTGAAATCCTGGAGATTGAGAGGCCATCATTGATCAGCTACGCAGCGGATTTGATCGAGGACATGCAACAGCTCAGGAAAGAAACTCCTAGCACGCTTACAGAGGCGAATAAGAGCAATGTTCAATATTTGAAGTCTCGAAAAGCGAAGCTACTCAGTGAAACATTGAAAGACCTCAAGCGCATGGGTCTCAAGTTCCGCGTGCGCTCTGACATGTTGACCAACCAGGACAGCGTGGCAAAGATTCTGACACGAACGAAGCTATTTGACGAAGCTATCTCTCACAAATTCGATGACTACTTCTTCCGTGTATTGGAGATGACCCCCCGTGTCCGTACTTGCACGTTGAACCATTCAGACGACCTGACACTGTCGCAGGTCCAACGTGGGCTCGGCTGTGTGGAGAGTCTGTTGTACGTTCTTACATCTCAACGTGAAGCCGTGACAGACGCACTATCGTTGTATGACCATTTTAAGGGTGCGTATGATGAGTTATCAAGCTTAGCGACTGTTTCGGCGAAGAATAATTTGCAGCCGTTGGACTTAAGAGGACAAAAATTGTCGTCGTTGTCGCAAGCTCTCAAGCTATGCTGCAGTACAATCGATTTTGGATATTCGGCGATATTGGCACATATGAAGTTATGTCAAGATGAAGACACCAGCGCGGCTTCATTGTTCACAAAATGGAAGACTTCGCTGACGACATTGGCATCTCGGATCGACCAAATTGAAGAGCCAAGTATTGTTGCAGTGTCGACACGAGAGCAGGTTGAGATACTGAATGAAGTATATAGCACGGTTGAGAGATTCTACAATGAACTTAACGAGATTGCATCTAAGCGAGAAACGTATGGATACATAGTTAATGTTCTCATATCATTCTTGACGACAGAGTTCATGTCGGCCAAGGTCGGACAACAAATAGCAGGAACTCCAAGGTCGACAATCGTGGAGCTGGACCACGCACTTCGCACACTGTCAGATTCAATCTTAGTCGTCATTCAGAATATTCGACGAGTGTCACAGCCTGCCATTACGATTCAGGACGATAATTGGGTCACCGAATCAACTCAACGTGCGACCAAGGTGCTGCAGTCGCTTCATTTTGGTAGTATCATCACAACAGTCGAGAAATGTTTGACGGTTATCAGCGGGCTCGATGTTGACGATATGATGGGATCAACATTGGTAGGCGCCTTGGTCTCTCTTACGATGCCGTTCATGCAGGCTTACTCCTCTTTCGCTGAGAGGATAATATACAACGCTGCTGCTGATCATGCGATAATGGCAAAGGGGAGCTTTATATTAATGAAAGCATTTTTCTCGGTTGTTTCATCGGGATACTGTGCGCCTCAGGAACAATCTGACGGTCAAAATGATTCCGAAGCACAAGGCACGGGATTAGGTGAAGGCGAGGGCGAGCAGAATATTAGCAAGACAGTAGGAGACGACGACGATTTGACAGATCTGGCAAATCAGCCAAATGAGGAGAAAGAGAAAGAAGATGGTGACGAGCAAGAAGATGATGATGCGGTCAATATGGCTGGCGAGATGCAAGGAGAAACAGAAGAGATTGAAGGCCAGGAACAAGAAGGTGAGGCGAGTGACGTTGACGATGACGATGACGATGACGAAGGCGAAGAAGAGTTAGACGAAGAAATTGGAGATATAGATAATCTAGATCCTTCGGCAGTTGATGAAAAATTGTGGGACGACGGCAATACAGAAGAGCAATCCAAGGAGAAGAACATGAACGAAAAACTCAAAGATTCTACCAGAACTAACGATCTCGCTGCCAAACCAGACGAGCAAGAAGGCGACAATACAGAACAGGCAGAAGACGGCAAAGATGATATGGATGGCGAAGATAACGACGAAGACGAAGGATCAATGGAGCAAGAAGACGTTGTAAAACAACAAGATAATCAAGGTATCGATCCTATTGCGCCTGAGGGTGAGGCCTTAGATCTTCCCGAAGGTCTCAATTTGGACCAAGATGAAGATGACTCCAAAATGGACGATGAAAAAGACGACATGCTGTCGGAGGGAGATCCGCTTGATAACCCGATGGAGGTTGAAGATAAATCGATTTTGGAGGAGGAGCCGGAGGGCCAAGAGGAACAGACTGGGAGCGCCGACAACGAGGATGTTGAAATGTCAGATCAGGACGAGAAAGACAGTCAAATGCCAGGTATGCTGCCCGAACAGAGTCTGTCACTTGAATGCAGGGCTAATGTCGATATAGATATGCCGGACAATGGAGATGACAATAATCAAATTAATGAAATGGACGCCAATGAGGAAGAGGTCGATAATACTTCAGCGGACGACCAATACGAAGTCGCTAAAGAAGATCACGAGAAAGATCAAGAGACCCATCACGATTTGAAAGGCATAGGTCTGCAAGGTCCCGAAGATTTATTGGACGAATACCAGGAAACAGAAGCAGCGACTAAAGGCTCTGAAGGTAGGGAAGACGATGGCCAAGACGCCGAAGCACAGGATACCACTGAAGAGTCGACTGGTCAAGAGAAGGGACCAGCAGCGGCCGTGAAAGAAGAAACGCAGGAGTCGATGGCTCCGGAGAAATCGGATCAGACGAAAGAGCATCAGCGCAGACTTGGCGATTCGTCCGAGGAATGGCACCGGCAGAATCGAGAGATTCAGGAGGCAGACAAAGATGCGGAAGAGACTATCCAGAATGATACCAAGGTGTGTGAGTCTAGTGTATTTTATTACGGTACGGGCTAATCAATTACAAATAGAAGTTCTCGGATGAGTACAGGCATATGGATGAGTCTGAAGCTACACAAGATACTCAAGCGCTTGGAGAAGCCTCGAACGACCAGCGACAGACAATCGAGGATGACTCGATGGCGATTGACGATGTACACGAGCAGACCATGTCGGTACCAGACGTTCCACTGGAGCCACAAGAAAATGCGTCCAAATCGGAAGAATCGTCGGCTCGGCAGCAGAGTATGGGTGGCATCGTTGGCGACCGCAAGCTAATTGACGAGCTTGGTCAGTTCGAAGACAATGTCATGGAGGATGATGACCTTGTTGAGCCTACAGTAGAACTACCGGTTACTACCGAGCTACAGGTGGACGTTGCCAAGGACGAGGCATACAGATCGGTAGACGAAGCTCGAGACCTATGGCAGCGACACGAGCGCGCAACGGCAGACCTGTCAAATGCACTATGCGAGCAACTGCGACTTATCCTGGAGCCGACGTTGTCTACGAAACTACGAGGAGACTTTCGCACTGGCAAACGTCTTAATATGAAGCGAATTATCCCATATATTGCAAGCGGATACAAGAAAGACAAGATCTGGCTGAGACGTACCAAGCCGAGCAAGCGGGAGTACCAGATCATGATCGCTCTCGATGACTCCAAGTCCATGTCTGAGTCGCAGAGTGTGGAGCTGGCGTTTGATACTTTAACGTTAGTTACGAGGGCACTTGAGCGACTCGAGTCAGGGCAGCTGTCGATAGTCCGGTTTGGAGAGACATGTGAGGTGGTGCACCCTTTCCAGAAGCCGTTTACGTCGGAAGCCGGCGCACAGGTCTTCCAGTGGTTCGGATTTACGCAGGTGCGGACGAATGTGCATGGTCTCGTGGAGAAGTCGTTGGCGTTGTTTGACGAGGCCAAGTCAGATAAGAAGGGCGACATGTGGCAGCTGGAGATTATCATTTCAGACGGCGTGTGCGGAAATCACGAGCAGCTGCAGCGGCTAGTGAGAAGAGCACGAGAGCAAAAGATCATGCTGGTATTTATCGTCGTCGACGGCCTGCAGAAGTCTGCAGAGACAGATGGGCACAGGACAGTGTCGCAGTCGATTCTGGACATGAAACAGGTTGCATATGAGACCGACAAGGAAAGCGGACAGATGAGCCTGAAGATGACTAACTACCTAAGCTCGTTCCCGTTTGAGTTTTACGTGATCGTGAGGAGCATCAGTGAGCTTCCGTCTGTGCTTGCGTTGGTTTTGCGACAGTATTTTGCCGAAATTGCAGAGTTGCGGGAATGATCCGCGTTTATGTATGATAAAGTGTTATTTGTTTGTACTATATGATGAGTATCGTAGATATGATGTAGCGTAATGATAGATTGTACCATGTCCCTGCTCCATTTTATTGCGTTGAACATGATACCATGCAAATTGCGAATGCGATTATATAAGGCATGACAGAGAATATTGTATATTGACGACTATTGTGCGGGGAGGTGCGTCGCCCTTAACAAGCATGTGCAGGACCCAAAGTGAAGGAAGCGACCAACCACTATGGCGGGCGTGGTGCCGCTCGGTAGTCGTTACCGTGTCCGTGATTGCGGCTGCAGCAAGCAGTCAAACGAAGCTGCGCCGTTACTTGGGACTACTCTGTGCCACCAACAATCAGCCCTAACCGCCGCTCGTTGTTCCCTCTCCGTTTCTCGCCAGTTTTCACTACTCCCATCATCAAAACTCCCGTTACCACTTCTCCTCCTTCACTACTCGTCCGTCCTATCACACTCAAAATGGCCCGATTGAGCACTGGTGCGAACACGACGTACGTCGTCGGCGCGCTACTCGTGCTCTTCGTCATTAAGTTTCTGTTCCTGTCCCATATTCCTGCGCCCACCGACTCGGCCTCCGCCTCGTCGTCCGGGCCGTCATTGCGGTCGTCAGATCTGCACACGCTCCGTCGCCCGCCCGGTCAGGCCACATCCGGCGACTTGTCTGGTTACGGCCGGTCACTCCAGTCGCACCCTATCCGCGACCAGTTTGACTCTTTCGCCGAGTACAAGTACAGAGAAGTCTGCAAGATTTCGTCGCTTGAGCTCCACAAACCGTTCGAGCCCCTCTGTGCCGACAAGGAGTCGCTCTTGACGGCTATGTCCTCTGGAGGCCGCATCGGCATCGACGCCCCCTACATGCCTCGTGACTGTGACATGCGGTGGTTCACAACCGAGGAGGCCTGCTCCATTCTCGAGAAGTTTGACCGTGTGGCCGTTATCGGCGACTCCATGATGCGCCAGATGCTGGGCGCCCTCTACGTCCTCCTCCGCAAGGACATGGGATACGGCGGTGTCACCGGCTGGAACTTTAATGACCAGGAGAAGGCGGACTGCTTTTGCAACGCGCAGAACAACGTTAAGTCTTGCTCTGTCCAGACAATCTACTCGTCCAACGACATCATGAAGTGGGATCCGAACTCCTTCGCGTGTGATGCGTCAAAGGTCAATATCTTTATCTCGCTTCAAGTTCGCTTTCCCCAGGACGACGAAGAACTCGAGCGCTTCGCCAACGACCTCGACGGCGTCCCCACAAATAAAAAGGTCGCCTTTGTCTTTGGCCAAGGTCTTTGGAATGACCTCGACGTGCAGGCGGCCCTCAATTACCTCGACCGCTCCGCTTCCGCCATCAAGCGAAAGCTGCCAGACTACGACGCCGACACGAATACCTATCCTCGTCTTTTCGTCACACCAAACGCTGCCGGCCCAAGGAAGCAGGATGCTTTCATCCTCACGCAGGGTAACAAGCCCCTCATGCTCTTCGAGAATTCCATGTACTCCGTCCTCCCACCGAAGGGTTTCGACGTCCTGGGTACCTGGAATATGTCCATCCAGTCCACATCCTACGACGGCGTGCACTGTGACTTGAAGGCGAATCTTATTAAGGCCATGATGGTCCTAAACTGGCTCGATCGTGCGGGCAGCGAGTAAATATAATCATATTCATGGATCGGTTATAAAAGTACTTTTTTTTTGTGTATTAAAGTTGGCTCTGTATTTTGGTTTGGCTTTGTCTAATTGTGTTGGGTTGTACATAAACACTGGATTTTGCTTTTTGAGTCGACTTGTGTTTGTACGGCGAATCGCATGGGGTTGACGATCTCAATGAGTTAATATATTGAATTTAACTAGTATGTACTGTTGGGTTTTGTGCTAATATTGACAATATGGTGTTGAAGTCTACCATCGACGGGCGTTTTAGATTTGCGTTTCTATATTGTATTTACTCGACTTGTTAATAAATACTCATCCTATCCTAAATATGCCGGACATCACCACAATCTGACGAATTCGACTGGCACGTGTCGTTCCTCATGATTGTAGTCTGCCGCGGACCCGTCGACAACCTTAGCCTTCAAAGTCTGCATCTCTGGCCATTGGTAGCCATATATGCCTGCATGACGATTGCATTTCACACACACCACTTGAACCGCACATTTGAGATCATACCTGCGCACGTACTCCGCACAAGCCGTCTCCAGTGTTCTGCCTCGACTCCCTCGCGCAAGTAAGAATCGGGCGTGGCAATTTTTGTTTGCGCATTTCCGTGTCTGGAACGGCGGAACGATTATGTCTCTGTTATCTTCGAGCGCCGAAAGGTCCTGTTGATTACGCGAAAATTTGCCGTTCGCGCCGACGTTGTCGCGCTCCAACGTACCACAAAATGCATTGTAAATAAGATCCGGTGATGCCTGAATCCGATTAGTGCATGTATCGTACAATTCCGCGTCAGCATCAGAGTCCCATTCTGTATCACTCGGATCTATTTTATGTCAGTATGCGCCATTGTCAGACTGGTGAATTTCTTACCATCATTGCTCTCTGACACGCTTAGAGGCGGTGTCGATAATCCTGTTCGACGATCAGATAAATTCTGTTTCCTTCCCTGCGTTCTAGTCTGCGACGTCTGCGCAATCCTGCAGACCAGCTGCTGCCCTCTGCGTACGTTTTGACTCACTGATCCCGCGGCAATCTGCGCAACGGCAATCTGCACATGCTTGCGGGAGCTTCGCCGCACTGATTCACCAATGTCAGGCTTTTTGGTCGGCGCTGTCGCCACAGGTATCAGTTTGCAGCGGTTGTTTGGAGCTGTGACGTCCTCGTAGTCCTTCTTCACTGGAGCACGGGCCGTTAGAATGCGCTGTGACCGACGACATCCGTCTTCACAAGTATGGCCAAAGTTCGCGACGTCGTCTTCTATTTTTATTGGCTCCTTCTGTGGTGATGCTGACGATAACGGTCTTGACAGTGACGGGGGTCGTGACGCTGATGTCGGCGTCGGGTATGGCGATAGTGACGTCGGCGTATCAGAGATCTCCAGCATTTCCAGTCGCCGTCTCTTTCGCGCGCGCGTGCGGTGTCTTCGTATGCCATTCTCATCCTCCGAGCTAATCCTGTCCCTAATATCGCCGTTTAGTTCGTTCTCGCTCCCGCTCTCGCTGATGGCCCCACTCTCACTTGCTGATCGGAACTCCGGCATGGATTTCGACGACTGCGCTCGCCGTGACAGTCCAAAGTAGCCTTTCCCTCTGCGCTCGCATGTCGCACACATACATTCACGATTCTTCTTGCCAAAGTAGTTGTCCGCATAGGATACGGTAATCTCATCTCTGATCTCGATCTTGCGGATCGCAACTACGGCCACCACACCGTGGCTGCCCTGCGCAACGAACCGCGCGTTAGGATCGCAGTCATGATTCACGAACCGACACGGGCCAAGCATCAGGCACGATTCTCCCAATCTGTGCGAGTAAATTATTGAAAAGTCCCGCTTGAGACCAGTCTCGTCTTGTGGGGAAAGAGCGACCATCTTGCCTGACAAATGCTGGATCGTAGTTCCTGCGGGGATTGGCCTTCTGGCTAAGACACACGTCTCTGACCGTCGGGAGACGGCACGGTAGCGCTCAGTCGTGCCGAGCTCGAATGGGACGGTCGACGCATACATTGCGAGATATCTCCGGGCATGTGCCTCGAACTCGTGTAGCAGCCGAGGCGTGTGGGATAGCCTCCCCAGGAAGGACTTGATTGAAGGTAGCTCCAGGAAGGCAGAAAGCAGCGCGGTCGGCGAGCTGTCGCATGCGTGCACACGCAAGAGTGCCGTGATTGTTGCTGGCGACGGACCACGTGGTGGACGGCTGCCCGGGTGAACTTTGTGGACTGGAATCCAGAAGTATAGAGCATCGATGAGAATGACAGTCAGGTAGTCGTCGAACGTCGACAGATGCGTCGACAGAAATGCAGCGCCGTTCGGCGCCTGCAAGTGCGCCATCCGAGTCTCGATTGTCTAGTGTAAGTGAGAGTATCAGGAATTAATGCGACCATGAAGAGAGCTAACGGCTGTTCATTCTGATGGCTGCTCGGAAAGGGGCTCGAGGGGTCCAAACGGCTGTGGATAAGGGCTTTCCTGAGTCCTAACAGCTAAAACCAGTATACCGACGTAACATTGTGTCCATTCGTCAATTTAGCCGCCGTATCCCAATTGTCCAGTCCAGCTAGCTGCGTGATTAATGTGTATATTGAAATCTGTAATTTTCTCTATCAATTGGCTTATTGGCAAATGCCAAAATGTTAGTTTCATTGTCCTCACCATTCACGGTTAATATACCCTTAACCTATACTCTGGTTGTCATCGTCGTGATCTGCCTCAGTGTTGGATATTTCGCACAGAGCAACCAGCTGTCATAATGTCTATCAGTCTAAAACTTCTCATGATCATTAATGACGGACGAGCAAAGCCAGTATGAGCGACTTTCGCAGTATACAAGCTGGTGACATACTTTCTCTACGAACTAGTATTGGCGCGTCCGAGCAGATCGGTTCTCGCAAGCGCCGGTTAATAGATATCGAGGGTATTTATAACGTTTATTCGAGCTAAAGGTCCTAATATTGATAGCATCGTAGATGGTGACTATGAGCGCATGGCAAGCACGACTAGCTGCGGAGACGGAGTCCGATTATCTTGGAGCTCTGACTCGGATGATCGAAGATCTGTCCAAAATATAAGAGAAAAAGCCGCGTCAGGTATGATATCACTCGTCCATACATATCGGTTGTACTCTTTCTTAACGCTACGCTAGTTGTAAAACGTGGCAAGAGACTACAGGCACACAAGAAATCGCGGCATGAGGAATCAACAACAGTCGCGACATATATTAATGCCCGACGTCAGAAATTCGACCAGGCGACCAAAGACCCACATAATCTCGCATTGCCACCAAACTACGACGGTATATCAGACCTTTCCAACGATGTTCTGGATGCAGAGGATGTTCGGCCGCAGTTCAAGATGGCACCGAACGGTGCGTTTCAAGATATTTGGTTGAGTAAGAGTCTAGGTATTATTCCGGCGCCGATCGCTCAATTTTTGCGGTCATATCAGGTTGACGGCGTTGCTATGATGCACGAGAAGTTTGTGAGTGCGAATGCTGTAGTAGAGACCAAATTAATTGAGGCTGACTTGACAGGTTTATCAAAAAGGTATGATTCTCGGCGACGACATGGGCCTCGGCAAGACGGTTCAGGTCATTGCCTTCCTGACCGCCGCTTTTGGCAAGTCTGGTGATTCGAGAGACCGTCTTCGTATGCGACTTATGCGACGACATGAACGATGGTATCCGAAAGTTTTGATTATCTGCCCCGGCACATTAATTCGAAATTGGGAGCGTGAACTGAATACGTGGGGTTGGTGGACTATTGAGGTATTCCATGGCACAAAGAAGTATGACATTCTCAGTACCGCCAAGCAAGGTCGACTAGAAGTTATGCTCACAACATATAAAACTTATGATATTTACGAGAGCGAGATCAACTTGATCGAATGGGATTGTGTAGTTGCAGATGAATGTCATCTAATTAAAGAGTCCGAATCTGATATCACCAAAGCTATGGGAAAAGTCAACAGCCTGTGCCGAATTGGATTGACCGGTACCGCCATTCAGAATTCCTATGAGGATATGTGGTCAATCCTTAATTGGGCTAATGTATGTTGCCGTATCGTTTGCTAAATGCGCTCCCTGACAAGATGTAGCCCGGAATGATTGGAGACAAGAAAACATGGATTAAGAAAATCAGCAAGCCGCTCAAGGCCGGGCAGTCCCATGCTGCTACATGGGCTGAATTGAAACTTGGTCGTGTATGTAGTGAGGAAATGTGTTACACTATTTATTACTGACCAATTGCAGAGTACCGCTACTAGTCTTGTCACAAACCTGCTGCCGCGATTTTTCCTCCGTCGGTATGCTTGCCGTCTCACCATATTCTGCTAACAACACTAACAGCCTCAGAACCAAAGCGCTGATAGCAGACCAGCTCCCCAAGAAGCGCGACATGGTCGTGTTTTGTCCATTGACAACACTGCAGGCCGAAGCATATGCGAATTATATGCAACCTGGCGACGGCCAACGCTTCGCGAAACTCGTATCGCCATGTATCTGCCGCGACAAGAAAAATCCGAATCAGAAGTGCGAGTCCTGCAAGACTGCCAAATCTGACCAGAACGAGCATTTTTTTCGTAAATGCGTTAATAGCTTGCATCTAGCCAATCATTTAGCCTATGTCATTCCACGTATGTCCATTGAGTCGTTCTGTGAAACTTGTTACTCTGACAGGTCATAGGGAATGAAGATTCTCCACCGGATAGGGAGAAGGCGATGGCTGTGCTGAAACAGTGCCTGCCTGATAAATGGCAAAAGTATTACAAGCGCTCGCCTTTAGTGAATTATGCTGATTCGGAATTGTGCGGCAAGTGGAAGGTAGCTCCGTCTTGAATAATAGATTCCTGTACTTCTACTAATAATGCCAGGCTCTACAAAATATTCTGAAACTATGGAAGAAGAATGGAGACAAAGTTCTAATATTCAGTTACTCTACCAAACTGCTGAACATGCTTGATACATTGCTTACGTCCAATGGGAACTACTCATTTTGTCGTCTAGATGGTAGCATGAATTACGAGGACCGTACGTACTACCTGTGTGTCTGAAATCTTTCTGATGCTTATTATCGAGAAAGGCCAAAAGCAGGTCGACAAGTTTAATACAGATTCCAATATGTTCATCTTTCTACTTTCCACTCGTGCCGGGGGCCTAGGTCTCAACATTGTGTCTGCAAACCGAGTCGTCATCTGGGATCCAAATTGGAATCCAACGTACGACTTACAAGCGCAGGACCGCGCGTTCAGACTTGGCCAGTATCGCGACGTAGAGGTTTACCGACTTGTTTCCGCTGGAACGATCGAGGAAATTGTGTATGCAAGGCAAATTTATAAACAGCAGCAAGCGAATATCGGGTACACAGCTTCCAACGAACGAAGGTATTTCGATGGTGTCATGGGGGAGGCTGAGAAGAAAGGTGAAATTTTTGGGTCGAAGTAAGTCTTTTTCTTTCGTATAGCACTGGGGTAGCTAAAATTTGCAGGAATATGTTTACGTTTGATAAAGACAATGTGATGTTGAAGAAAATTGTCAACAAAACGAATGGTAAGCAGATCTTTTCCTCATGTGAAACCGAATGATGCTGACAGGTTGAAGTTGCGGAAGCACTGACTGCCGAAATCGCGGGTCTGCGTGTTGCAGAAATCAATGTAGACGACCCCACAACGGTAGCGGCTGATGAAGCAGAAGTGAAACATTTACTGGAAGACGATACAAACAAAGATTTGGACGACGAAGTTGCCAAGAAGAATTTCATGAATCTGACTCGAAGTGACAGGTCCAGGAAGTCTGAGCGTACAGATCCTATAACAGCTATCCTGAATCATGTTGGTGTGAAATACGTTCACAATAATTCTGAGGTGATCGGGTCATCCAAGGTTGAGGAGGAGATCAGCAAGAAGGCGTTGGAAGAAGGTCAGGAGGGCCAGCAGGTTCGACCTTTCGAAGCTAGTGATTCTGGTGAATTCTTTTTCCGGCCGCCAATGGATGTTTGTCGAAGACAGGTATGTATATTGCTTAATCAATAGATCGACTTTATACTAACGGTTCAGTTCAATTCGATGGCCAAGGCATTTGGATTCAAGTCGCCAACTGATTTTGCCCTACATGTTGAGAGGATGAGACAGCATGAACGTCGTGATCTGTTAGAGGAGTTTTACACTACGAAGCTCACATCTATAGACTTGCGCTAATGTCTACCGTTGTGTATTAAATAAAACTGACGCCTGTAAAGGATGCAATCACAAACTACCCCTCTCAAGACGGGACTTGCCGTGTTTCCGAACTTCAGTATCCATCAAATCACGAATATGATGGCATCCCGACATGGCTGCGGCCATCATCGGTTCTAGCCTGTCAAACTGCACTGTCATTTCTAGCTGCAAGAGAGCTACCTTCCTTGTGCCGCCGATGGTCGCCATAGTCAGGAACGGCATAGCGCTTTCTTCTATTCGGTTTAAGTCTGCCCATAAATTTAGTACATTATTTTCGCAACCGTGAGGTATGAAAAAGACGAACCTAACAACACTTCTCGATCAAGCATGCCTGCAGTGCAAGCGCAAACGTAGTCATACATGGGGACACCAGCATCGATAAGCGCCAACGTCGTTGCATTAATACACGCTTGCAAAATTCCTCCGTCCTGCGCGACTATATACAAATTCACATCGATCTGACTCCGTGGGAACAAGTGCGCAATCACCGCATCTTCAAACACATGCTGTAAAGATGAGCACATCTCTTGTATCCGGCTGTCACTTTGGGGACGTTTCCGTCGTTCGATCATACTGAATGGCGCGACTACTAGTTTCACCGAGATACTCACACGGTCGGGTATCACTCGCGAGCGCAGTGTTGGCTCTGCTGGACCAATTACATTGCAGATCACTTTAGTGTTACCTTGCTCTATTATCGACGACCCGTCTGATGAGACAGGATGTGTGTTGATTGCGCAGCGAAAATGCCGTACTTCATTCCACCGGCGACCATCTGTAACCAATAACATTAGCATTGCTTCGATATCCCAATATTGCCACACCGGTCTATAAAGAAACATACCTAGCCGTAGACCTTCGGGAGAATATATCTCGATTCGGGAAGCCTATAACGAATCAGATCAAACATCTCCAGACACGCTGTTTATAGTTCTAGTTGGTACACAAAGCGCAAAAGAATCTCTAGCCAGATAAACACTTACCATTGTTTTATGGACGTATTCCTAGGCTGAGCAATTGAATGCAAATTCTAAATGAAGAGACTAACGACCCATTGAAGGGACGTAACAAGCTTTTGCCCCCTAACCCAATCGCAAGTTCTGCGCTGAACTTTGCTGTATATAAGCCACATTTATAATAATTATTTGCAGCTTTGCGGTTTGATATACCGCGTGATTGTCTTGATTATGCTTAATGTGCTTATGGGATGCTTTTTGACATGTTTCAAATAAGAACTGGTTGGCTCGATGGTTTAGTGGTATAATTCTCGCTTAGGGCTGTTAACTCTAAGTTGCTATTAAAATAGTTTGCGAGAGGTCCCGGGTTCAATTCCCGGTTGAGCCCTTTTTTCCTTCATTTTTGTTGGCCTCCTAAAGTATATGTTCAGTCATTGATAAATAACATGTTACCGGTTTCCCTTGTCCTTAATAAATCCGTGTGTCTGATCTGCTTCTATGTGAAGATAGCTCATCACATATCTGTATACTATTCTGACTTCCTTGATCTTGTCAAATCAACTCGCAATCCTGCGAAGACCATAATGCAAGTCCCATTAATCCAATGCCAACCAAAATCTGCACCGTGAACCATATATATACAAATTATATGCGAGTAGACAAGGATCAACCCAGTAACAGGTCAGTCCGTCTGCCCTCTTAACCGCCCTTGGTCAAGCCCTCTTTTGATTCAATATGAATACCCCGCAAACGATCCTCAACTTTCAAAAACTCCTCGGTGTGGTATTTTGATTCTTTGCTGCTCGTGGATTGGCTACCTGTGTGCACGCCTTCTTCGGTTTCGGCTCCAGTCATGCCGACGTCACCATCATCGGCACATCCGCACTGATACTTCTCCGCGATCGTGCCGCAGTCGAAGATCTTTTTGCCGAGTCTGGAATTAACCTGATTGTGTACATGACAGCCCCACTGTGACGCCGCAATTCGACTCGACGTTTGTGGCGGGAACTTCTTTAGGAGCTTTTGGAAGTGGGATGCACATTCGCCGCACGGGTATACCCTCGAGAATAAGTAAATGTATGACGATAAAGCCTCTCGCTCTTCGGCAGTCGGTTTCTCTGGATACCGTGCCAAGATGGTGTGGAATAATTTCCAGGACGCACGTCCTAATTCCGCCTTGATCGTCTCATTTCCAAGATGCGGCATGATCGGGCCGCCTTGGGACAGCTTCTGAGACGAGACAGGAACGGGACCTTGTAATGGGTCATAATCGCTCGCGTCGGCAATGTCATGCACAGTTGTCTCCTTGGTATTGCTCCCCGGTTTCAGAATTACAGGGCGATTTGGGTGGAGGATATTGTTGTTCTCGACCACGAATGGGGTGCCAGTTGCTGACGAAGGAGACGAATTTGAAGAGATTGTGATGATAAATATGACTATTGTCGCGATTATCGAAACTAAGGCTAATGTCGGCTTGCGAGTCATGATTCTCGCCATGGTGGTGTTGCAGCTATGGTGGTCGTGTGGTAGGTGTAAGCTATGATGGTATCGTACGAGTTTAGTCAACAAGCTGCCGATGCTCGGAAGTTGTCGCGCTAGCCGGCCACGGGAGCGGCCTCATTATTGTCCAATTGTCCACTGACATCCACAGTGTACTGCGACAAGAGAGTAATGAACAACTGTTTTCTGAACAATGGGAATGCATTTACACTTGGATTACAGGTTTTACTCAGATTGATGCATATGGATCTGGTGACAAGATGGATATTTTGCTCAGATCGACTCTCGGCCCCAACGACGCACTTGCTTACTGAAATAGTCGATGATCGCTAGCTGACTTGATAATTCATTTTTAGATACCAGGCAAAATTACCAATGCTGGAATTGATATGGAAGAAATTTTATTGGGTTGGGACTTGTGCTAGGTATGCGTGTTCGATTTTCCACGGTCCACAGCCGCGTACTTGAGCAATATATATTGTGACAAGCAAGAGAGAAATACTGTCAGATTTACTATAGCTATAGACATACAGCAATGCAGATTACGTTTCGAAGACTGTCATGTATGTAAGAAGTGCTGGTAATTTGGAGAGTCTGGGATTGGAATTGCGGCAAAACATTTGATCATTGCTTGGACCATACGTGGCTTAAGATAAATATAAGCGTGGTTAGTATTGATATAAAGTAAATCCTGCGTTGTAGAATTGAGAGTGTTAGTTCTGTTGGAGGATAGATGTGGGGGAATTGGGACGACGAGAGATTTTGATCCAAATACAAAGTAATATATACAAAATAATATGCACTATTATCGATAGATAGATTGTCTAGTATACTCTGTGAGTACCTCAACATAAATCTTCCAAACGGTGTCTCTTGGCAACCTTACATTGTCATTCTATAGTAGCATATGGATGGAGTTCGCGATAAAATAATTACATGCCAGGTGTGAAGATATTTTGGATCCATAAAGATGACGAAAAATTTTTACCGCACAAAGCACGCTACATAAGCGAATGGTAGTTGTCACTTTCATAATGCTCGAGAGACCGTTGACAGTGTATCTTGTGTAATGAATGGAAATATGGATTACTGAAGTACGCAATGTGATAAATTGACAGACATAGACATAAAACATAACACTCTTGATAGGAGCATTATCAGGCTGCTATAGATATTTGTATAGCCATGAAGTGAATATGGCGAAGCGGGCGGTGCAATAGAGCTGCTTGTGGACGGAATATAGGCTGTGGGTGATTGAATCTGACTGCCAAACGTATTGCGAGAAGTGTAGTTAGCGATAACATCGGCCACTAAGTAAAGCAACAAAAACCACATACTCACGCACAGTCTACGAAATTGGCCCGTCCGAACGCAGGTAGTCGGACGCGAAACGGGTGTGTTGAGGTGGAGATATGCGGTAATGAAGAAGGGCAAGTGCGGATGGGGAAAATTTGGGAGATGTCGAGGCGAGCCGCAGCCTGACGAGGCGAATTCACGTGACTCGACATGCGCCGGGCCGGCATGGCGCTAATCCTGATTGGGCAACCTTACTGTCCGTTGTTGTGGCTGCGGCGAGTTTGACCCGCGAATAAACGCAGCATCTGGTCATTCTGGCATGGATACGCAGATATTTCAGGTAAGTTATTTATGTCAGAGCCTAAGTTGGAGTGTCTGTGGGCGGGATGAGATATTAAGGATGAGGCTATAGCTAGATCTTCAGTGGGGGGTACGGCCAACCCCTGAGCGGCCGGGCAGAATTACAGATGCGGCGGGTACAGTGATTTAAACGGTGGAAGTAAGTGGAGAACACCAATCCTTAATCCAGCAGGATAGTATCACAATTTTCTGCGAATGATGCTTACTGCTGTTGTTGTTGTTAGGTGGTTATTGACATTAATCACCGTTAGAGAAACCGCTCTCGGGTAGGGTGGAGGGAGCGGCGCGGCGCCTCGCGGCGCGGGTCTGGCGATGACGGCGGTTTGTTTGTTCGCTCTTTAGTTTTGCGCGAGCCGGACACTGGACGCCTGGTCCTGTCGGCGACTGCGCACGCCCCGCCCTCCGTCGTCTTCCTCCAGCCATGCCCAACCCAACCCACACCATTAATGGCGACAATACCCTCCTTCTCTCTTCTTCTTCTCCGTTCCTCCGCTACCAACTGTCACCAGCATTCTCGTCCACACGCCTCGGCCCCGTGACAAATATCCAACATCCATCCTCATTCGCACTTATACACTGCATTTTCCTCGTTCTGATCGGCCGTATCTATCCAATCCATCCCCACCCAATTGCACCGGTCGTGGCAAAATGGTACGTATTTATTTCTCCGCATTTCACAATCATCGTAAAATCCCATCGCCATTGCGGTCCAGTATCTTCCGTTTGCGACTACAGGCATGGCTAATGTCTCTTCCTCTCCAGGTCCTGTTCAAACGTAAGGTCGTCAACGCCTTGCCTCCGCCGAACATCAATGACCTAAATCTGTCCCAAGATGTCTGGTACATAAAGAAGACCGGCGAATATTTTGTTGACTATGAAGAATATTTGAAGCGGATGGATTTCTACAGCCAGGTACGTCCGTTCATCTTTCCAGCCCTCTCGACAGCGTCCCTGACTAACGAAAATTTGCAGCGACGGTTTATCTGTGAAATCTCAGGTCACTCAAATCTCTCCTTCTTCGAGGCTCTCGAAAGCGAAACTAACGAGGCTCGCGAGGTCGACGAAGCCTTCCCAGAGTCCCTCAAGGAGCCTGTTCTCCGGCGTGTCCAGTTCTCCACCACGTCTCGTCTCGATCATCTCGTCGACGAAATCTACGAGAATTTCAAGAATGACTACTACCCCGGCGAATTTGTTTATGCGACCATCAGCAGCGAGAAATTCGAGGTTCTCATTCGCGAAAAGGCTCAGTTCAATGCTATACACCTCCCCAACGGCGAGATTCGCCCCGCTTTCGCCAAGTACCGTGTCGAAATTGTGGCTAGCGACAGAACTGGTCAGGAAGAGTTTGTCGACCAGACTCAAATTACGCGCGACCGCAAACGATTCTCAAAGAGCATGCTGCGAACCTTCATGAAAAATGCCATCTCACGTGAACCTTGGTCAGGCGCCCCGTGGCTCGTCAAGAGTAAGTATGCTCGTAAGTACCGCATCGACACGAACGTGCCACTGCATCTACAAAAGAACGGCGGGTTGTCAGATGCTGAGGTGGCGGCCGAGCAAGCGAGAAAGCTCAAAGAGAAGAAGCGCCTGGCCCACCAGGCCGAACGGGAACGTCTCCAGAAAGGAAAGGACTCTCTCAAGGAACAGCACCGCAGAGATAGGGAAGAGCAACGAGAAAAGGAGAAGAGAGAACGAGAAATCATCAGACGCCCGCATTCTACCGACGATCTAGATTTAATTACCTTGTTCGACCCGCCGTTCATGCGCCCGAAGCTCAAAATAGAAAAGGCATTCCCACAAGAACAAATTGGACTGCTGCTGGAGACATTTATGTTTCTCAACATGCTTCATGAAACTTTAATTCTCACTCCATTCACATTCGACGATTATATTGGCTGTTTACAGTACTCGTCTGCAGAGCAGCCTTGTGAACTTTTCGTCGAGATCCATTGCGCGATCTTGAAGCTGATTGTAGATAAGGAGAGTGATGAATTTATGATTGAGTTCCCACCGAGGCCCACACGTGAAACCGAGCCTGCTGAGCACGATTCGATGGAGGTCGATGTTAAGCAAGAGGAAGCCGCTGAGGTTGACACTAAACCTAAGTCAGCAACCGACAGCGAAGCCACTCTCGAACTTACAAATAGACTTAAAGAAATGCAGAAATGGCGAGATGGTGACTGGAAAGCGCGTCTGCAGCGTCGATTGTTCCTCAACGGCGGAATGGAAGTTATCATTCTCAGCATCCTTGACAAGGTATCTTACTTTGAGCGATGGAGCGATTTGTGCAGAAAGGTCATAGATTTTGTTGCTGCTTCCGACCTTCCAGCCACTCTTGAAACTGCTCGCATACGGTACGCACAGTTACCGAAAGTTCTAAAGTTGAGGGTACTCGCACTTCTCATCGAGCTTGTCAATGACTCTGTAACTATTCGTGAGCGCATTGAATATTGCATGGAGGAGAGCACGCGAATTCGTCGTGAGCGTCTCGAGACTCATAAAGAACACAAGGCGCTTGTGGAGCAGATTCGTGCTCTTGAAGAGGAAAAGGAGGAATATCTGCCCAAAGAGGACAGCCAGACTGATGACGAGAATGTAGAAAGACCAAATAAGGTAAAGACGCGTAATAGCTCCACTCGCGAGGAAGTTGAGGCAAGTCTCATGAAAGGCAATGTCAAGTTCAGAAAATTAGTGGACAATCTCGAGAACGCTCAGGCCGCTGTCCAGAAATGTCTGGCGTCATTAAAGCAAGCTGAAATCGATCTCCGGGTACTTGATTGCCAGCGCACGCGACCTCTTGGCCGTGATCGCTATTATAACCGGTACTGGTGGTTCGAGAGCAATGGTTTACCGACTGGTCTTGGATCGCATGGGTATCTTATGGGTCGCCTATGGGTTCAGGGACCTTCAGAAGAGGACCAGGAAATTTTTGTCAAGAATGGCCGCGCGATGTACGATGAGATGTCTCTTTCCGAGCGCAAAAATAAGGAGGTTGGTATGGAGGCCCAAATCAATGGCACGAACGAATGGGGATATTATGACGACCCACTCGACGTCAAGGAGCTCTATTACTGGCTCGGGTCAAAGGGCCAACGGGAGCCTCGTCTACGAAAAGATCTTGATGTCCGACGACTACGTATCGAGGCGCCTATTGTTGCTCGTCGTAAATACCTCGGCCTGGAACAGCAAACTGACAAGGAGAAAGAAAAATCGACGCAGCCTGAGTCTCGCGACGGTTCTGAATTTGGCGACGACGACGACGAACCGTTGCGGCGGTCGACCCGTCAGCGCGAGAAGATCGCGTCTCAGGAGGAGACTGAACATATTCAGAAGGATTTCCAATTTCTGTCCTGGCGAAACCACGCGGCGATGCAGCAGCTTGGTCGGACCCATTACGAGACTAATTACAAGAAAACTGGTGATGTGAATCATAGTGCTTCAGTCAACTTTGCCACACCTGCCTCGGCCGCGATGTCTGTCAGTGCCAGTGCGAAGCCTTCGCCACAGCCAATGGGCACGCCCAGAACATCGACCCCTGTTCCAGAAGTTAAAGAATTCAAGGAGTTCAAGGAGCAAAAGGACAAGCCATTGTTAAAGAGGTCGGCCAGCGCGGCTAGCTTGAAGGATCCTGTGAGTAATACCAAGAAGCAGCAACCACGGCCGCCGGCATCAGCACCTGTACGTGAAACCCGATCTATGAGATCTTCCGCTGCCACTACCGTGGCCCCTCCCGTGACCAAGAACGAGACTCAGTATTTTGCCACGCCAGAAGCTGGACATGAACGACGGTCCACGAGACGGACTGCCGCCACTGCAGCAGTAGCAGCAGCTACTGCTGCTGCCACGGTCGTAGTTACAATGCCTACGACGCCAGTCACAGGGACCGAAGGGGTCCGCCGATCATCACGGCAGACTCGAGGTAGCGCTCGCTTTGAGTAGGTTTAAAGCCACCACCAAAATATGTATTATTTTATGAGTGTTTTTGAAGTGGTATCTATATGGGAATTTTGCTTTTGGTTGGAGTATGCAGGGTGTTTTTTATCAATGAATGCAAGGGGATACGTTAGATTGTTTACTAGTGTAATATAGCTTTCGTGGCGTGTGATATAGCAGAGTATTTGGGTGTAACAACGGTGGTATTTTTGGTTTTGGGATTATTCTATATTTCCTTTCTGATTCGAGTCGGAAATGCTTGCTTATATACAACATTAATTGCCATACCGCTTGGGGCCCTGACACTCGCCGGGTGGCGGTCCAAGCAGTGGTTCGTGGATGACGTCACCTACATACCAATACCGCGTACTCTTCTCAAAAAACGCTTTCCACCCAGCAATATCACTCTTTGCAGCAACCGGATCGAGTCCACGCAGGTCATGCGTGAGATCTGTCGCGAAACATCCGGTGACGAACGCGCGAGCCGCGTCCCGGCCGGCAAAGTGGTTATATGGCCCACCGGACCCGTATGTCCTACTATTATCCGTGACGTCGTAGACCGAGCCATTTAGCCCGACGTAGATCGGCAGTGCGGGATTTGATCCATTGTAGAGCGCGAGCGTGGCGTCTGAGAAATTCTGGGGAAATGCAAACGTGAAGAAAGTCGAAGTGAACATTGGCGACGATTGTGGCAGGACATGGAGGAGTACAGATTTAGTTAGTTGCGGCACCTTTGCTTTGTGTAGTGTTTTGAGAAGGACAAATAAGAGGTAGCGGAGTCTGAGCAGACGGAAATCGTAGTTCCAGAAGAATGAGGACGTTATGTAGTATGACAAAAGGAAATTAATCACCAGGATCAAGATCACGTTACGGAGAACCCCGAGGAATGGGTGTTCCCCGACTTCGTCCGGGTATAACTCATCTCTCGCTCGCGTGTCTGGTGGCGAAGAACGTAGTGTAGGAGTAGGAGATGCAGGATATGGCTTGCGATACCGCGCGGAGGACATTCTTGCGTTGGGGCTAGTATGCCGTCTTCAGCACTTCAAGGAAGTGTCGGGCGATTCGACGGTTAGATGTTGCGGCGCAGGTGGCTTGGTGGTGTAGCTCTACCAATTCTACGTCATCAAAATTGCAAGTTCTATTCGGGAATTATATTACTCCAATCTAAAATTGCTATAAGTCACTATTAATGATGAAAGTCGTGATTTTATACTCTTATTAATAATAAGTCCTCTATTTCCCATGAAACGCAGACAATAACCGGTATATCCCGTAACAACGCAGGGCTCAATGACAAGAAGCAGAACCGGACAACCCATGACACACAATATACAACCCAAAATGATACCTATGAACATGAACTTGGACGCAAAGCAGCAATAAATCCAACAAACTCAATTATTGAATTCTTTTTGAAAGATGCACGCAAGATGACTATTTATCTGAACTAGACCGTCGAGGCGCGCCAATATCAACACTTCTGTTACTCTCCGTGCTCCGTCTTTCTGGGGTTAAATCATCGTCTTCGTCTTCATCTTCTGTTAAAATCTCGCCAGCATCGTATATCATCCTTCGCTCGATCTCATCAGACGTGACGACAGGACTCTCGACTACTAATTCATCCAACTCATTTATATTGTCGTCATTGTCGTCAACGGTCGTACCGCTGGACATCGCTCGACTGCCGTCTTCCAACCGGATCATCTGATCCCGCTTCGCGAAGCCAACTGTTCGATATCCCCCTTTTCGAGCCTGCCGCCTCTGGTACAGTACAAACGCTCCAAACCCAGTTGCCGCAAGAGCAACGATAATGAGGGCAAGCTCGCCCGCACGGAAGTACGCTGCTCTTGTAGCATCTTTAATCTTTTTATCCGCGTCTTCGTCCGTACCGCTGCCGATATCCGGCATCGTGCCGTTACCGCTCGCAACATCGCCAACTGACGACTTCGGTGGAACAGTTCCCGAGAAACGGTAATCTACTCCGATAAATCTGTGCAGCATATCTCGTGATTGCAACGGCAGGTCAAGAGGCACCATGTGCGACGCATTGTAAATCAGGACATATGTTAAGTTTCGGGCCGACTGGTAAATACCAGCTGGATGACCGTCATACACCCATGTTTCTCGTGGCGCCCAAGCACCGCCAGGCGCTTCTTCAAACCCAACACCGTCGTTGAATTTTAGTTGACTAATAAGATCCTCATTGCCTAAGTGGTTGCAAATCAAGTCCTGGTCGCCGTTAAACATGAGTACTGGGATTTGTTGGAGGATTCCCGGTAGAAGATCCACCGACGGCGTAGAATTGTGTGCCTTGAAAGCCCGGCTCACGGCACCAGCACACTCGACCCATCCAGCCTTCTTCTCAGAGCTGACGTGCAGCGCGGACAGAAGTTCTGGCTCCCGGAGATATGGAGTGACGTACGCGAGATCATCAGGCCAATTCGAACCGCACGCTGGGAACGTGTCAAATTTCCGGAGGTCATACATATTTCTGCATGTCTTGCCACCTTTCTGTGAGCTATCCTGCGTAACGTCCAAAATAACATCCAGGATGTTCTCGCAGTCCGGAACCTCAATAACTGGCACGCCTTGGTTGAGAGTGTCAAGACACTTTTTGTATGCGACATCGACTTTCTTAGCCGCATCTGTACCTTGTTGAAGAATACCCTTTGAGTATGAGAATGGAACATAAGAGAGATATTGCTTGACGGGATCAATCCAACCGTTGCCCATCATAATTCCTTTCAGGGGATATTGTCTGAGCTGGGTATTATTCCTTCTACTCAGTATGGCGTCTGCGATGTAAGGAATATACATTCCGGCGTATGATTCACCAGCGATGTATAAGTCGTCGACGAGATATTGCGGGAACATGTCGAAGAATTTATCCATGAAAATCATAAAGTCGTCCGCCATCTACTCCACTGTAAGACTGCTACCGTTATCGTTCCCAAGAATAGACTAACCTCGTTTAGCTCGTGCAGGTAGCTGTCTGTGTCCGCAAAGCTGAATCCGGTGCCAATAGGATTATCCACAAATAACAAATTCGCAAACTGGTTCCAGCGGCCCTCATTGACCCTCAACTTACCACCTTCGTTAACCCTGAACGGTCCGACCTCCATCATTGCGCCGTCCATGGATGAGCATCCAGGACCGCCGTTCAACCAAATAACCGTCCTTGGCTTGTCAGCAATGTGCTCATTTTCAAACATCCAGAAAAACAAGTTTTCGTGGTGTTCAGGCTTAATCTCGATATGACTGTTCAAATGTCAGCATGCACCCCTTACTTACAATCTCGAGACTAATAGTGATAACAATACGTACCCAGCATACATCTTCGGCAGCCGGAAATCGGGAGGAGCACCTGGTAGTGAAGAAACAAAGTAATCGGCCGCAGACTCGCTTGCAGCGACAAGATCGGCCACGAGCAGGAGCAATGCACCAGCGAGGGTGAGCAGCAGAACGACACCGCCGGGACGCCTTACGGAGGGGCACACAGTGCAGGCCGGTGTGCAAGAAAGAGATCTGATCCTCATGTATGCGCTGGAATGGTGAAGTGAAGGAAAAATTGCGGAGATCAGCTCGTGATTCTCAATTGAATGAATAGAGGAGGTGTGTGGACGGTCAGTTGTCGTTCCATCTAGTGCATCCGGAGCCGCCGACGTACACATTCCTGTATCGCAGGGACGGTAGAGTGCAATATTTTATTTACAGCACACACAAATAAATTTTCGCTAGCACTAAGGTGGCATGGCTAATTAATATAAAACTTTAAGGAGTACTCACCTTACGAACAACTCATATAGCTAAGCCACTTCCTGGCTGCAGCAGCAACCTTGACGGCGAAGCGAATAACCAATCCCTCCACTCTTTTGGCAATCCAATAAATTTGGAAGTGTTTACGTCGTCCAGAATTATTGCGACCTGTGGCCGCTCTACCTGTAATTTTTTGTCCCGAACATAATAATTGGACCTATAGCTACAGTAAACAATTTTTCCGCGGTCGTATAGAGGCGAGTTATCTATGACGTCCAGGGCGAACTGTGGCAGTTTAACTTATGACGTTGACTGCCTATTTCGCCATAATCATAGAGCCTATATTATCTTGCCTCTTTAGGGCGCAGGTGTAGCCAATGTAAGCTTCCATATACCTCATCGGCGGTCGTGCTTGGCGGAACACATTACGAACAGGGAAGTTAGAATTGAGATGTGTATTTCAGATTGCGAATGCAAATAAAACGTCACCGACAACACCTCTACCCGGAATAACACTTTTGTCCGTTTTCTTTAATTCATAACATGATCGTCGCACAAATTTCACAACAATAAACCAATCCCAACTACCACCTAGATTCAGCAAACAATTAACAGTATGATGATAATGACAATTTATGAAGCCCAATATATCCAATACACCCGAGAACTCCGTAGAACCTGAACATAGAACAATAAAACAATATAGTACAAAACTATGCGCCTGCGACTTCCAACGAATAGAGACCATGTTTACCAAGTACACTCTAATTCTGGACCGACTGCCTGATGAGCTTTATATTCGGGACACTGCCACCTGAAGTATCATGATGGCGAAAGGAAGCCGACGAGTGGACCCCAACTGCCTGTGGAGGCGGAGGCGGAGGCATTTGATGTCTGTATTCATTCACGCTCGCATCACTGCCACCGCTGCCATTACTGCTATTATTGCTATGATACTGATGCACAATTCGATCCCATCGCAGGGGCAGCCAACGAAACACGCGTCCCAAGATCAAGATCTCTCGTTCATCATATAATTCAATAAACTGCTGATCAAGTGGACGCACCTTAGGGTGTGCAAACCGGCGGTATTCATCAAATATCATTGTCAGTGACCAATCCTGCAGTTTCCGAACACAGCCAACAAGGCATCCCGTTCGATGCTAAGGGCAATAAATATTAGACACCAATCTCTCAGATGGATTAGAATAAACATACCTTTCCACGGTTGCAGTGGATCAAGAGCGGATGATTGGCGGGATTGATAGCAATCTTGAGTGCGGTCGAGATTGTGTCGTCTGAAACATTGACAAACGGTTCCTTGTTGCCTGACATGCCTACTTGGAAGAACTGGATATTGTTCTCTTTCATAAACTTCAAGTTCTCTTCGGGATATGATTCCGGAACGAGAACGCTAGTACATGTCAGTTGTATGAGAAGACATGGGTTCGCACAAAGGACATACAGTATGCTCTTAAGATTCTTGGTCTTGAGATACCCGAAATTCTCCGCGTGCGGGAACGAACTTCTATAAATGCCGGGCGCAACTACGGAGAAATTCTCTGGAACCGCATAGCCGGGAGAAATTGTGGTGGAGATTGCTCTTTTCGGCCCCATGTGGTCGATTGCTAGTAATCGTCGGTCAGATTGCGATTTTATCAAATAGTTAAAAGACAGAAGTTGAACTTACCGGCACCAAGGGTAATAGATGGATTATCCGCAACCGAATCTACAGTCGGAACAACCTTCTTCGCTATTGCATTCTCCGGATTCCCATTCTCATCTGCTTCGTCATCCAAGGCAACTGCTGACACCGGTACTGAACTCGGCCCATGTCCCGGAATGCACTCCCAGTTATCAACAGTCCCAACTACCGCCACAGGTCGTTTGCTAGTTTGAGTAGTCGCCGGCATTTCAGATACTCTTACCAATTGATGGATCGAACGAGTGACTCAAAGGCAAGGATTGGCTTGTCTTATCACGCGCGGATCTCCTAGGAAAAAAGGTTCGATATACTGCCAACAAAATCCGCGATCTTCGTGAGGTTCCTAGCTTCGGCCGTTGCCAAACAACTTGAAAGCCAAGTGACGAGTAACTAAAACGCAATCATAATCATTTTGGGAAAAGGAATTTGTGTTGCTGTGGACAGAGGGGGGAATAGTTGCTCGTTGTCAAGGATTCAAAATGGGCGGCGTGTGAGAAATTATTTCGTCGGGCACTTGGGACATAACTATCAACATTCGTTGCGAGATATTTCGTTCGTACCTCCCAATGAAAGCTACCGACCAGGCAGCACACATGCAAGGTTCTAACTTTGGTAAATGCTCTTATAATCAAATAAATACGATTTCTATCACTATCAGTCCGAAAATCTCGCAATGATCTGTAAGACATGCGTAACTCTGCATATGTGGTCTCGCAGTTAAAGAGTGGCCTCTACGGAATTGATAGTTCATAATCGAGCGTTGACAACTGCGACGTGTTGAGCTGAGACGATCCGGGCTGTGATGGCGTTCGTACTTCGTACACCAGCCTTGATTACCCATATTAGTCGCGTGCTGCCCAATCGCCGTTGTCGCTAGAGCGCATTTTACGTGATCACGGAGACGGTCTAGCTATTAACTAGCATGTGAATATTTCCTGATATCACGAGATATGCAACCATAAGCGTCTAACCACAATCTAAAATCAAGCTCGACATATCCATCCTCACCCATCGGGGCACACGAAAACTCCTCTATCTCCTCTATGTCCACATATCATATATATTGGTCGAACAGCTCAGAGTCGAGCCACGCAAAAGTAATTCACATGGTTTCTCTTTCCTGCTTTAGCAACATCACTTCCGAACACCCACCCTTGTGAAGTTCCGTAGAAGTATAATCCTGAAGCGATTGCAGAAGAAGCTGCACTAAGTGATGCTCCGGCTATACATGCAGCGGTTGTGGCTTCTGCAATACCCGAGCTTCAATGGTTTGTCCTGTGACGATGGGTCCCTGTCTAGTATTGGGTGGCTCTGTTGTGGCCGGATATTGTTGATGCAGTACCTCTTTTAAATGACAAATAACTGTCGCCGCGACGGATTCTCTAAGTTCCTTCTCCAATAACAAAGTTTTGAAGCGTGGATCTAGTACCAGAGCTATATAATATGCATCTTGGCCGTCCATGAAGTCATAATGTTTCTGGTACTTTCTCAGCCCAACAGATACAGCCAAGGCAATATCTGTAACAAGATCTGAAAACTCTCCCAGCATTGAAGCAGCATCATTCAGCATGTCGTAGTATATCGGTATTGCTAAACTGATCTGTGGTTCGCGCTTGGACACGGTAAGAGTGAACTCGTCAAACTTTGCCAAGACAGTTTGGATTTGTTGTAATCGGCGCCAGTCCTCGCCGTAAAAGGAGGAAGATAGTGTTGGTGCTCGATCCATTTCCTTATCTGCAGTTTTGCTTCGAGGGCATCTCGGAGCATTCGATGGGTGGAATTCCAACGCGTGTCCACGTCATATTCAATGAACTTGTCTTTCAGTCCCCTTGCTTGGCAGACAATCTTCCATTGTTGCTTTCGTTGTGGTGTGCGGGCTATGCAGAGAGCCATTATCCGAAGTCGAGACAGTGCGGAATGTGATCCAATCTCTTGGTTTGCTTGCATGAGGTCACAAGTATCGACTGCTGGCTTTCTATCGCCTGCTTTCAATGCAAAAAGAATTTCAGTTACGATTAGATTACATGTGCCAAACACCGGATATAGCTGTCAACGCCTTGAAAGTGTAATCGCTGAGGACTCGTAGTAGTTGTATCGTCTGCTGAAAGATCTTCCCGTAAGCGGAAGTATAGTTCGGACATTAACGTGTCATTATTTGCAGCATTATCTGCCGTAATTGTAAGGACCTTACGTTCGATTCGGAGATCCGCCAAAGCCTTATGCAACAGATCTGCCAAATTTTCTCCACTATGAGCACCGCATATTTCTGTGAACTCAAGCACATGTTCCCGATACTGATAGTCGTGAGTCAGCCAATGTCCGATCACTCCTAAGATAGCCCTGGAACTTTTGCTGGTCCAAACATCAAGGGATAGTGCAATGGTCTGACATGTTTGCGAGAGTTCGTGCACCAATCTAGCTCGATCGACATTGAACTCCGTGTCAATTCGACGGGCGACCGTTAGACGTCCGGTGAACGGAAGTGAAACAACTGGTAAATCGTTGAATATCTGTTGGAACGTTGATGATTTAATTGCCATGAAGGCCATGTCATCCAGAACAATCCAACGTAACAAATTCCGTTCTAAGGTTTTCGCCACCTCATCACCAGCCTTCTTCCTGAACATATTGTCAACTGACTGCTGCCTCATCTTCACTTCGTTCCCTCCAGAGCCATCGCCGTTAGAAGCGAGGAGACGTTGAAGTACGACCAGAGCAAGGGACTGTGACTCTTGACTTGAGGAGTTGACGATCAATCCGCAGGCCAGACGTGTCGGGAAGTTCGGCAACAGACAAAGCCTGCTCCTGAGGAGAGCCAGCATCTCTACCATCTGCAACGGGAGAGTCTGTAGGAGTATCTGAGTCTTGAATCAATTAAATTGCCAAATCATTGGATGTAATTGGTTCACTATCTTCCAGTGGCAGATTCAAGCGAGTCTTCTTCACAGTCCGGTCTTCCGAGGCCGCCTCCTCGTCACTGCCGTCATTGAGTAAGTGATAGTCGATTCTCTGAGAGCGCCGAGCCCGTTTGGATAAGCTGACGGACAATTCATCGGTCCAGCTGACAGAAGAGACTTCACAATCAGTGTCTGACATGTTGTAATGGAGAGGAATAACTTTCAGGGAAGACAAGATGAAAATGGGAAAGAAAAGACGCGTTCAAACGACACGTGATAAGCGCGAAATGCTTGACAGAAATAAAGTTTACTGACTACAGAACGCGTTTATCACGCGTCGTTTGACAGAAATAAAGTTTACTTAGCCAGTTGACGCCGATTTACGAATAATATTCGTTATTCGTATTCGACGTTTCAGATTTTATTCGTTACGAATATGCAGATATCCTACGAATACGAATAATGAATACGAATAACGAAATTTTTATTCGTGAACACCCCTACGCAATATTACGGCTTCACATGAATTGTTAAATGGAACTATAATTACGGTGCCTCCTGATAATGAGATAAGATTAAGGCTCAGGGACATGGACATGGATTATATGAGACAAGTATTGAGAAACATGTCACGGGTAGATAACGACCAAGTCGCCAGAGATCTTCATATGATTTATAGCGATGATACCAGGATGACGTGGGAAACCCTTCAAGTGCCCTAATGTTACTATAGCCAATACGCGGTTGTTAGCTAAAGGTCTGCCGTACTGCGGGTGCAAACATTTGTTAGTGAAAATTATCAGAATAAGATCGTGGAAGATACAACATTTTCGTGCTGCACACTAATATGTTTGTCCGCCGGCTTGTTACAGTATTATGACTGAGCTTAGAGACTGCCGAAGCGATATCCGTCCTTGTAGCAACGGCTTTTAGTGAATACATCCGCGAGCATATCCTCAATGAGATTTCCTTTGACTCTAGGCGCTCCCGAACAAAATGATATCTGATTTCAATGTGCTTCGACCTGGCATAAAACGTCGGGTTGTTTGCCATAGATACGCAACTTTGATTATCTTCGAAAATAATCGTCGGCTCCAGTTGGGGATAATTAAGTTTTCCCTTAGCAACTGTCTGAGGTATATAGCCTCCTTCACCGCCACACTCAGGGCAATGTACTCGGCCTCCGCCGTAGACAACGGTAAGGAAATTCGTCGCTTTTGAGTGCCATGTAATTGTCCCTGTGGATACTTGGAACAGGTATCCACTTATTGATCTTCTGCTATCAACGTCTCCTGCCCAATCGGCATCACTGCACATGGCAGACATTAGGCTTCCCATAAGACTCCTGAACTCATACTCGCTGCCCGGCTTGTCGTCAGGTAGTCGTTGTAATTGTGTGTACGTATCCATGGGGACGCCGCCACCATATTGAATGTCTCTAGCAATGTGCCGATGTAGCGATTTGCGGGTCTTAGGCGCCGGGTTCCTAGTGACGTTGATGCCAACGAAGAATTCTAGGGGTCCCATGTCTGTCATGTCGAATCGCTTGAAGAGTTGGTTTTTGAGCTTCCGAGTCAAATCCTTCCTCTTTCCAACAATTATAATATCATCCACATATAAACCAATGTACACCAAATTATCCGCTTTTCCTTCTCTAAATACGTATTACAATGGTTCCAGCATCTCGGCGCCTGTTTTAATCCATACAAACTCTTCTTGAACTTACACACAAGTCGCTCGCTTGGCTAAGTATTCGGTCGCGAAAATAATTTCTACTCGTAGCTTTGCGATATTGGAGTAACAACGTCAACGCGGTCAGCGCGCATTATGTCAATATAGACCGACCGGGGACTAGCCCTAGCTATTACAATTAGCACACCAGAGTATCGCGGGTCTCGTACTCAGCTGATAACGTCATATTGGGGAATCCTCGTCACTATCCCCACAGTTTGCATGAAAGGTTGCGTATCGTTTTATGGGTAGATTGTTACAGATAAAGGATAGACAAAATTTCTGATTTCCTGACGAAATGGACGAAGAGTTCACAGAAGGTGTCACTTTGGAGGACGGATTCGTACCATTCCCCCAGATTGAGGTGAGGTCGACTATGCATAGGCAAGTTTAGGATACTAACGATTTAGTTTAGGTCATTGTTGAAGACTTGCCATTGGAGTCTAAGCATAAACTTATTTCACGCTTGTGGAGGGAAGAAGGTGCGCGAGTCAATACCGTCGACGATCTGCCATCTCAACAGGACAAAACTCGCTTTCATGAGCTCTGTGAAGCCTGTCGAGCAGGTGATCTGGAACAGGTCGACAATATGGTTTCTTTCGGTGTTGACGTATGTATTCTAGGTGTAACCAAATGGTTGCGGAATGAGACTAACGTCGTCAGGTCAATGCAATTGACGAATTTGACTACACACCGCTTATTCTCGCTAGTCTCTGTGGCCATGAAGAAGTCGTGAAGTATCTCCTTGAGCACGGAGCTGTATGTGACCGTGATACATTCCAAGGTGAACGGTGTCTCTATGGGGCGTTGACAGATAACATCCGGTCGCTCCTTCTCAAATTCGACATCTCGAAGGCGGTTGATGCCATCCAGCCGTTCGCGGCACACATCGCGTCCCTGCTGACCAAAATCGAACCATCTTCGAGCGACGTCATATTCTCTTCTACTACAAAGCCCACTTCCACGATATCTACTGGTGCGGCGCCGGCTGAACCGCGGCAGTTTCATTTGCACAGATTTATATTAGCGGCACGAAGCACATATTTCCGAGAGAATCTGGCCGGACGATGGTGTAGCAAGAAGCTAGTCAAGCTTTCATCGTCAATGGACCCTCGCGCATTTGACATTGTCGTGAAATACTTGTATAGCATTGATATTGCCATCGGCAGCATGGAACTCAACGAGCGGACATCGCAAGTCGCTCGCAAGCTCGACCTGCCGGACTTGATTTCCACACTAGAGAATCTGAAAGCAGAGGAGAGTTTCCGGCGGAAACGCGAGCATCGGCAGGATGACATGCGACGGGCGCAAGCTGATTTCGAAAGGTTCGTACAGGAGGACGTGATTAGCAGGAGAACGGAGGTGAGCAAAGACGAGTTTCTGGCAGATAAGGAACGCTTTTGCGCTGTTCCGGTGGGAAGCACGGCGGATATATTGTTGAGCGTAGAAGATGAAGACGAGGATATGATTGTGTTATATCCCACGCACAGAGCGATGTTGATTCGATCAGAATATTACATGACCATGTTCACTTCTTCTTTCGCAGAAGGAGCATATTCCGTGTCTAATTTTGAAGACCAAGACGACGGGACGAAGGTGTTACCTACGGTTGCTTTGAGTGCGTCAAAAGCAGTCGCGGAAATAATCCTCACATACATTTACACGGACCGCGTTGACATACCAGGCGCCATTGCACTTGACGTTCTGTATTGTGCAGACTTACTCCTGATAGACAAACTAAAGAGTTTGGCATCGATCGCGCTAACAAGCTCTACCGTCGAGGACGACGACGCGATATCGGATCCGACAGTCGGTAAACACGCGACACCGTTATACGCCAACATCTACGACATCTTGCGGGCGGGATGGGCCACACGAATGGACCGGCTCGAGCGTTTCGCAGCCAAGTATTTCGCGGATAATTTGGCACATTTCGTCGTTCAGGATGACTTCGCAGATATCGTACTAGAAAGTGCGCAGCGGATTCGGTCGCGTGACGAGACTGACACTATTGAACTGATTGACGATATTCGGTTCTATTTGGCGCAGAAGTACGGTATCCTATTCGAGGACGACATGGATTCCGTGACCGGTAAAGTCCAAGAAGGGCCATGGCGCAAGATTACCAATTACGAGCGACAATATAATGCGGAGCTTGATTTGATTGATGGACTGCTGGAACGTTTAGACTTGGAAGCTTAAGAGGATTTGGTTTTAAATTTTTTTTTTACTTTTGTTTTTCCTTGGGTTTGCATATTTTAGATTTTGTAGCACACCTAGGCTGGTGGTGGATTTGGATTCGAAATGAATTGGATATTACCTTCTCGGTGAAACATAGCAATCTAATGCGAAAGATATCACAGTGATAGCCCTGGCTCGAATATGTAATATCCACTCGATATTTCTCAGACGCATAAAATGAATGAGATGCGTTGATTATTGAGAATCACAAGTATCATTTTAGTATTTATTCTGCCCTGAGGAGCGACTTAACGGCGTATCCTCGGTGTGTACAGAGGAGACGAATGATGTCAAACTGACGGGAACCACAAAATTTTCTGAAAAATGGAGGAGGGATCACGATGCAAAAATGAGTGTGTAGAGGGATCGGCGAGAGCAGCAAGGGTGGTGGCCCGGTATCATCGCTGTGGAATAACCCACTTCGTAGCATTGCTAGCCGCCCCAGCAGTGTGGACATTTCCAAGACTAGAAACTCGACTGGATTTAAATACACCAACGAGCTAGGCCAATTGGCCACTCGCCCGTTCACAAATTATGATTTCCCGAATACTTTGTCCTGTCTGGGGGATGATGCCATACTATGAACTCCAGCTCATGATCTTACAAATTGGACACTAAAATTAATCAACTTGACCGCAAAACTGTTCAGCTTGATCAAAAATTTACTACGCACCTAGAGAGATGACTGCTACTTCTGCAGAGATCAACGATCGTTTAAAGGCTGAGTTGCCCCAGATTTAGCTACTCAAAGACCCGCGGACAGCGACCGCCGGCATCACTTCATAACGAGGCAAGCCGAATAGTTCGTGATAAGGAGTTTAGACTTGCGGTTGAGCAATATGCAGACCAGGATTTCAGTGCTCTGTGTACATTGTGATCGAAGGAGCGTTACAGTGGTCCTAACGTGGCTGTATTTTCTGACGAACGGTAGTTCCTACACGCCATATTGAACTTCCGCCCCAAGCCAGACAAAATCTATCATACAAAAACACACGGAAACAAAATATACCGGCCAAAACACTGGCTCTCAAATCTGCGCCAAAACCATCACTCCCAGAAACATGCGAATAAGTTTTAGATATGGAATGACCGCAACCACTATTCTTCATTGAAGGATACTAATAATGTCGTCGGCTACTCCACAGGGAATATACTGATAACGTTTTACTGTACGGACGACCAATTTAGGGACGAGGCGTTACTTCTATAGACGACGTTAGCGACTGATTCTCCACGTCGCGTAGCCACTTCACAGGCAGCCAACCTTGTCAGAACCGCAGGTGCAGGTACTGCAAGAGCAACCGCCCTCACAGCCGCAGTTCTCACCAGCCATCATGTTAACCAACTCCCGCTTGTCAGAACCGCAGGTACAAGTTCCGCAGGAGCAGGAACCGGAGCAGGCACAACCGCCGCCGCCGCCAGCCATAAGACGGGCAGAAGAGGAACCGGAACCGCAGGAGCAAGTGCCGCAAGAGCAGGACGATCCACAGGAGCAGACGGCCATTGTGATTGTGTATGCAACCGTTGTTTGAAGTGAAGTAAACGAGTTTGCGAGAGAGATAGTCAAATGCACGAGACGACTAGTGGGCGATGATAACGAAACAGAACAGGCACGACAGGAGAGTCTTATATGTATGTGCAGAAAGTGCCAGCGCATTCCTCAGAGTTCCTGACGATCGAGCATTGTGCCCCCGCCCAGTCATATGTGGTGGCCGTTCTATTCAAAATCTGCACTAGACAGGGGTAGCCTGACCTGGCTTACAGTGCTTTTAGGCTTTTGTGGCCACCACTCCCCGGGAGCCGCACGAGTAGTCAGCTGCTCACCAAACTAGGGACTGTGCAACCAACGAATTCTTTCTTGGCTTGGGGAAAGCAGAACAGCACTCACTCAAGACCCATTGTGACGTCACTGCGCGTCCCGCCCTTGCCCACGAACTTACTCAGCAGACAATTTTGTCACTCTTTGTTGACGGACCTGATATTCAGCTGAAACGCACGTGAGATCCGGTAGAAGGAACGATCGACACCGGGGGGGAGGGGGGGCAACTATTCGTTCGTCTCGTGCGAACGAGATTATTGTAACCTTATTCTTATTTTCTATTTTCTACCACGTTTACTGATTATCGTGACTGTAAAAGTGCAACCATTGATCTGATTACCAGCTGTCAATATGGGTTGTTTTCGCTGCGTACCAATGCTTACTATTATTCTTGTCATTTTAAAGTGCGTACAAAGTGACTAGCAAACGACAATCTAATAGCAGTAACTGGATCCCACATACATCCGTGCAAAGCCGTACACAGGCCATTCCTTACCCTGTTAATACAAAACAAATACCCCGTTGAACATACACTCGACATTATTACTCAGAGCAGCGTTTCTCCCATCGCGCATCTCACGAGACTGCACGCAGCCGAGATGGTAGAAGTGACGCTGCGCTCATCGATTCCAAGCACTGGGTTACACTCCATAATATCCATGCTAACCAAGTTTCCCGTCTCAGCCAGGGCCTCGCAAATATAACACGCCTCTCTGAGCGACAATCCGCCACGTACCGGAGTACCGGTTGCAGGCGCATGCTGGGGATCAAGTGCGTCGATATCGAGCGACAGATGGATCGGCGCGCTGCCGTCGGGATTGACCCTCTCGAGCGCCATCTCGACGACCTTGCCGATACCAAACTTGTCCACGTGGTGCATGGAATACGCCGCGATGTTGTGTTTCTTCAAAATCTCTCGCTCGCCAGAATCGACGTCGCGCAGGCCGATGTACGCTAGCTTGTTGGCCGCCAGCAACGGCTTGACCCACTCAAACTGTGGTGGACACGGGTCCGCGAGTCCCATTACAAACGAAACGGGACACCCGTGAATATTCCCCGAGGGAGTTGACGCCGGCGTGTTAATGTCCGCATGAGCATCAATCCAAATCAAGCACGCGTCCGGAAACTGCGAGAACACGCCCGAGACCGTACCGATTGCCAGTGAGTGGTCGCCGCCAATCGTGAGGGGGAACGAGCCGGATTTGATTATGTCGGCGACCTCTGACGCAACCTTACGGGTTGATTCGGAAACGAATCGGGGGCGCTTGAGTTTGCCTTCGTCGGGATCGGATGCCGGTGGAGTAAAGGTGAGGTTCTTGCACGATGTGATTGTCCAGTCAAGTGATTGCAGCTGTTGCTCCAGTCCATGCTCAAGGACGTGCAGAGGGCCTGTTTCGACGCCGGACTGTGCCTGGCCACCTAGATCGAGTTAGAAACAGATTTATTCGCAAGAACACAGACACACCATTAAAAGGGCATCCTAAGATGGCAACATTTTTCTTGCCATAGAACCTATACGTGATCATTGCTGTTCGTCAGATAACTGCCAGTAAACTAGATAATAATATTGCGTACCCCCGTCCTCAACGTCGTATGGTGATACCATTGCTGACTGGATCCTTTGGTAATAGAATCGACTTGAAGCAACTTGTCGTATGTGCGCTGATCCCAGTTATCTATCTACACCTTGGCGCAAATTTGCAGATCGAAGTCGACGATTTAGAATATTGACTGTATTATAATAACGAAAGGTCAAATATCGTTGCTTTGGTTATTATTAAAAATAGAGGGGCGGAGGCGAACAAGAATCCGTCGAGGTGAAAAAAACCGCCGATGCGCGCCACCCCGCCGCGCCGCCCTGCCGCTCAGCCACACGCATTGCCCGCCGTTGCCAAGCGCCTGTCAGGCTGCTATCCGCCAAATAGCAATAATATAGCCCACTGTTTAGAATATGTAGTCCATCTTACGCATAGCATCCTCAGTACTTGATTAGAGATTGCGAGTTGCTCTGATCATTAACGCAGCTGAAATGTTTTATGGCGAATGATCTCCATGGAAGAACGATGTGGCCGCATAGTGGCGTTGGTGACTCACCAACACCAATCGTACTATCGCCTCGGTAATCTTCTGTAAAATCCTCATTGATTAATCTCATCGGTGTCTACATAGACTATGGATTAGCAGTGTAAATAATTATGATACTCACTATTACAGCACTGCATCCAATGTGGGATCTACAATAGTTTAAACCACTACGAAAAAGAATAAGGAATATAAATAATTAGTCTATTAACCAATTGCAAAGCAAGCACACATCTAATCAAACCACTCAAAATAACACGAGTCCGCAAAAAATCCAATAAAACCACCATGCAGTTCGTACACCATTCTTCTGAAAGCATTAGCAATTGTCAAGCCGGCAAGGACACGAACTGGACATGACGACATACCAAGTGGCACGAGGCATTATAGCAACAATAACGGACTGATTATGTGACGATTATATTATCGAGCATGGCTGAAGAATGATAAGGATGACGTATATGGCAAGTTAAGGAAAGACACCGCTTAGGCCTGTCATAATTAATTAATAACGATACACGAGACTCATACTGTCACGGGTACTAACCGAGCATCCGCACTTGCAGGTGCCGCACGAGCAGGTGTTTCCGCATCCACATTCAGAGTTCATTTTGACTGTAGTAGTTGTTGTTTGGGGGAGTGTGATAGAAAGTTGAGTAATGAGAGAGATGTAGTATGAAGACAAAAAGACTGTCAGGGAGGGGGTAGGCGGCGACTTTATAATTACGGCCCCGGAAATCCATAAGCAGAGACGAGGCTTAACAGGGCAGCCGCTTGGTGCCCAATTTGGACAAATACGGTATACGAGGGCATTTATCCCTCACCGGCAAAGCCGCTACTTCCGCGGACCCGAACCGGCTCGGCAATAAGCGATAAGATAGATGCCAATCGGTCACGCTACCACTAAAACATTTGACTAATCGTGTCTGCCAGCAGTCTGTTTGCTTTAGGTGGTATGCACGTCGTCGTCGGGAACCCACGTGGGTGGTTTGTAGGCGAGCAGCTTGTCGCCGGATTCGTCTTCGGTGTGGGTCCAGCGTTGGCTCGCTATCCCCAATATGATCCGCTGCATCTTCACGGCAGACAACCGACCCATCTGGCGGAGATATCCGGGTCAGCATGCGCAGCCAATGATGCTAAACACGATCATCCTTCCCGACTGGGTTTGCACATCGTCCCGAGTACGAATAATCTGTCTCGTATCGCTCGGATCAAAGCCAGTGAGGCACTGCAGCTGTCAAGATACAAGCCAACCACTCACATCCTGCCGTTCTTTAACCAGATTAGGCCGTTTGAAGCACTCTTTATTCGTACTCGTATCGTGAGTGCCATCAAAGATACCCAAACGAGACCCAAAACAGAACCACGTTTAAGCTGGCCCCGGCCCGAGATCGCCCTATCGAACCAAAGATTAATCATGTGATTGATACAGTACTATAGCATCTATTCAGGCAACGATTGTTATCAAATAATATAATAAACCTCAAGTCCTGTGTATTACATCTCCACGGTCAAACGCATGCACAATCTTTGTCCCGAAATAGCGTCCGCTGCCAGATTCGGCAAGCAGCCACTTTGCCTAAAACAGAGTTTGCAGTCACTCCAGTTTAGGAGTCGTGGACAAGACTGATAACAAACGCGTCCCAGGTCTGCACCTGCGGTATTTTCGGATAATCCGTTGCTATAGCTGTCTAGCTAGTCTAATCGTTAGCCTAACTATAACATACCTCTTCATGGCAATTACCTTATTGCGGTATATCCGATAAGCTGAAAACCCTTGACCTGACAATTCGTACCGGTAGAACCATTCCTTTTTAGGTCTAGCTTGCAAATGCCCTAACCCAGAGCTGCCGTGCGCCAGCTCCCCACCCTTGCCCTGATTGTTTACTTTTGTAGACTGCGAGATGTTAAGCGTTGTTGTGTTGGCTTCCTGACATTCACCAAATCCTGTTGTAAAACTACAGGTAAATAATACCGTCTGGGTATAATCATTTCTAATCTTCTGTTCTAGGTGAGAATTGGACGATCCAATTATGGACGAAAGTGAAGTAACGATAAAGGGCACGAAGTATTGTCGAAAATGTGCGTCTCGCCGCGCTTGGATTCGTTGTGGGAATTTTCAAGAACTTCAACAAATGTTTGTCAGCCTTGATGGTCAGCCTCTTATACTGCGTTCAACAGCAAGGGCGTTGTATCAGTCCCTTTTATGATGTCCAAAACGACATTTTGTCTCTCGGATAGCCCGCAGTACACTGTCCACCTTGTGTCACTGCAGGCATACTCGCGCGATGAGTGCCAGCAGGTCACGGCTGACAGTGCTCTTTCAGTCGTCGAAGCCACTGCAGTGGCGATTTTATTGCATTGTTCCTACCAGCCGAAGATCAGGCGGGAAAGTATACTGTCAGTCGGGATGATTGGGTTACATTTTCGCAACATCCGGGATAATTATGCGGGAGCAGTGCAGTTGCAAGGCCACGACTTTTCTGATATGCATGCCCAGCGATTTATATGGGTGTGCGGTCTTCGGAGTGCATGCATATTATGGAAGAGGGAGAGGATGATGAGGATTGGAGCGACGAAGAGAGGCGGACAACAGTGGCAACGATGACAATGATCAATTCCGAGATGCCTGAGGAACCTGTCCAGCATCGTCGCTTGCAGGCTCTTCTCTCCGTCACGTCAGCTGGCCACGAATGGGTCCATATTGCGTTGAGTCTTACATCGACGATCAAGATGAGCCTGGGCCAGTTCCGCTTTTCTCACGTGAATGCGTTGCGGAGGAGTTCAGGGCTAATGAAGTTGTGTTCATGCCGCTTGGGTTTTCACCATCCTTTGGCGGGTTCTCGGCAAAAACTGTACCGGACTGTTGTTGGCATGGAGAAGTCAGGCTGTTGTGATGTCAACAAATAGAGGAGGGTTTCGTGGACTCATGAGAGTATTTTCAAGCGATATTTAAGTGCATTCCGGCAGTCGATCCGCTTTTCAAATCGGCTTCGACAGCAACTAGTCGCATATTGGAATTGTACATGATGCAGAAGTCGGAACTGAGATCTGAATTGCATATCTGAGTTCGATTGAACGCGAATTGCCGGAAGTGCCTGACTCAGTGCAAGCCAATCGTTTCTATGCAAAACTGAACGAAGACGTTGTCAACCAAATTAAGATTTCAGGACTTTAAACCCCGCCTAACACTCGCACCGGAATAGTGTGGCTTTGGCCCAACGAGTTTGGGAAGGCCTTCGTCCGGAGAAGGGAGGAGGCAATCATCAAAGCACAGCATAAGCTACCGTACAGCTTCCCTCACTTCCTATTCCTCGTTGTTCGTGCTCCCGCCTCTTGATGTGCGGCGCACATTACAATGGCGACTACTGCCATTTCAGTTTCTATAAGCATCGACGGTTGGACAAGTCCAACAAAGTATGCAATGTTTGCGATTATTGCGCACTGGATTTCGGACACAACCGCAACACTTATTGACAGCAATATCAATTGTGCCAATGGATTCAGAATTCACAAACCGCCTGAAAGGAGCAGTACAAAGTGACAGCGAAGCCAGTCGGATCATGTCGAAAATATGCTTATGAAAAATTCAGCAAGGCGATCACAGCATTCTTTCGAAAAATTGCAATTGAATCGCGGCATTGTTTCTATTGTGCTGTTATACTTCATATTTTACTTCATTTTATTCGTTTTGATATGCCTTTGTTATGTTTTGTTCGATCAATATATGTCGCATCATTTAATATTGTCGGCGCGCGCCTGACAACGTTTTAAACTAGTCTGCTTTCAGTAGTGGAAGTTTTTGGATGAGGGTACGGGAGGTACGAGGAGGTACCGTGACGTTAGCATTGAGGGGTCTTTGTGTCAATCCTAAAAATAAGGCGGTGTGATTTCGGAGTTGCCTTCCTTGAACTCTTGTCACGTGCAATTTATTGAATAACAAGCGGCATTGACGGTGAAAGCTGGGCCGCCTGGACGCGGCTGTAATTGGGGTATTATCGAGAGCTGTTAGCTAGGTGTGTCTACTATAAGTAAAGCATGGCTCGTCTATCTCGCAACCAGCCAAGCAACGGCAAATCCTCCGTAGCTGAGATCGAGTTTTCCCAATCGTGGTTAGTGCTTCAACTACGAGGTTGATTGCGTGACATCCGTGATTATCAGAGGCATGCCAATGTGACAATGTTGGCTCTAGTTTACCCACAAACATATATATCAATGGTGCTCTATGCAACGGCACAGCTGATCTTTTGTTTCACGGCATATGCGACAATAAGATGCTCATCGTATTGGATTGGATTTGGATTGTAACATCACGATAATGCTAGACAATTGGCAAAGTGGTTTATTGGTTGCTCAGAACGTCTTGAAAGTCTGCACTTAGCATCTAGATGTCAGCAACAGCTAGCTGTTGACAGAAGGGAGGTGTTCAGTCATTCCTAGTAGGTATGATCAAGTTCACTCGCAAAGTTATATCCTCGAATTATGACAAGTTCTTCGACGGCACTGACTCTATCCCGTCACTGGCGAACAGTGGGTGTTTTAATAATACAGATCATTGATTCACCAAATTCGGCAAGTCGACATGTAGTTGGTAGTGTGTTTATAATCTATAGAGTGCCGGATCTGCCAGTCTAGAAGGCAGAGTTCGTTTGTGGAAGAAAAATAAGGTTTGGCGACCGCAAAAAGCCAATCCGAATTCTGCAATCCGACTTTTCCTCTGCCGATTTCCCAACTTCCTCCCGCATCTTTAATTTGCATCTCGCATTAACATTACGCAATCCACTTGTTCTGATTAGTAGGACGGTTGCAGTCAGGTCGCAGTGCGTTTGCATAAACTACTCTTCTCTCCGTGCTGAATTTGATCAGCAGTCTCGATTCAATATTTATTTATTGTCGACAGGCACCGCATTCTCGTTTTCATTGGGAGATCTGCTCATGCTGCTGAGTCAATCTTGAACCGGCGGGACAACAGCTAAATCGCCAATATATCAATCCGAATCATTAATTTGACCGCTCTATCGCAAACAAGCTGTGATCTTCCACAGTCCATATCCATCTTATTCACAATCTACGATCACGTCATACAAATAACTTCCCAGCTTTTTTTCTGTTTTGACTGGATTTGATTTTTTTCTGCCCACATAATTTTGCCCGCCACTACTTCGTTTTTACTCTCGCGCCACCTTTCATCATCACATTTCAACAATGGTGATCACCACATGGCGGGCCGATGAATCGCCCACCTTCTTCCTTGACAACAAATCGACTAGAAATACACCTGCATATCTTCCCATGTCAAGCAATAACAATGGTCCGAAAGTAAGTGTCCTATCTTTGATCTTTTTTGCATGCTCTTCCGCACGCACTCTGGTGGCAAAATTTCCATACCGCCACGCCGCCATTCACTGTCAACTTGACGAGTAATATGACCATGCGCTTTCTGATCTTGTTACCGTGATATTCTTATTTCCCCCCCCCCCCTTTCGGCCTTTTCTCGGCGTGGCGCATTAACCCTCTGGCGTGCACCGCCACGGAAAATGGTGCGGCTTCGAAGACTTGTGGAGATTCGCTAACCGTTTCAACTAGGTCTCGTACCATAACAATGAGGATGTCAGTCGATATCATTTCGTAAGTGCTCGTTTGTTGTGTTTTAGGTGCTGCAGTGATTGACGATCCAGGGTACTCGACATCCGATGAAACCGTTTCGGTTGATGCTGACGGATCATCTTGTCCTAGGCTACGGCCTTCACGAGAAAATGGATTTTTACAAGACCCGGCCGGCGACAGAAGACGAAATTCTACAATTCCATTCCGAGGACTACATTGACTTTCTACAACGCGTCACGCCAGAAAACAAGAACGAGTTCGAGGGCGTATGGTCAAAATTCAACATTGGAGAAGATTGTCCAATTTTTGACGGCATTTACGATTATTGTAGTATATACGCGGGAGGATCGCTTGATGCGTCTAGGAAATTGATTGCAGGACAGTCCGATATTGCAATAAATTGGTCAGGCGGTCTGCACCATGCGAAAAAGTTTGAGGCGTCCGGATTTTGCTACGTGAACGACATCGTGCTTGGAATACTCAATTTGTTGCGGTATCATCCTCGTGTGCTATACATCGACATCGACCTCCACCACGGGGACGGTGTGCAAGAGGCATTCTATTCGACCGACCGCGTCATGACGCTTTCATTCCACAAATACAACGGCGAGTTTTTCCCCGGCACTGGCAACTTTGAGGAAATCGGCACGGGTCTAGGCACGCATCACTCTCTCAACGTGCCTCTCCGAGACGGCATCGACGACTTTTCGTACATCCAGCTCTTTCGAAGCATAGTCGACCCAGTCATCAACACTTACCGACCGACAGCCATCGTCTTACAATGTGGCGCGGACTCACTGGGTTGCGATCGTCTCGGATGTTTCAATCTCAACATCCGGGCGCACGGGGAATGCGTGAGATTTGTGAAATCGTTCGGCCTACCAATGATGGTTGTCGGCGGCGGGGGATACACTCCACGGAACGTATCCCGCGCATGGGCATACGAGACGTCAGTTTTGCTCAATGTCGAGCTCGATCCGAGGTTGCCGGCCGAGATCCCCTTTCTAAACTACTTTGGTCCAGATTTCAGTCTGCATCCGAATCTCGCCGGGAAAGTGGATAATCGGAATACGAGGAAATACTTGGAGGGCGTGCGCGTCCGTGTGCTTGAGCAGCTGCGTTATTTGAATGGCGCTCCGAGTGTGCAAATGCAGGTTGCGCCGCCCGATATCGAGGGATTTCTGGAGGAAGAGGAGGAGCGGTTGCAAGAGGAGCGCAACTCGAGGAATGAAGCGCGGAACGAGTGGGAGACTAAAGATCGTGCTCGAACGGGTGAATTATATGCGTGAGAAGTCGTTAGAGAATTATTTGTAAATACTGTACTTTAATTGCGGGTAGGAGGAGTCTGGGATTTGTTGTGTAATTAATTTGGTGAGTTTCGTACCGCATATCAGCCGTATCTTGATTCGTAAAATATGAACCACAATAACATACAGCAAACTTATACGACGTCATCGACGCCGAATTTCATCGTTCCCCGCAAATCGACGCGCACACGACCAACTCTCAAAACTTCTTCATTTGTCCGCCGTCAGTCTATCTCTTTCATCTCACAGATTTCTCCAAATATATCTACTTGCGGAATTATCATGGCATCAGCGGATAACGACGACGATATTCCAGTCACTCGATCTGATCTCAGTCAAACCGTGTCTCGGGTTGCGGTCACGCCTTATCCCGCGTGGGCATTCTCCGGCGCCTGTATGCTACCAATTCCCTCTATCTCTCCTCTTGACTTTATGCTAATATTGCTTGTAATAGTATTTGCAACGGTGCCGAGAGCGAGTAGCGTAAAAATGTTTCTTCCAAGGCCATTAACCTGTGCTTTCTTCGGCAGCGTTATTGCTTTCGGCGGTATGTCATGCCAGACTCCACTGCCCCGCATCGAATATATAAAATCTTAGCGTTAAGGATAAGTACTAATATTGACAGGCTACATAATCCACGACAACGACGTCATAAACGGTGCGGGCTTCACATCAGGTATGCTATGAGGTTTTACGACTTGCAGCTTTAGTCCGAGCAACGCACGCTGACGCACAAAATAGCATGGAGTACCATGTACCTCCTCGCGAACGGTAAAAGAGGGATAACGCAATTACGTCCGTGGCCAGCATTTCTGAGCATATTTGCCTTCGGCAACGCGTTAATGTACGGTCGTGAATATTGCTTCCCGGACAGTGATCGCACGAAAATTTAGTTTGGTATTGAGATGATGAGATCTCATGTCGAGGGACGTGGCCGATATAAGTGATGTATAATATTGACACGATATTTACGAAGATGTATTTTGTGGCTGATCATTGATATTATCTGCCTTTTGTTGATTCGATGGAATGGCGTTGGAAGTGTTTTCGTAGTTACAATAGCTAGTAATCACGAATTCCATGGTTTTGTATATTTACAAGCCTGTAGCAACTACGACCTAAGGAGAAATGACAAGTGCATACCACTTAGGATATTTGTAATATGGATCATAGTCGTGACTGAGTCATGCGAGCTGTGGTCGCCGAGTTAGGCAATAATTTACAGACTGACGGGCTCCCTTCCATCCGTTTTATATGCAATCATGCTATTTTGGTCTCAACAAAAGTCGGAATCTGAGCCGGTATTTATAAAGCTAGAATGCTAAAACGGCAATCACCGACTACCACCTGCATTCCACGATCATCCAAGCGTCCCCGAGCTGCCCATGGCGTGTCTGCTCGTGGACGACCCGACGTCGCGGCAAATGCAATTCCTTCGAAACCAAAGCAAAGACGCGTCACTCAAAAGAAAAAGCAACCCGGGACAAGAGTATACGACGAGATCAATGACCGGACAGAATTGACAACCGTGCCGGCGTCCGATGAGGATCTCTGTGCGTCTGACTGTGATGCGATCTTTTTGTCGCCGAAATGGAAACCGATTAACACCCTAGCTACGCCTATTGACGAGCCGGAGCCGAATCTTGGCATGCGGAATGAAATTCGCAAGCAAGAAGTGAGCCTGCTGAGCAATGAGCTACTGTCTGATTTAGTCGTCCCCGAGAACGAGATTCAGGATCAAATACGCAAAACCATGTTCAAGATTCTGTATCATCCGCTCACCAGCTCATATGTCACGTCCATCCCGCCCGCATGGACACTCTCGCAACTGACACGTATTCCCGATGGTTCTCCAACCAGGGACTTCGTGCCACCGTGGTTCGCATCCCCCTCCCCAGCACCTTGTGTGGGCTGCGCCCAATCACCCGACGCATCCCCCTCGAACCTCCCACAATCACACACGCACCACAAAACCCCTGATCAAGGGTTGGATAGACAGGCGGACGACGTGATCGTTGATGCCGAGCCTGATTTGATGTCGAGGAGTCGTGGCCTAGATGATGGATCTCGCGATTTGGGAAATTCGGAAACACACTCGCCGACGAAGATCCGAGCTACCGAGTGGTGGGACACGGCATATTTCAACGAGCTCGTTGCCAAAGTTTATAAACTTCTTCTCGTGAAGGGCGATGAGATTGTTGCTTAGACCGTAGTAGGGATAAGAATGCGAAAAAGCAGAACGAGTCTGCCGTATTCGAATTTGAAGGCCCGCTGTTTAAGGCTGACGGTTCTACACCCTGTATAAGCGCTGGCTGATATTATTATTCTGGTTAAACTGATAGAATTATATTAAGCTATTACCTCTGTGAAATATTCAATATACTGATCGCTATCTTGTAAGATAGTGAGAATACGAGTGACAAAAATATTGTAACTCATTTCATTTCATTATTAGCATGTGACAAAAAATTTGAGACTATACATGTGAACCAAATACTTTCATCAGGCAGATAGATATGAACACGACAGAATAATACGATTCTGTTTCATCTTTGCTTCTTATATTTTACTATGATACCTGTTTTCGACAGCGTTTTACAAGTTGCCATTGACCTTGGTAGTGGGCCATTGGTACATGCCATCCTGCTCGCGTGCGTACCCGTACGACGCAAGAAAGTCATCGAGGAAAGCCGGCCCCCGCGAGCCGTAAGGATATTTGGCCGGCACAATATCGGTGTTCTCATCGAGGTAGTGCAGGAATGGAGTGAAAATCTTCCAGGACGCGTCGAGCTCGTCGTCTCTAACAAAGTTAGAGTGGTCACCATTGATCGCGTCGAGGATGAGGGCCTCGTACGCTTCAGGAATCTTGAGGTCCGAGAACCGGCGCTTGTAGGTCAGATCAAGCTCGGTGACCGATGTCTTCATGGTTAAGCCAGGGAGCTTGGTGTTCATTTTCACGTACACGGCCTCGTCAGGCTGAATTCGCAGGACAAGCTCGTTTCGGGGTATATCCTTGAAAATGCCGGACGTGACGTCCTTGAACTGAACACGAACCTCGACCTTGGCGGCATCGAGCGCCTTGCCGGCCTTGAGAATGAACGGCACACCGTCCCATCGGTCGTTCTTGATGTACATCACAATTGCAGCGAAGGTTGGGCATCGCGAACCCTTGGGGACAGTGGCGTCGTCTTGATAGCTCGGCTTGGTGCCGTCGATGGACTTATCGTACTGGCCGATGACAACGTTCTTAGGATCAATGATTGGCATGGCCCGTAGTACACGAACTTTTTCATCACGGATGTCCTCGGCAGAGAATGAAACGGGCCGCTCCATGGCGATCATCGTGAGAACCTGGAGTAAATGGTTCTGCATAACATCTCGAATAATACCAAACTGATCGAAGTAACCACCGCGACCCTCGGTGCCGAAGGGCTCCTTGAAAGTAATCTGGACTGACGACACATGGTTCTTGTTCCAGGCAGCGCCAAAGAACTCATTGCCAAACCGCAATATCAAAATGTTCTTGACCATCTCTTTGCCGAGGTAGTGGTCGATACGGAAAATTTCGTCTTCAGTCCAAATCGGCTGAAGAGCTGTCTGCAACTCTCGTGAGCTGCCTAGATCGTGACCGAATGGCTTTTCAATGATGATTCTCGCGCCGCCAGACTTGGGGTAGCAGTTCTTCTTAAGGTGCTGGGCAACAGGAATGAAAACATTTGGCGGGAGTGCCATGTAAAATAGACGGTAACGCTCCTCGACATCGCCTTCGATTTCCTCCATGTGCTTCGTCAAGCTAATGAAGCCTTCGTCTTGGTCGTACTGTCCAGATACGTACGACGTCATCGCCAGGAACTCCTTCAACTGCGTCTCGATAGTATCGGTAGGAGTCTTCATGTATGACGATATGCGCTTTTTGTAGTCTGCATCGTCCATCTTTGTGCGCGCATAACCGACGATCTTGACATTCTTTGGCAACAAGCCATAGCGATGTAAGCCGAACAACGCCGGGTACTATATTCGATCAGCTATCCGCATATAAGTAGCGAAATAATAGTAACGTACTGTCTTTTTTTTTGCAAGATCACCAGATGCTCCCAGGACCACAATGATCGAGTTCGGAGGTAATGGGACGGCACTAGACGTTGTTAGCAAAAACGATCTTTCAGATAAGTCCGTCACATCTCCATCGGCCGTTAACGCAATCGATTCACACGCAATGCTCTGTAGATCATTCGTAGTCCTCGAATAGTCAGAAGTCATCAACGAATGAATTGAGGTGCTGTAGCTAACAATTCGGGCTTATCGAGCAGACGGAGGAAGGCCGTCCGACATGCTTGCGCCAGCAGAGTGCGGCTGCGAATGATCAGGAGAGAGCACACATACCCAGTGTCGGAGGCCTTCGTGGAAGAGATGATAGTATCAGCCATTATGGAATTCTCTGGGTTGCAGAGAGTAGATCAGCAGGAGAATCGGAGGCGGATGGTGTTGACAATTGGTGGATGACCAAGGCGGGAGTTGGTGGTTTGGTGACTGGGCGACAATGGATTATTGAACGGGAAGTGTTACTTATGCTGTACCAGGGCGGAGATTTATAAGATGTCCGACACCACCGCACCGGCCCGTTCAGATCCACTTCAGACGTCTACAATTACTTCTGCTTTTAATGTCGTCGGTAGCTCATTGAAGTCCATATATTGTGTATTTTGCAGATATTTACGAGGTCGCGGATGGTTTGGTACTGACCACCGAATGCGCGATCGCGATCTGGCGGGTAAAATTGATAATGCCCACATTGATGTTACTAATAGCTGGATGCTTCAGCTACACAGAAAAGAGAGAATAAATTATTAGGTGCAAATGACGAACCAGTATCAGCTGCCGCGTATTGCCGGTCGATTAAATCTTTGTCTCAGCTGGATCAGTTAAAATAATGCCACTCAAAATGGCGCAACATCTACAAGTAGCCTCAAAACATTTTATACAATTATGATTATAGTATAAAAACTTCTCCAAGACCATCCGGCTATACATGCGTTGCTCGGGATGAGCTTGTGCGTGGCTCGGACGACGCAGGCCCGCGTCCAAAAGAGCTAACATACCAGCCAAACCCTAAGCCTGAGGAAATCCAGAGCCCAAACCCCAGGTCAATACCCTAACCCCGGCAGGATGATCGCAAGCGACATGTCCGCAAGTACTACCGAAAAAACCAGTGAGAAACTTGACTCAATCGCCGGCTTCTCGCGGGAATCGCTGAACAAGGAAGGCAATCAGGCAATATGTCAGTACTCTGCAATTTTAGGAAAGTATCCCCAACATCTCTGCAGTGTATATTATATACAAATGCTTTCATATACAATACATATATTTTGCAATTTATACAAACAAATTAATCATACGTTAATTTACTCCTGCATCTCATCTCCAGCTTCTTCATCCTCCTCGTCTTCGTCGTCCTCGGCCACATCAATCTCAAACTCCATCTCTTTATCCACATCCACATACGAATCACTCATGCACCACACACTAAGTTTATGTCGTCCAGCTACAGGCACCATGAATTCCAATTTCGTCTTTTGCACAGACTTAGGAATCGTGACGCGTTTGATGGCGAGAAGTTGTTTCGACGACGGCTCGCCCACCACAAGCCACCCTGCAGAATATTAGCTTACCATCACAACAAACTATAAACAAAAAAACTCACAGTTTTCAAGCTTAGGATGGGGATACAACGGTGCGTAGACCGACAGGTCCACAGGTTCGTCCTCCTCATCTACTTCTCGCTCCAGCGTAACCGTGACATATGCGGGTTCACCGGCAACGATCTGATCCGCATCTTCAATCTCATACGACATATCCACACTAGGATACTTATTCACGAAACGCGCTACATCAGACAGCTCCTTATCATCCATCTGCAGCAGCTCATGGCGTGGCTCGTCCTCCAGCATCATGATATCAAACACCGATTCCACACTAGTGACTCGTTAGTACCTACTCGCTAAATTTTTGCGCCAGATACGTACTCAGCCTTCTTGCAGCGCTCAATCAATTCATGCGAAAAATGAGGAATCTGTTTTAGCGGACTATCCTTATCCCACACGGCCTGTACTACCATCTGGCTCATATCCATCGCGTTCATGGCATTTAGATACCCATCACTCGACATCACGTCAACACATGCAGACAACAGACTCAAGACCTTCGAAAGCACAATCTTCTGGTCGGAAACGAGATCCGGCGGAAGTCGGAGACGCGAAAAATGTGCCTGTAGCAATACAAACGCTTTGAAATGTGGCGATTCGTATGATAAATTCTCGGGTGCCATCTTGATTGGTACGCGGTCGTAAATCTTTTTGAGTGTATTCTCTTCGTGACGTCGGATCGGAACATTCTCGTATTCGGCCGCTGCCGTAACAATTTCCAGAATGCCTTTCAGCTTGGTCTTTGATGTGAGCGACAATACGAATGCCTGCATAGTAATGAACGAAATGTTATAATATGCCGCAATCATAGAGTTATTAAGTGGTGTAATATCGTCTTCGTCCTCGTCGACTTCAATCACCTTGGCTTCCTCAAGATCCTTGAGTGTACCTTCGACAAGATCGGACAAGTATTCGCTCAGTCCTTGGTGTGACACATCTAAAACCCCATAGAAACTGGGATTCGCAAGCAAGCGTCTGTAAAAATACGAGAATGTGAGCCAGTCAACAGCATCTTGCTGTGACGTGATAACCTTAGTGCTAATTTCCGTAACAAACGCGTCGTGCAGAAGCAAATTGAGATGAGACTCGATTGGTAGTGCCTCGTTGAGGAACTTCTTGTAGTATTCTCGTTTCGTAGTTGGAGTCATGATCACTGTTCGCCCCAAGCGATCAATTCCAGGTCTACACGAGTGTCCAAGCATTTTCAAGATGTCACTGACTGGATAGTCAATATATCGGTGCTCGCGTCCTTCGTACATCTGTGTGCCCATGACAATGACGAGGAACGCTTTGGGACTCAAGGACCAGCAAACATCCTTCGCCGCTAGCAAGACTTGAATTGCGCCTGATTCAAACAATCTCTCGACAATAAGCTTGTCGTTTGTCGAAAGGGACTCGTAGCAATAACCAATGCCGTGGGAAACACTCTCACGGAGGTTAACATCTTGAATAGCGTTGATATGAGGCGCAAGAACGTCCATAGCAGCCTTGCGAAACATATCCTCATCTCCATCAGCTTCGCACAGTCGCAATAGCTCCAACGTCGTATCGATACACTGTTGTCGACTGTGTACAAAGACAATTGCAGGCTTGTTCTCACCAAATTGCCGGATTGCGAGATATACAGGTTTGGACATCGCAATCATGAGGGACGGGAAATGCGTAATCGAAAAGCCTTGCAAGTGAATCTCTATCGGTGAGGGCCGGTCTTTTGGCGAGAAATTATAAATACTGTGATGATTTGCACCAATCCACTCACCAAGGTCGCGACCATTAGAAAGGCACACGCTGAGACCAACGATACGCAGCGGATTCTCTGTCTGAGCCGCAACATAGCGCATTCGTGACACGACAATCTCGTAAGTCGAGCCGTTCTGACCACCAAGCATGTGCAAATCATCAGCAATAAAGAGTCGAACGCTCTGAACATTCCTGCGCTGCTGCCATCGACGAGAAATCATATCCCACTGTGTGGGTGTAGCGAGCACCAAGTTCGACTGCTCGAGGATTTTCAGGTCGGCCGTCAATTCGCCAGTAAACTTGCTTATCTTCTTAGTGCCTCCGATTCCTGCCAGGCGGTTACCCCAGTCACGATATCGCGCATCCACAAGCTCTTGGAATGGCGCAATATAGACTGCACGACCTGGATTCGCCGACTTTTTCCAGTGACGTAGAAGTGCAAATTCTGCACAAACAGTCTTGCCGCTGCCACTCGGTGATCCGACAAATACATTATCATCTGAATTGAATAGAGAATTAAATACTTGAGTTTGGATCTTGTTGAACTCGTTGAACTCTGGATAGAGATCAATGTAATCGGGATCTTTGAGAGCTGCAACAGGTAGAGGCTGAAGATCTAGCAACGGCGTATGGGCTGGGAACTTCTCTGGCAAGATCAAATGTCTGAACGAAACCGCCAGCTTCGTCTCTGAGTGTAACCATCTGTCCGATATAACCGAAATAAAGTAGTTGGGTGGCACCGGTTCCGCAATCGGAATCGTAAACTCGACGATATGCTCCTCCTGCGCGTATTCCCGTCGGACGATAAAGCGGTCATGATACAAGATCGTCTCACCGTCGCAATCTTCTGCGATAATCCAGAAAGTCTCTGCGTTGCCGTGAATTTTCGGGTCCCATTCAAATGTAGGCGTAATCGTCAATTCAACACGCAGTAATGATCGAGTGATGGGCTGGACATGGGCTTGCATCTCAACTCGCGGGAACTGTTTGAGCAGATTGAAGACGAGTCGGCCTGCACGCTCCACCTTGATCGCTTGACCAACTTCGCCGGGGTCGGTAAGCTCAAAATACTTTGCCCATGGCATCTGCGAAGCCTCCGTCTTCTTGATGACTTCCGCTGGACATGAAGGGAATTGGCGAAACGGCGAACTACTCAGCCACATTCGACGCTCAACCATCTTACAGAGATCCAACGCCGTCTTCGCAACTTGTGCCCATCCACGTTTCAAACAAATTTCAAACAATGCCCTCAATAAACGCCCAGCTGACTGAGTAACGTACACCATATCCGCCATCAAGGCAAATCCTTCCAGCTTAAGACGTGATATATATGACTGCAGGAGCACGTTAATCTTAGCGGACGGCTCTTCGACAGTCTCCTTGATCGGAATTGGCACACGCTCCAGAAGCTTCGCCAGCTCAAGTTTTTCTTCTTGGCGAACTGGAATGTACTTGAACTCTTCCGAGAGCGAAAATATTCGGAAGAGCTCGATGAGGGTTAGAACTGGTCGAAGATGCTGGTTGTATGTAGCCATAGATGTATGCGAGATGTAATAATGCGACGCGATTCGTCCGAGCTCTGTCGGCTGCACTTTTCCAGTCTTGCGATCATACCGCAGCAGATTAGACCTCTCAAGCAAAACAGCCGCCGAATGAGTAAGATCAAGTCGTTTCTGTTCCAGTGCTTCGTCATCCTTATAGTCGACGCCAACATGGTATAATTCCGGAGAGCGTAACATTCTCACGTAAAGATAGGTGTATCCTAGCCATTTAGCTGCTTCGTCGATGGTGCGAATTGTTCCAAGAACGACTTCAGCATTCAAATTATCCGCCAGTTTGGAAATGAACTGACTCTCGATCGGAAGCTGTTGATTCATGAGCGACAAATAGTACTGAAGCTCGGAATGCGCCGTGATGATGATACCCTCGCCAGACTCATCATATCGTGGTCTACCAGCTCGACCCAGCATCTGCAAAACATCCTGAGGCGAGAGTTCTACCCAGTTACCTTTCTCTGGAGAGTATATCTGGGTACCTTTGATGATGACTGTGTGCGCTGGAAGATTGACACCCCACGCCAACGTAGCTGTGGATACCAAAACGCGCACCTTGCCGCCGGCAAATAGATCCTCTGCCGTCGATCGATCTCCTCGCGATAGTCCAGCATGGTGAATACCGAATCCATATGGTAGCAAATCCTTGAGTTCAGTATCCTTCACGGTCTCGGACTCTTGACGCAAGATCTCACGGGAGGCAACATCTGACTTAAGAATGTTTGTAATAGTCTCTTCTTCAATAGCCCGATCACGGATGAATCTGGCCGTCTTGGCACATTCTTTCCGTGAATGTACAAAAATGATAATTTGGTCTTTACTGCCCTCTATCACTTTGTCATAGGCGGCATCATTCATGGCCTGATATCGTTTAAAGGCCTTCTTCTCGGTGATACCGATAAACTGCTGCGCTAAGGGACAAGGTCTATATGACGAATCAAAGAAGAATAGACCATCCTGTGGATCCACACGAAGGAATGTCGCGACATCAATGTAGTTGGGTAGTGTAGCTGACAATCCAACTAGACGAACTGGCTCCGCCGACGTCCCCTCCATACGGCGCAGCGTGCGAGCAACAATACTTTCAAGTACTGGTCCACGCTCATCGTGAAGAAGGTGAATTTCGTCGATGATTATCAATCTCACGAGATTGGTATAGCTAATATCAGTTGCCTTTCGGGTAACAATATCCCACTTCTCAGGAGTGGTAATGATCATCTGTGTCTGTGCGATTTGGTCCTTTGTAAGCTGGCTGTCACCGGTTAATTCTTCGACTCGAATACCAAATTGTTGCAGTTTGCGGCCAAACTCGCGGACTTGCTCTTGGACCAAGGCTTTCAATGGTGCAATATAGATAACCTTGAAGTCATCGAGCGCAACCTTGCCAGTGTCAGGATCGCGCAATTGAGAAATCGTGCGAAGTATCGTAAGCATCGCTACGTTCGTCTTTCCAGCACCTGTAGGAGCACAGAGTAAAATATTCTTATCGTCATTAAATGCCGTTGGGAATAACCGACTCTGGACTCGGTTCAATCTGTCTGAGTCTGGGAAGGCTCCTTGTGCCCATGCGGGAAGCTCACTGATATGCACCAGCTGATCCTTTGAATTGTTCTTCTTTGGCGGTGGAACGTGAATTTCTTCGTATTGTTTCTTCTGGCGTTTGAAAGAACCCTCAGGTAACCTGACTTTGGTGTTTGTGAGAGTGTGACTGCCTTGTTCGAATACGAGAGAATCGAGATCAACCAATCGAGGCTCGCGTGTCTTCAATCCAGTGGTTGCTGACTCGATGTCCATAGCAGAGTCATCCTGAACGGCACCAGTTGCACGTGCAGCAGCCTCCGTATCCCCACTAACGAGTTCCTTAAGTAGTGATGACTGGTCCGCTTCAATCATTTGCTCCTCAATCGACTTCCGAGATGCAGCGTCCGTTGCACGAGCATATCTAGTGCACCAGACTATGCGCCACCTATTTTTGCACAAAAGAGTAACGAGCTCGAAGTGATCAAAGTCAAACACTTCCATAAGATCGTTCTCTAGTTGACGTAAAGATGCTTCTGACTCTAGGAGTTCCATTACAGATGTCGATTTCTCCTGTGTTGTGTGAGCGTCAGGAAATACCGTCGCAACCTGTCGTTGTAACCAGAAAGCATCGATAGTGTGCGCATAAATTATGTCTTTATTCTTTGTGGCTTTTTCAGTCGCCGCAGAACCACCTTCAAAACTGACGTCTTCCTCGTCTTCTCCTTCGTCCTCGTCGAATTCGACTGGAAGATCATCACCTTCTTCATCGGCTTCTCGGTCATCACCAGACTCTTCATCTTCATCTTCGCCGTCATCAAGAAGTACGGCAATACCATTCTCGTCGTCGATGCCACCCTGCTCCACTGCTTCATCCTCCATGTCTGGAGTCTCGTAGTCGGTGATCCTCTTGCTGAGGTTCATGAGCTGATTGAATCGTTCACTTGAGATACTTGCGCCAAAAATTCCTTCAACTTCCTTTTTCTTATCGTAATCCCTCATGTCGTCGGTTTTGACGACTTCCAATGCAGCATCTGCAGCAGACCGCACAATGTCATGAGAAACGTCGCCAAGTAATTCTTGTGTCCATGACAGAATCAACTCGAATGTCTGTCTAGTCTCTGCAGTCCGCGGAATATATCGTAATCCTTCGATTGCATCCGTAGAATCCAAGGCATCTGCTATATCGTCCTTTGGTTTTGGCCGTTTGGTGCGCCGGGTGGCATCGTCATCAAGGACAGCCTTCGATAGGTCTTTTGAGTCTTTTGGCGCTAGATCGCGAGAAACACGCGTTCCCATATCCGACAACTTGATGCGTCTCGCTAGTGATTCTGGATCTCCTGTACTATCGTCCGATGGTCTCGAAACAAACCGACGATCCACTTGCAGGACCTTATTGGCCATAGCATCACTGTAATGATTGTCAGTGGCTCCCAGTATTCCAGGTCGAACATATCATCAGCTCCAAAGAAATATTAGAACGTACTAGCTATATTGCGAATAATTACGCTCCGCCATGATGAATGATCAACGCACAATCCTGTTCTATTTACTAATGGCACGATGATGGTGATGAGGTGAGTGTATATGGTGAGAATGGTGGTATCTACACAATGGTGAAGTTCCCAGTTTCTGGCGGCAAAAAAAACCTTGTGGAAGGTAACTCCCAATGCTCAGCTCGCGCTCATATCAGAACGATTGATCGACATCTTTCAGCATTACACAACAACTGGGACAAATAAGGCTCTTAGCTGTTAAAATCCACATTGTTTACTGGTAGTTGATTAAAAATTTTACGGTCACAAGGCCTCATACTAATGTCGACGCATATGCCATAGCTATTGTTGCTATGAATAATTTATTGCAGTTATTTACTCCGATTTATTGTATACATACAGGAGATTCACGACTATACAAACTAATATCATACAAGTCATAATATACTAGTGCCATAGTCTTTTATATTGAATTGTTTTCTGTCTCTTCCATAGCTTTATTGAGATCAACACCAGCTGGTAAAACGTTTGTTCCCTTCGATCCGTTAAGCCGCTCCCTGACAATGCGATTGAGCGCCACATCCGTTTGCCGCTGTAATATTTCCAATTTATCTGTCAGCTGTCGCTTGAGATCCCAATTCACGGGCCTCGGCTGCAATTCAGAAGAATGTAAATCTGCCTCATCTTCGATGCCCTGCTCCTCCTCTAACTCCTCGTCTCCGACCGCAGCCGCTCTCTCAATTCGTGCTGCTTCTTCTTCAACTGTTGGAACATTACTTGCGGTAGGGGGTTCAAGATATCCTTGGCGCGGTGCTTGAGTATCGGGATCATAGTTTCGACGCGGTAAGATACTAACTCACATTAGAAAACCGTACATTAATCTGGCGACGCAAGTAGCACTACAACCTAGCTATCACTTGCTCATCATACCGAGCATCTTCAGAATCTTCTAGGCTTGTCGCCCGGTCCTGAACTTCGCCTGGCTGCTCGTCTTCATGCAGTCGATTCCTAGTAGCCCCGGCGTCCTCCTGACGCTCTTCCTCTCTTTTCCTCTTGAGATTTCGAAGCTGCGCTAGCCTCTCCTTCCGCGACAATACTTGAGAATCTAGGGACGACATATGGAAATATCTAGTATGTTACCTATTGAATATAGGATCTGACGGCGGCGGTCATGATCTATGCTTGATTGTGTCCCTAACCCATTCGACTTAATATGAACCTTAACTTACTGGCTGTTCGAATGCAGAAGTACGATGGAATCCATGCCCGAGGAGGAAATACCAAGTACAGATATTTTGTAACTTATCTATTGGCGCGGCTCATTTAGGTATACATGGGAGTTTTGTGTTATTATTGATATCGACATATTATTCATTGGCTAAGTTATGACTATGAGAATTTGTTAAAGGTGGTAATATTAAGATGCATCCGATAGTCATTTACAACCCTAACCGGGTAACATTTGTTCTTGCAAAGCCCTAGTTACCAAACTGGACTTCCAGTTGCAAGTTCTGGTTCTCAGCAGCGATTTGTCGGTGCGACAAACGGAGTCAGGGTCTTTGCTTGTCCTAAAATTGAGGTCGTAGCCCACAGTCGACTCCTTAGCCGGCTTCGAAATCGCAGCTATGTCGCTATCGCCTGCGGAGCAGATGGAGCGTTCGCGGAGCAATAGCGAGTCGATCGTGAACGTGTCGTCAAGGGCTGCGAAGCGCATGGGCTTTGTCGTGCGCAGGAATCAGGATCTGTCGACTGTCGCTGAGTCGGCTGGCCGCTCGCAGCACCACTTACCGGCGTCTCCTTCCTCTATAGCCTCGGTTACAGCTACTACGCGTTCTCCTCCACCACAATTACCACCTTCGCTTGCAAACGGAATACCGCCGAATATAGGAAGTCGACTGAGCAGTGGCACAGGGAGCAATGGAAGCGCGGGGAAAGGTAATGCTAGGCTGCACCGGGGCCATACCAGAGGAGTTTCGCATGACTCAGTAATGGAAAGCTCGTACCTCAGCCAGAGCATGCCATCCGCAGATCTTCTCTCGACAACGTCGTCTACGTCTTCTACATCATCTACCGCTAGTCATTCAAGTCGAGATCGCGTTGACCGTGCCACACGACAACTGAGCGCAGGCGCACCAGGTGGCCTGTCTGCGAACTCTGGAACCAACGACATTGAGCCACAACCAAATGCATATTTCAGACGCTTATCCGTACTACAGGAGCAGATGTCTCCTGCTGTATTGTCGCAAATTTCATCCGCCGCGTTTTCCAACCAGGTGGTCGAGTCGGCCAGAGGTGTGTTGTTCACGCTCTCCCAAGTTCTTCCTGCCGTGCGTCAATTTCTAGCATTTTGCGACGACAAGAAGCTTTCAGGCACTTTAAGTGGAATAATATACAACACGCGGTTACATATCGACACTCTCATTCGAACGCTAGAGCATCACGACGCGTTGATCACACCGTCCGGCTCCGCGGGAAATAGCGCCCGCCGCGCACCACAACTGGCGCAGGCCGTAGCATCTGCCGCTATTGAACCAATAATACATGCGGCTTTAGCGTGTATTGGAGCTTTTCGCCACATCATTTCGATCGTACATGCCAATGTCAAGACCTTAGCCGGGCGTGCGGAGATTCGACACACACGAGCATTTTTCCTGCTTTCATACGGCGCTTTGGCTGAAGTTAAGAACGCGTGGACGACACTTGTTCCCGCTCTAGCTGAATGCAGGATACCGGTGTCTAAGTACCTGAGTAGAGAGATTCTCAGTCCGAAGATGGTCTCACGATCAGAATCAAGATCACCGTCGCTACCACCACATCCTCCAATTTCAGAATTGATGCCTCCACCATCACTGCCACCATTATCGACTCCGAACTTATGGTCACCAAGTGCAAAACCTTCTGGTATCATGACGAATATTGCGAATTCTATAGGTAGCTTGTCGAGTCCAATCAGTGCGATCCCTCCAACGCCTGGGCTTTTCCTACCATCAGGTTTATTTAGTCCACTGACGACTACAGCTTCTGCGCCTACAACCGAAAATGGACCGTACGCATTCCATTTCTCGATCGAGCCATCCGATACTGATGAAGAGCTATTTGAGCGAATTGCGGTCGCTACACAGTCATCGATGAATGTTCTCAAGCTTGTCCTTGAGGGCATCGCAAAGGTGGTAGAGAACAACGACATGAAAATGCGGGAGTTGGCCAATATGTGTGACTACGGGCTTGACGTGACTGGTAGACTACGAGTGCGACTGGGAAATATCCGCGGTGCTGACGCTGCTGAACGAACAAAATTTGGTGAAGAAACAAATGCGTTTGTCAAGGTGAGTTGGAATTATTGGTCGTAATTGAGACACCAACTAACACAATAGACAGGGAATTATAAGCGTTTTGGAATTCACGAAAACTATTTTGAACGACTACCCATTCCTGAATGACGCTAGACCGCAGCTCTCATCTCTCACACGAGTGACGAAGGAGGTTTTGACGGTGACTCTCAGACCAACCGACAGGACTCCAGAAAAGCCTTCAGGGTGACGGATTGATCAACCTGCATTTGTTCGATTATGGTGTTAATAAAATATTTCACGGGCTCTGGGTTATATTTGGTTTCTTGTCTCACGTGCTTGCGTATTCTTGGGCGTTTGGGATGGCTTTTGTATGTACTGTACACTACGGAATTAGTCACAAAATTTGCGCACGGTTAGATAGACAGATAAATGGACGATATATGGTTGAGCTGTAGCCACATGAATTTAAGTCCTGCTATCCCGTATTACAACATCCAGGAATACATTAAAAGACTGACGCAGGCCAGATGAGGGCTCGGATCACAGCACATAGATAACAACATATAAAATATAAACACAATGACAGTGACCTCAGACAGGCTAGTCGCGAGTTGGTTGCTGTTCGTACGCTGGGGAGTCTCCACTCCGAGCGAAACAAGTAGATAAGATATCATTCTACTTGACTCCCCCTTCTACCCGACTGATAGAGGTTGCATCGACCTAAATATACCGGAACAACTATTACTCATCGTTTGGGTGTCGCAGGGTCGCGAAGGATCAAGGATCCCATATCAACGAAAATGTAGCCACCGAGCGAACCAGCCCTGTGGTGCGCTTAAAGCACAGGCCTGGATTTAAATAGCGAGGGCTTAATTGTTTAGTCTGCGTCTAGCCATTTGTGCGGTCTTTCGAATAGAGCAGTATTGTCGAATACGCTTGGTATTCCAGACGGGTGCTTTATGTAAGTTGAAGAAGAAAAGAAAAAAGAAGCAGTCGGAAGTGTAAAAACCATCTGAATTGTGCACACAGAGTTCCCTGCGCAATCATGAGCACGTGCGTATGGCAGGGTCCGTTGACTCTTTGACTCTTCCATCTGTTACCCGGATGGATGGAAAAAATTACCGCCGCACACGTCCAAAGTGCGCGAGCATAAAAGAATAGGTCGGCCCGAGTTCGGTAGTTAAACCGCGATGCGTTCTTCTCTCCATCCCTTACAGTTTATACTCATTCTCCACCGACCCGCAACTGAAGACTCGACTGGATAGTTTAGACGAGACCTGATGTCAACTGTTGTTATTGGCGCTCAATGGGGCGATGAAGGTAAAGGAAAGCTGGTCGACATCCTCTGCGACCAGATTGACGTTTGTGCCCGCTGCCAGGTCAGTATATTCCTTTCTAGTACGCCAATTGCGTCAATGGATTTTATGTCGGGGTTATATCATCTTATCGAGTGAATTGACTATTCGACGACGATTCCACCCCGGAATAATGCGTTTTGCGGCTGTCTAACGAGCTATCAAGGGTGGAAACAATGCCGGCCATACTATTGTTGTCAACGGTGTTACATTTGACTTCCACATGCTCCCTTCCGGTCTTGTGAACCCGGATTGCGTGAACCTCATCGGCAGTGGTGTCGTCGTTCATGTCCCTGCGTTTTTCAACGAGCTGGAGCAAATTGAGAAGAAGGGTCTCTCGGCAAGCGGTCGTTTGTTTGTTTCATCTCGCTCGCACCTCGTCTTCGACGTGCATCAGATTGCTGATGGTCTCCATGAAGTTGAGCTCTCTGCCGGTGCCATTGGCACTACTCGACGTGGCATTGGCCCAGCGTACTCTACCAAGGCGACCCGATCTGGTATTCGCGTCCACCACCTCGTCTCACAGGAGCCCGGTGCCTGGGAGGAGTTCGAGTCCCGCTTCCGTTCTATTGTCGAGGCTTTTCGGAAGCGATACGGAGATTTTGAGTACGATGCCGATGCTGAGATAGAGAGATATAAGGGTTATGCTGAGAAGCTCCGTCCTTACGTTACCGACGCTGTAATGTTCATGCACGACGCTCTCGATGCCCAGAAGAGAATTTTGGTCGAGGGTGCCAATGCTCTTATGCTTGACCTGGACTTTGGTACTTATCCGTTTGTCACCTCCAGCAATACCTCGATTGGCGGCGTTTGCACTGGTCTGGGCGTTCCGCCACAAAAGATTACCGAGGTAGTTGGTGTAGTCAAGGCGTACACTACCCGTGTCGGTGCTGGTCCTTTCCCGACCGAACAACTCAACGATATTGGGGAGACACTACAGACTGTTGGCGCCGAGTACGGTGTTACGACTGGCCGAAAACGGAGGTGTGGTTGGCTTGATCTTGTAGTGGTGAAGTATTCTGCTCGTATCAATGGGTTCACGTCAATGAATATCACCAAACTAGACGTTCTCGACTCTCTAGAGGAAATCAAGGTTGGCGTTGCGTACATGCACAACGGCAAGCGCCTCAGTAGCTTTCCAGAAGATCTTCGTGTAGTTGAAGCCGTTGAAGTAGAGTACGCCACCTTTAAGGGCTGGAAGACCAGCATTGCCGACATCAAACGGTACGAAGACTTGCCCGAAGAGACAAAGGTGTACTTGAAGTTCATCGAGGATTACGTTGGTACGAAGATCAGCTGGATCGGAGTTGGCCCAGCACGGTCGGCTATGATTAAGTGTTAGAGGACAGTACTGATAGATTGCATGTTTGTATCTACAGTATATCTCTAGGCAAATTTGGGATATTATTGTGTATTTGCTGCTGTAGACTATTATCCTCGTATTTTGGTGGCATGGTAGAATGTTACATTGTTTAATACTAATACATTTTCAATTATACCAGATAACTTAGCTGTACAATGATCTTCAAATGTACAGCAGCAGACACCAAAACGCCTAAATCTATACCATGATGCGACATGCGAGCAATGAAAGATCGTTTAAGTTTCTATACTGTTCGGCATAAAAGCATTCTTGATCGACAATGCCGTAGATACGATCATAACAGTGACACCAAACGCGACGCAAGTAACCGGGCCTACCCTTTGTTTCCACGAACAATTTGCCGACGAGGCAAGTTTGAGGTAACACAGTGGCGGTAAAATGTATGCCAACATGCAAGCAGACGTGGAGCCCACAACTTCGAGCACGATTCCTAGACTATCGGTTGTCAACGCGACCAGCAACGTAACCAACGTTAGCGCGGCTGTCGTGACTCGATGAGCCAGCATCGACGGCTCTGGAGGCTCTTCAATCCCATTCTCGTTTGTAACTTGCTGGAAGAAAGTAGAGTATAAGTAATCCAATAGGACTTCCCTGCAAACAAAAATCTCAAGTGGGAACGTCGTGAGCATATTGAAGCCGAAGCAGAACCGGGCAACGTTGATAACAACATTACCTGCCGGGAAATTATTCAACACGTTGCCGGCTGTCTTGTTGCGGAACGTGAGAAAGCCAGCCAGTGCTAGTATCATGCACGCTAGCATCGACACACCGGTACTCCAATGTGTGACCCGTGCGAATCTGTCAATTGTAGGTTTCCTTAATGCGCCATAGATTAAAAGCGAATTGTGATGGCAAACAAATGCAAATGAAATCACTCCGATGCCTTGGAATACGCCACTATTGATGGTAAGCAGTGGCGGCGTAAATTGGCCTTTCTCGTCGGTGGGTACGCGAATTCCCTCGACGACAACCGCGACGATGATAACCAACATGCTTATAAGCGCAAGCAACGAAGCTTTCGCAAGATTTGCAATATTCTTGCTCAAGCTAAGCGGAAATGAAATAAAAAGAATGCAGATGATCATCACGGGTCCTCTCTCGGTGACAAGACTCACAATGGGCGTAGTAGCTGCGGAAGGGAACAAGGCGGATATTACGTGAGGGATTGTATCACCAATTATCACAGTGAACGCAATTGATCCGCCAAATGCAAAGAGACCTTGTGCTAGAGAAATAGCCAAATATCCAGCACGACCAAAGCATGCCGATACCGTCGCTTGATACGAATTAGTCCCGCTTAACTTGGCATTAACAACCATCAAACTATTTATATCAGCCGGTTAGTGGCCTCCCACTCAGCGAACTTTGTAGTCACACATACCGAATAGTCCAATCGATAACCAGCGTAAGCACAAACAGTAATACCATACCGGTCAAAAGACCGCATTGCAGCAAAGCGTACGGCTGCCCAATGATTCCAGCACCAATGATGCTATTCGCCATGTTCATGAACGCCATCTTCATGCCGTTTTTCTTCTTTACAACAACTCCAGGAAGTCCTGAATCAGCGCTAGTTTCCGTTGCTTCGGCAAGAAGCACAGCCGGCGCCTCTATCCGTGCCAATAAGCCCTCATGTTGTCCGGCATTGTAGTCGTCACTTAATGTGCCGTGCAGACTAAGCGACGTAGGATCGTTGTCGTCAACGCGGTATGGCGCAAGATCGTCATCGTCAGAAAGTGAAGCTAGACTTGCGAGCGATTGCGACTCATGAAGCCTCGATTGCTCGGATACGGATTTGCGGGTAGCCATTCGTGTGAGGCTGCGAGGTCGTGAACGAATCGTTAGGACGTTTTGTTGCCGGCCGTGATGAGCAATGCTGAGTTGAAATCCTAAATTACGGCGTCGTCGGGGCAAGCCCGACACAAGGTGATGCACACTACGTATTATCATGAACTTGAAATATTCGTTCGTAAAGTAATTACTGCATTTTAGAAAGACTTTTACTTATAATCGTTACAACAAAGGAACCTTGTCACAGCGTACCAACTTGAAGTTAAGTAAACGAATGAACACGACCATCAATAATACAACTCAATACTAGTATAACATCTCCGTTTGGTATGACTACTCGTACTTTTTCGATACATGTGTGCATATATAATGACTCGAAACCTAGTAAACCCAACCAAGATAATCTCGTACACCGCCATAAAATGAAGAAATCTTCCCCTGTCGTCTAATCCTTGCTCTCAGGCCCGACAGATATCTCGGTGGGCTGTTCAGCAGGTTTCTCGATAGGTACTTCCTCGGCGGCAGCTGGAACAGCAGCAGGTTTCGGTGAAGTCTCAGCTGGAGCTGGGGATGAGATTCCTTCAAACATATGATTCCATAGTTCGAGCATCTTTTTGGAGCGCTCCCTGAACTTGAACTTCTCATCTAGAGGAATTTCCGTGAGCTTGTGGATGCCCTTCAGAACCTTGTTGATTTTTGTATTCTGCAGATATATTAGCGACACCATAGGGTACATATAGAAGTATGATATTCATACGCGTATAATCGAAATTTCGAGACCTTGAAAGTTCTCGAGCTTAGTAAAGAATTTATCCATAGTGTCCATTTCTTCCTCAGCCGGTGGCTTGTCCCGAGTCAAAAAAGCCTTCTGCAATTTATGCCGGACGTACAAAACTTGTTTTGTGCGCTCCTCGAGACTTTCCCGCAGCGAAGCAGCTGAAGTCTTTTTCCCCGAAGATGGAGTTTTCTTAGGAGTCTTTTTCTCTTTAGCCGTGTCGCCGTTCGCTTTCTTCGCAGATCCATTAGTTTTTGACTCTCTTTTCTTCCTCTTTGTTGCTGGTGTGTGGGCTTCCACGTCTTCATCGCTGCCCTTAGCAACACTTTTTCTCTTTTTAGACTTCTTTCCAGGTACAGAGCCTTCATCCTCCGCCTCCTCCATTTCAACATCCTCTTCCTCTTCTTCTTGGCTGGCGTGGACAGAGTTTCCGTGGGCAAATTCCTCGAGCGTTGGCGGATCAATAGCGATCTTGTAAGCAGACACAAGAGATTTATCTTTCTTTGAGGGTTTGTCCGACACTGCATCGACATACTTCTGAGCCTGCTCGCTGGATAGAGGCTTCAAATCCGATCGGCTTGCCCACATACTGTGATCAATCAGTAACAGGTCTGATATATCCTGGAATCTGATACATACTAGTTATCATCGTTGAAGAATCGAACTGGAAAAGTGCTCGGCAGGGACGCGTCTTCTTCTTCAACCGATAAGCCCTTTCTTTTGACACGAGCAGATCCAGGAGTGCCGGTAGATGCCTTTGGTTTTAGCTTCAAGATATGCGGAGGAAGAAATGCATCCGCAAGGACCTAAATGACCAGTCAGCGGACCTCAGATTCTATGACTTGTACATCATCTCCCGGTATAAATTAAATCATACCATCGCGGGCCACGGTGGAAACCCCTTCAGCTTAGCGAGAACAACCGCGCCGGGGAGATAGCTGGCCTTGCTAGGCGTTGACACAGACTTAGAAGGGGACTTGTTCTTCGCGACTTTCTTCACAGTTTCCGGCTCAGCAGCCGCTTCCACTTGTCCTTCAGGCTGCACCGTAGCTTCTTCAGTAATGGACTTCTTCGTCGTGGGTTGCTCGGAATTTGATTCGTTGACGGCAGGCTCCTTCGATTTCTCGGACGCCGATTCCTTTGCTGCCGGCTCTGCCGATTTTGATTCCCCGTCCTCTTCGAGCTTCTCGGCCATTTTTCCAGAATCAGTGGCCGCACCTTCCTTCTTTTCCTCAGACGCGTCAGATTCGCCAGAAGTTGCTGTGGCTTCTTGGGCAGGGGAGGGCGCGTGCTGGTTGATCGTCTTGGGCGCGTCCACAACAGGCGCGCCATCGACAGGCGGCGCTTCGGCGACTACCGCCTCCACTTTAGTCGCGCCGTTAGACATGTCAGTGCGATATAAATGGATGGATTGTACGAGATGAAGCGTGGGTGGCAGCTGGTGGAGTGCAGTGAGAGCATAGAGCGAGTAAGTCAGGGCACATTGACTGGTCGCTGTGCCTTGCTTGGGTTTAGCTGCGTGCGTCGCTTTGCGTGGTGCAGTGCCCGCGTGTGATGGGCGCGCCTCTTTAAGGTGACAGACCCTCGCCCCTAGACTACCCGGAGGTTATGTGGGAAAAATCCGTCGTTTACAAGATCGACTACGAAACTATGCCTCCATCGTTCAAAATTACGCAGAACATATATAACACATATTAATCTATATATGAGCCCCAGTGAAGTAAAGTTACCCCAGCTCGAAACGCGATCCAAGATACAGCTCGTGTAAATTCTGGTAGCATCACTCCACTCTCGACGGCCCAAAGCCATCATCAGAAACCAGATAATAAATCACTGGCACAATTTCAAACTTGCCTAAATTAGAAGAGTCAATATATGCGACAACAGAGCCTGCCCAATAGGACACACATAAATTGACAAGCGCACAGATGAAAGGATGTATGACGATGAACTAAAACGAGACTCTTACGAATCATTGTTTAACACAACTTCTTCACCCTGAACGACCTAACGATCCTTTGTCTGTCACACGCCATCGCCTAAATAACTGCTGAATTATCAAATAGCTTTCCATCGGTCGACGACCAATATGCAACTTGAGTGCTTATTCGGCCCGCAAAGAATTGTCATCATCAGGTCGAAAAAAATGCCGAGAGAATTATTAACAAGCGCACAATTCATGGTGGATGTTCATTGCAATCCATCTAGATTTCTCCAGCTTGGACAGCTCTGCGACCGTTGGATATCGTGGCATGGCACGTATCAATGAATACCAAGCCAAAAGAACTCTTGGAATAAATCACCTGCGCAAACTATACAAATCGAGTTGCATTCAGTAATAGCAATCTTTGCCATTGTGTCATACAGTCATGCTCATAAACTTCCAAGCAATATCAGTCCCATCTAGAAGGACAGGTGAAAGTTCGAGACAGTGGCAAAGGTGCGACGTAATACACAAACCCTAATACATATGATGTTCCTCTGTGGTTAGGGCACATCGCTGCGACATATGAGATTTGATATGATAGTATGAACGAATAAGCCAGCGTACTAATTGAGCGGTTTGACCTGCAACATATGCTGCTATCTTATACAGATAAATGTATGCAATGTAATAGCTCGCAGGACCAAACGGAAGTGCAAGTATCATATCCCGTATGAAACGGACAATTGTCGACCGGAGAATTGTCTTCGGATGTTGTCAACATTAGCGACGGGGAAGGGCGATGGCCATCCGACGCGTCGGCAACACGGCATCCCAAGCCGGGGTTCGAAGACTTCAATCACTCACCCAAGAATGACCTTCCCGAATTTATGCCCTGCCAGATCTCTCCGACTATTTATATGATTGCACGGATTCCACAGACTTAAAAACATTTACTCAGACTGCTGTAAGAAGTAAGTTCACTTTTTAGATGATGCTGGTTTCGCCAACTGCCTGGAATGATCCGCGTTAGCCCGGAGGCTGGGGATCCGTGACTGTGACCGAGGCAAATATTAATTGTTTTTGCCAGATTTAGAAGTATTGCGCAAAGCTGTCTTGCATATCTTCTTTGTGAGCCCAAATACTCAACGATGGCCTTAAAGTCCGCAGCTCTGCGTTGCGCGACCGCGCTCCGGTCGGCTCGCAACTTTAGCACATCTACAACTGCGTGCTTCGCAAACACTCGAGCTCTTCAATTCGTCCCACAGGTGAACAGATCTCCTGCTTCGCCTATGCGCAGAACAGTAACATGGCTGGAAGCGCTGCACGCTCAGGAGGAAGGGCGGCCTGCGTCCATAACGTCGTTTGCCAAAGGAGGGGATCTCAATAAGCCTCCGGAGATCTTGAAGCGGTCTATGGATGACAGCTATACCACTATTGTCCGTATTGCATTTCCCGGAGTATATGTGTCTATATCTAGTAGACTGACTGTTCAAATATTAGAGCCTGCCGTTCAAGCAGGACGAATGGCTTCTGGATGCGTATGTGAACTCAAGCGGTCGTCTCAGAATCGGACAGATATTCCAAGACTTGGACGCACTGGCAGGTGTCATTGCGTACAAGCACTGTGCCCCTGCCGAGCCAACTATCGTGACAGCATCTGTTGACAGAATTAGTCTTGTAAAACGTCTTACAGCCCTTGAGGACATCGAGCTTTCTGGCAATGTCACCTGGACTGGCCGTTCGTCGATGGAGATCACTATTAAGGCGCGGACGGTGCCAGATAATGACGTCTTTTTGACTGCAAACTTTACTTTTGTTGCGAGACATCCCATTACGGGCAAGTCATTCCCGATCAATGAGCTTGTTCCCCGCAACGAGGCCGAACGCCAAATTTTCGAGCGCGCAGAGTCGTATAACACTGCCAAGAAGAAAGCGGCGAAGACCGGTGGCTTGCTAACGTCTCCGCCGAACGCCGAGGAAGCCGAGATCATTCATGCCATGTGGTTGCGACAACGCGCCTACGAAGATCCCACCTCCGGTCTAGAGCTCCCCGCTGATGAGATTCCCATGAAGGATAGTATGATGCACTCGACCATGCTGATGCAACCGCAATATCGCAATCGCCATAATAGGATCTTTGGCGGCTATCTTCTGCGTCAGACTTTCGAATTGGCGTATTGCTGTGCTGCTGCGTTTTCTCATGGCCAACCACACTTTATCTCCCTCGACCAAACTACCTTCCGATCTCCCGTTCCTGTCGGATCCGTCCTGTACCTCACAGCAAAGGTCGCATATACCCAACATCAGCCTAAGTCAGCTACCGGATCGCCAGCGGGCACTTTCGTGCAAGTCCGCGTGGGCAGTACAGTTCGCGACATTGACCACGGTACAGCTGAGGATTCAGGGTCGTTCACGTACACATACTTCGTCGAGAACAAGAAAGTGTCTGTCTTGCCTGTCAGCTATACTGAAGCTATGGAATATCTCGACGGCCGGCGCGATGCTATTGAGAGTCGGAGTTTTGGAGATGAGCTGAGGGGCTTGGAGGTATTGGATAAAGCAGTTACTGAGTAATGTACTTAGAAGACAGCCTACGCGGGGTGCTGTAGAGGTCGCAATTATTTTGGATATGACATCGATCCTCTATTCTTAACTGAATTAAAAGAAGAATAAGACTAACAAATTATATCGTTACTTATCAAATATTAGGATTTATTTCTGCATTATTAATTTAATTCAACTGAGTCCGACATCCAGAGACTCCTTCCTGCACAAGTTCTAGTCTGGATCTGCACCTTCCACTGCTGTCAAATTTTTTTTTCACATATATTCGTCAGCAGCGGCTTCTAAGATCACGCGTGCCATTAACAGTGCCGCAAAAGTACTCTCCGCGATACAATTTCTCGTTTTTTCCTGTATCTACGAAGCTGACCGCCGGAGCTGTAATACACAGTAGAATTATCAACTGCGTGCTACTAATGAACAGTAGGAACTGAAATTGCGATATCTTAGCACTCAAGATTTTCCATCGTTAATCTTTTAAGCCGCACGCACGCGCCATGAAGGTCGTACAAGAGACGCGTAAATCGAGATTATTTCTTTGCTTCGAACAGCTCATCGACCAACAATTGCAGCACTCTTCCTCAGCCTACACTAAGTTATGGACAACTGAGATGCTGTCACTGCGGGTGGCGACTCACAATCTGAAGAAAGGGTTGCCTGCGAGTTTCCTGGTTGTGGAAGTCCTATAAATATAAGACGAACCTGAAAGTGCATCTACGGAGTCGTGAGTCTCGATCTCTGCCGGGCACGACGACAGCTCTAACGCTACTTTCTACTTTAGACAATCCGGAGAAACTATATACTTGTACGGTGCCTGGCTGCACGAAGTCGTTTGACCGAAGCGACAATCGTCTAAAACATGTTCGACGACATCTGAATTGGAATTCACTAAATCCGGTAAATGACGAGGGTGGGAATTCGTCAGCCGATCATCCTCTTAAAAAAATTGCGAAACAAAGATGGATTACCGCCATTGAGCGCCTTATGCAAGGATACAAGGGCACAACCGGCACATTCGTGCCACCAGCTGTGATTTCACCGAATGGATGTCATCTGCCACAGCGGGCACCAGCTGCAAAGGGATACATTCCAATCCAACCAGTTGCTCTTTCTAACCGTAAGGTCAAAAAGAACGAGCCGAACCGCAAGAAATTAAAAAAGAGCGGGCAGAGCGGGCCCATCGCGTGGTCTGTTATCTTACAAAGAGGTACCTATTTTTGTCCAACCAATGATTCGTTCTCTAAATGTTTTAACTGCTGCCAGTGAGGATGACGTACATAACTTACTCTACAGAGGCTACCATGCGTCGCACTTATGTCATCAACCGGTTTGCATCAATCCTGATCACCTGGTTGTTGAAACTAAGAAGGCTAACGAGAGTCGAAAGATGTGCTCGACCAAAGCCAAAGTAAAGATCTCAGTCAACGGTCGAGACTACCTTCTAAAAGCCGAAGAATGCCCGCATGCACGCTGTGCGTTATTAGACTCGATACTCGCGCCGCGATCGAACTGTGAGCGGACGGTTTAGTTAATACTTGCTCTTGCTAATTTCTCTTGCTACTTTGCTCTTGCACTAGACTTGCTCTTGCCTTTTCCTTGCTGCTTTGCTCTGAACCCTGATATCTCCATCCAATAGACAGTATCTTGTCTTGATCGTCATTAGGATTTTTTAATGGAGAGTTCCGATTGCACATGAATCGTAAAGCTATACCTAACGGCAAAAGCACAATTCATATACAATCGTCTACAAATAAATCACATATGCCTCTTCTTAATCCAAATGGGCTGGGCGGTTATTCAGCATTGTCAACACAGTTATATGATATTCGGCGGATATCTTCTCCGTCAGACATTCGAACTTGCGTATTGTTGTGCTGCTGCGTTTTCCCATGGCCAACCGCACTTTACCTCCCTCGACCAGACTATTTTCCGATCTCCCGTTCCCGTCGGATCCGTGCTGTACCTCACAGCAACAGTCGCATACACCCAGCATCAGCCTAGATCAGCTACCGGATCTCCAGCTGGAACATTCGTGCAAGTCCGCGTGGACAGTACTGTTCGAGACATTGACCACGGCACAGATGAAGACTCAGGTTCATTCACGTACACTTATTTCGTGGAAAACAAAAAAGTATCTGTTTTACCTGTCAGCTATGCTGAGGCTATGGACTATCTTGAGGGTCGTCGCAATGCTATTGAAAGTCGGAGCTTTGGTGATGCGTTGAGGGGTTTGGAGGCTTTGGACAGTGCGGTCAATGAATAATATATCTTCTACTTTCTTGGTTATTTAACGTGTCATTTGCTAAAATTTTGTAGTATGGATTTTTGGTATGACGTGCATATGGATTATAGAGATTCTACAATGACTATATTCTGATTACTAGGAGTCGCAATGACCCTTCCTTGTCGGACGCAACAAAGTCTTGAAACATAAGATCCTCTGTGCGGCGTGGGCAATCTACTTTAAGCATGCAACGCGCTAAACCCTATCAAGCAAATTTGTCGTAGCCACGGCCCGCATTAGGCATCAAACGGCGGTCCCTAAGAGGCAGTTGGAAATACTTTGCCATTGGCGCGACCAACGCATCGCGCATACAGGAAGCATTCATCCACCGCAACTGCCTTTGCAGTCTGACCACTCACACACCCCTCAACAAATATGATCTCGCGCTGCAACCGACTCCGCGTGCCTGCCCGCCCGCTCGTGGGACCAACTCTTGTCTTGCGCCGGTTAGCATCAGATTCGACTCGCGCACGAGCACCTTCGTCATCGACGTCTCATCGGTCGAATTCCAACAATAACAATAACAAAAAAGCATTCGTAGCGGCGACCGCGGCCGTTACCGTCGCCGCATCAGCAGGACTCTATGTCTCCCACAGCACCGATGCGCGGAACTTCATAGCTCGGCAATTCACGCCCGCCATGATCCGCTCGGACGCGCGGCCGACAGAGCAAAGCGTTGTGCCGTCACAGTATGCGCAATTGAACGGCGGGCAAGTCGAGTTCCCCCGTGCCGCCGGCTTCTCGACAAAATCGACACGTATGCTCACAGACGAAGAAGTCACGGAGAAACTACGTGAACATGAGGAGTCGTATCTCGTTGATCGCGGCTGTGGCGTCGCGAGATTTGATATTACGCAGTTGGCGAGTAATTCCCAGATCGAGGATGACTTTACGGCGAAGATTGTTAATGTGAATTTTGCGGACGGCCCGTCAGATTGGTATTTCTTTGGTGTGTTTGACGGACACGGGTATGTCATTCGATTAGTTCGACACTATGGAAGATTGCTAATGGAGGTAGTGGCTGGAACACTAGTGCCAAACTACGAGAGCTACTTGTTCCGTACGTCGCAGCAGAACTAATGGACAAAGTGCAACCCGAGCGAGTGCAACGAGCATTCGGCACGGAATCAACGGCGAACGCGCGACTAATCGACGAAGCCATCGAAATGGCCTTTCTGAAGCTCGACGACGATATCACTCGCAAGCCAGTCAACTTTTTAATTGAAAATCCGTATAAGCCTGCGTCTGCGGAATTTCTGATGCCCGCCATGTCTGGGTCATGTGCGTTGCTTTCCCTGTACGATTCTGCCACTGGGACGCTCAGAGTCGCGTGCACAGGTGATTCGAGGGCCGTGTGGGGACATAAGGATGCCAGTGGGACATGGACCGCCACTCCACTAAGTTACGACCAATGCGGTCGAAATCAGACAGAAATCACTAGAATACAGAAAGAACATCCTCGCGAAACAGATGTGATCAAGAATGGACGAGTTCTAGGTGGGCTAGAGCCAACCCGGGCATTCGGAGACGCACGGTATAAATTACCGTCGCACGTGCTTGACAAGGCCGTCAGCTTATTTTTCGGACGAACCTCGCCGTCGAATTCCGTATCTCCGCCTTATGTCACTGCTAAGCCAGAGATCCTCACCACTAAGGTCCTGCCTGGCGACTTCCTCGTGATGGCAACGGACGGTGTCTGGGATGAATTGTCGTGTCGGGAGGTGGTTCAGCTAGTTGTCGAGTGGGTCAAGAAGCGCGAAATTGACAGCGGCGCCCCACCGGCAGGGGTCGTCACGCACGTACGCAAAGGCGGTATCTTTTCTTCCGTGTCCGATCTCGCCGACGTCAAAGTCAAGTCCGACACAGCGGAACTGAACGCGAGATTAGACCAACGCGCCCACGGCGACGATCTCGCCCAGATCCAACTCCGCAACGCGATTGCAATGCAGAAGCATTTCCGCGGGTTATTCACCGTCCAGGATAATAACTCTGCTACTCATATCGTGCGGAACGCGTTGGGTGGCGCGGACAAGGAGCAGACTTCCATGTTGGTTAGTATTCCGCCGCCGATTTCGAGAAGATATAGGGATGATATGACAGTTCTTGTTGTGTTTTTTGGTGAACCGAAGGATGCCGACAACTCGGGCAAGATCACTCAGATCCAGGAAGCCACAAAGGGGGGCAAGGTATAAATTAACGGCAAGATCAGTAGACATGAACCGAAGCAGGTACTTCGCGCGACAATCGTGCTCATAGAGCGAATAAAGGTGTAGATAACAATTCATATCATGTTGTATGATAATCGGATACAAAACTAAACTCCTTATTAAAGCAATACATACAACGAATATCAAAACCAAGCAAACAATAATAATATGACCCTGCGCCAAAACTAGCAAAACCTGACACAGCAAGCCTCATACTAGAAACGAAGGAATGATGTAAGTTAAATACTCATTCATGCCCAATGCCCAAAGTATATCAACCTAACTTTGCATTTTCTATTCACATTTTGGAGACTTATTACACTTTGTAGGTGTAATGGCGCAGCACACGGAATCGTAGATCATAACCAACCCTTTCATTAAAATATTTCTCGAGCAGACCGTAGTCCATCAATTTTGTTATCTCATTTTCTAACGATGGCTCGAGGAACTTAAATTATGAAATGCGATTTCTGATCGGACTTTCGGGCGGTCCATCGGGGCTCGACTCATGCAATAGACTGCTTTCTTTCACCGGCGAGGCAGAAGCCGATCCTGTAGGCGAATGATTCGGACCTGTGAAGTTGCTGTGCGAATGAGGGATGTTTTCGGGCACGGGATGTTGTGATCCCACATTCGTCACACCAGCGGAAGACGCTCTGCCGGCTTTTGAGAGCGCGTAGTCGCCTGAATCAAAGTACTTGCGATCCTAGATCACCGTTAGAGCTAAAACGATCATGACATACCGCTGCCAGTGAGACCTACCTTCAGCTTATTCTGAAGCAAATCATGACGCGATGGCAAACGGCCATACATTCGAAAGATTCTTTGCTCATCAGGCGACAGTGACTAGATTCAAACGTTAGTGCTAGTCACCCTCATCGTTTGGCAAATCATCCGCTTAATAATGTCTTCGAAACTTCTCCGTCGGCAGGTTGAATCAACCATAATCGAGTAATAGAAAAGACTACATACCGATACATCAACACCATTGGCATGTGCTGAATTGGCAGACATTGTAATTCACGTTGTAATCTTACGTACTGTGGTAATTCTATAGTCGAGTCTCCGATCGCTTTGGAATACACAAAGCAACTCTCGGTATTCCACTACCTGTTTCTCCAGTCCTATGGCGGCGCTCTCAACAGAAGAAGCAAATTATTGCGTAAATATGTCGATCACAAACAATTGGACCTGCAGATGGAAAATGCCGTGAATGACACTATGCAGTTGTTCGATCAAATTGCGATTCTGGGCACAATGCCTTATTTCGTCACGTCAGGCAAAGGCGCACATCCCGTCCCTGCGCACGTCTCATCATGCACGTGGAGATTCAGGGTTAGGTGCACTGTGACCACGGTTCGTCTTGACCAAATTGCCACATATGTCACGCCCGTCTCGGATGGCATCCGATGATGACAAAAGGTTCCCTTCACATACTTATTTAAGTGCTTCCAGGTCTTCAGTTGCCATATAAGGTAATGCATTATCCAGAGGATCAGCGACAGACTAGGAAACTCTTGGTAGGGCCAACTTTGGAGAGTAAAATACTGTAAATATTCGCAAATAAGACTCTATACAAGGTACATTACATATCGTAATAGGTAACAGAAAGGTAACACAAAGATGTTAGCCAACGACAATGATAAGTACATATAAGGACAGGACTATAAAACAACGCACTCAACTATAAACTCGAGAAGAGAGGTAATGAATTCCCAGAAATTATTTCGATATCCTAATGCCTTCCATTGATATCTCGCCAACGCATAGACAGAAACATTTCGGCCGCCAAAATTTTTAAACAAAAGACAAGCTTTTAGAAAACAAAACATCCATAATTAACTCCATATTAATCAAAACTTAAATCCATGCCTTGATTGATAATCATAATCGCTCTTGACTATGACTGGCCCGCAGGAGCCTGCACCACCATGGGGCTAGCCGATGAAACGTTTGACTTCTGCTCGCTCTTCGCAGCTGCTCCCTGTCGCCCGCTAAAAATGTCGGAGACAGCCTTGGCCTCGTTCTTCTCGACGACAATGTTCTTGAGCCACTTATTCTCCATCTCGAGCTGCATAATCTTCGTCTCGAGCTGTTGAACTTTCTCCTGTAGGTCCTTCGCGGTCCGCTCCATCTGCTGCTCGCGTTGTTTCTTCTTGACACGAAACCGGGCCGAAGCAGCAGTGTTACGCCTTCGCTTATCCTCCTCCGCGGCAATACGAGAGGAGTCCTCGGGGACGAGCTGGTGAAGTTCGACGCCCGAGTTCACCCGCTTAATACCCCCAGGAGAGGTAGCCCCGGCCGCCGCAGGGTTACCCGAATACGCTAGTGGTGTGTGAGAACCAGTGACGGGCCCGGCAGTGCCATTGAGGAGTGGCGTGTAGAGACTTTGCGCACCGGGGTTCGAAGGATTGGCCGGCTGATGGTGAGGAGACGGATGGTGTGCTAACACTGGCATGGCGTAGCTCATATAGTCGGCAGAGAGGAAGTCGAATTCCACCTTACCCTGGCCATTGGGGACAGGAGTGTGAGCTGCAGACGGAATGTTGCCGGATGGAGAAACCATTGCATCTTTCTGCAGCTGGTCGTGATGACCGGGTTGCTTGGTGGATGCTCGTCGGCGTCTGTCGGAGTCATTGTCGCGATCGAATTGGAGGTCGTCGACAGTCACACCGGCGTCGGTGGAGCGACCCATGTCGAAGTCGAAGAACTGGGTATTCGCGAAGAGGGAGAGATCGTCCTGCTGCTTGCTGGGTGGGAAGTCAAGCGGTTCAATCGAGTTGAGGTTGGCGATGTACTGCGAGACGTTGAGACCGCGGTGGCTCGAATACGACATTGCTGCTTGAGGGCGAAGGGGGAGAGCACAACGAGGATAAGCTGATGATAAGAATGGAAGAAAGAGAAGGAATGGACGGAATAGAAAACGCGGGACGCTATGGTCTTGGGCTTAGAGCAGTGGTGCAGGCAAAGGAAGTCTTGAAAGTCTGCGGGTCGTGATGACTTGGCCGAGTAAAGCGTTGGTTGCGAGCGACTCAAACGTAGAAAATACTGGCAAACTTGGTGCCTTGACGCAACTGCGCAGTGCCTGATGCGCTTGCAACTGTAAGTGCATTGTGCTATGGCCATGATTTGTCAGACGTGCGTCGGACATAAATGCAACCTGGTAAAGCGCACTTGCGGTCGTATACGCGCTCACAGAACGGCGTACCTACCTTGTGCAACACGCCAGAAACGCGCAAATGACGTGCTTCGCTAGCGGCTCTGAAACGGTCAGGCACCAGCTCGACTGCGAAACGTGCGGGCATCCTGACGATCCTGTCTTCGCTCAGCTTGTGCTAACCTTTGGTCTTCAATCCTGCCAATAGGTTTTCATAACCGCACCAATGATGTTTATCATATGTGGTAAAAAGGGAATTACGCCGTTGGTGACTGCCACCGTCGATCGGCTTGTCATGAGAGGCTAGCCGTCCGCAGCCAGCTATCAATAATGCTGAAGCGAGGAGTTTATCATAGCAAGTACGAATATTATCTGTAAGGTGACGGCTGACGCGCAGCCTGCCCTTGCTTCTGCTGACCGGTTTGGCAAAACAGTTCTGGCAGTCCGTATCGGCAGCACCTGCTCCTAATCAATATTCTCCCTACGTTGTTCCTGTTCCTCTCGATAAACTGTTGTCTGCGATCTTTACAGGAGAACCTGTTGATGTGCGGGTGGACCTCCTGGTATCAGACGTGCACGCGACTCCCATCGTCTACCTCGCTGTTCGCATAGATATTGTCTGTGTCAAGGAAAAATTAAATTAATATTGTTTACACTTCACGCTGGGTATCCCCTTACGAGGCATCCGCATGCCAACTGTATTCACAAATAGGAAAATGATACGGGACTGCAATTGGATATCCCTTTTTGGAGATGGGGGCCGTTTCTGAAGCACCCAACTTTCAACACTTGGAACATATTATTGCGAAACCAATGCATGAAGCTAAATGGGTTGCTACTGTACGGATTCATGCGGTGTGGACAGCCAACCCTTGCCAGGCCCTAAAGATCTGCAGATGTAATGCACATCTTTTGAGTCATTGCCACTTATTGACAACCAGCATGTCAATATGCTCACTTGGACCACCGGGACATACGTGCCTTTACTTTCGGTCCTGTTTGTTGGCTACCGCTGTCCTTCGGGATGTGAAAACGGAAGATTACTCAAGGCACCTTTCGCGCAGGAATCTGTAGTCATTGCAAGTCTTGCCGCCTCTGTTCTGCGACTAGTCGGTACATCCTTTGCACGATAGCTCTGACTGGGCATGTGGAATTTATCAGTTATGTGGGCATTCAGCCACAGCGGTAAGGCAATACCGGCCGGGGGTCGCGATGTCTTCAACTTGAGAAGTCCGAGCTCCGCGGCATCCTGTTGGCACTACCTTGGAGCCAACCAACAAAAACTTGGCGTCACGAAATATGCCTCTTGATCTCCTGTTACCTACGGAATCGTAGTATACTATAATACATTAAATGCCACGCATTCATTGGCTTGGGCCTTGCTGACAGGTATGACGACATCAACCCCGAGCGAGCAAGTGCGCGTGGCGAATCCGTGAGGCGCGGATAATACTGTTTGCCCCGTTGGCTTGAGCTCTGCTGGAGAGGAATTTGGTATCATGCTCGTGGCGCCATTGGCCAGCCAGTCTCTGCGAACATATAGACAACGAGGACTTCGAACTGCCATAGCCCGGAAAAACTCACAACAAAAATAATAAAATAAGCAATTAGAAGTGTCTCGTCATTGCGATTTGCGAAACCCAACTTGTTGATGATATGTCCTACCATCACAACATCAATAGCTGGGGCAGAAATATCAACCGCCGATACCCGGGGATGGTGCGATTCGGTAAATCTCTTCCATTTGACTAAATATGCATTACGTTTACCCTCCGCAGGCCCCGGCCGTCCCAAAACTACTCTGTTTCCTTTTTAGGTGAATTTTTGATTACGACATGTCGGAAATTAGGTCAACTGCTCGTCTCTGATGTAGATGCCAACCTACATCACTATTCGATCACTTAATTATTATACATTACATTCCATGTCAATATCAGATATGATAAACGTCCCCACGTCTGCTGCTTGGACCTGTGGCGGACGAGATATCTGACCTCGACCTCGCGCCGGCCGCGTCTACCCCTGTTCAAGTCCATGCCTACAGCAAGCTTGGACAGCAGCTGCATGATCGATAGTTTCAGAGTTGAGTCCCGCTGCCAATGCTGTCACAGATTGCTGTCGATGTTGCTAGATACCCACAATGCAATATAACTGTCTGAGGTAATTCTTCTATTAGTGGGGGACGGATGTAGCGGCGTCGCTACTGAGTGCTGGCACCTGCCATAAAACTTCTTGACACGCGAACCATTAAAGCGTAATTTAGCAAGTCGCAACTGAATTGCGCTATCCTGTCTATATAAACACTGTTTGGTCTTGACAATTTGGGACTCGGTAGTCTCGGTCGGTAGGCCGACTTGAGGACAGTACACTCGACGCCGACTTAATGATGCCGCAAGGCTTGGCCTTTTCCCCGTCTGTGCTATCTGATCTTTCAATATCGTAGTTGTCGCTCGCACTTTCGACCTTTTAATGTCGGGATTGCCCGGAGGCAACCCATTCGCGCTGCATTAGGATGCTCCATGACTATAGCTCGATATGGGTCCGGATAACGATTCTCTATCAGCTCTGTCGCTTTCTGCAAAATGAGCGGAAATCTACTCCAACGGCACTCAGGAATCTCTGATCTGCTACTACCAATCGACATTGGCGACACTTAGGAACTATTTGGTAATGGCTAATGTGAACCGGAACGTAGTGAGCCATTTTGCTAATGCGGTCAATGACAGTCAGAAACTAGTTCGTGCGGACCGGGACCAGAAACGCGGAGATCAAGTGATGTGGTCCAGTCAAATTTTTGTCCATGGTTGGGTTGGGATCCAATCTTCGCCTAGTAATATTGCCGACAAATCTTCGCATGGGTTCTTTGCTATTCCATGTGCTTCTCGCAATTGACAATAATGACATTCGCATCAATATAAAGTTCCTGTAGAAGCATGATATTGGCCGACTTTTCAATTAGCATGATAGCCCTTCACTCCAAATCAATAGCAAACGTACCGCGAACGGGGTGCCCTTTTCGTACTGTACTGCTTGACCTTCGTGGAACGCAGACTTGACTTTGGACGGTATCAATCAATCGGATGCATCATCGGTAACCTGGAATTCTCGATCTGGATTTGAAATCCGCATAACCGCCGCTTCCGTTAAGAGCTTCCTAATTGTGTAAAACTTGCCTTCATTCGTCCACTTAACCGGTCTCATTGTACTTCCAACGTCGCACTGACTATCGTGAATCGTTTTCGGAACCGGAAAGTTTTCCAATCGCCTGCCAATCTATTTTGAGTTACTATCCGATTGGGGTTGATCAATCATGGCTGTATGACCGGATGCCACTCCACCTTGAACAACGAGGACCCAATGATCAACCGTCGGTCAACCCCAGTGTACTAAGGCCAGCTTCGTAGCGATCTTCCTCCACGAGAGCATACTCTAATAGAGCAGAACTCAGGAAGGGTATGACATCTCTTGCATTGCTCACACTCATCCTGGCACAGAACATACAGACGGTAGCAACTGTGATTTTTATACAGAAAGGGTACCAGAATCTGTGCCATACATGATAATATCTGTTCCATGTGTTTGTGAAATTCGAGCCTTTTGAACAACTTTCTTCTTTTGACGTCGTGGAGAAATATGCCAATTTCCCTGACAAGGCTAGACAAGGCAGTTTGCCAAGCGTCTCGTAGTTCTTATACTCATCCTTATTCCATGGTAAGAACGCTGCTTTGTGTCCATCTACTTGGTTGAGTGTGATCTTCGCGTGAATAGTCAGGCCGATCTTTAACAGTTCTGTGCAATATATTACTTCAACATCTGACATATCTTACTTGGCGCAAAGCATTGCTTGCCGAAATATACCGCCAGCATCGCTCGCATGGCTCTAGACCCCTTCGCTGTCATAAAACGACAAACATGAACGCGTGCTCCGGACAGGAGTGGAAAAGAGTTCTTGTTGTTGCCTCCCCACAATGAGCCGCGTCGGCAGCTTTGCGGCAGCACAGATCCAATGATCGAATCAGCTCGTCAACATCGTACAAATTCCTGTAAGTTAGCTCGCTATTCGAGTTTCTTGACGATTGCCAAAAGCTTGCTTACGACTACTACTGTGCAGTTCAATGGCCTCGCAGCTTTTCCTCGAAGAACGAGACGCCAACGGCAACTTTGCAAAGGCATTTTACGACTCCTACGATCGTGACGTGTCTAGTCGTACTAATATTGCTGGGATACCTCACTCATCCGCTGGATTAGAGAAGAAGAGGGACAGCTTTGATACTAAGGGATTTTCTGGCGCCGAAATTATTGAAATATCTGCTGATGACCGAACTCGTCGAGGGCAGTACTACGTTGGCAAACGAAGGAGCACGTCGCGCTTGTTGCGGGTTCTACAGTTGTTGATTAGTGTCTTTTTGCCAACTGGGTATCCGGATAGCGTAACGTCAGATTACATTGAGTATGTGCTTCGACCGTGCCAGAGGATATTCACTAATTGGTATAGTTACCAAATTTATGACTCGATCCAGGCTTTTGCTAGTTCTATCTCTACGTTATTGGGAAATCGCGCAATATTAACGTGTACGCTGTTCGTTTAAATACGCAATAGGGCATCCTAACGATTCATATAGCCGTCGGAGTCGGCGACAAAGACGCAACAAGCACCTCCGCGCTCTTCATCACAGTAATTCAAGAAACCTTTGGCCGACTTGCGACGATTACGTTTGCCTGGCGGTTCGGCAGCATGTTGGAACAAGAGTGCAAGAAATTTCGGTTTTCGGCGGATCTGGTGGTCAACGCCGGGATTGTCTGTGATTGCTTGTCGCCATATTTCCCTGGGAATCGATCTGTCAAGATTTTGTTCTTGTGCTGTTCGGGAGTGTTGAAGGCTATTTGTGGTGTTATGGCGAATGGGTCTAAGGCAGCCTTGACGCAGCATTTTACGAATTCTCAAAGGGGCAGTATCGCCGATGGTAAGTACTAGACATTAATATCATGAGTCGTCACTGACGACATCAGTTGCTGCAAAGGACTCGTCGCAGGAGACTGTCATTTCGCTGTTGGGGTTGCTGGTAAGCTGACATGTATTGTGTTGAACTTGTATTGCTAACGTCAAAGGCTGGCTCTGTCCTCGTTCCATACATTAATACCAACAAGGAGTTATGGACTATGTTAATCATTCTTATCACGATCCATTTGTTCACAAACTATCGCGCAGTCAGCTCCGTCGTGATGGACACGCTTAATCGACATCGAACCAACATTGTCTTTGCTCATCTTATGGACTCGATGTCGCCAGGCATGATGGAATCTGATTTTCTCAATCAGCCCCCTGTCCTTCCATCTGTCATCCTCACGCCACGTCACGTCTCTAATCAAGAACGAATTTTAGAGCAGGATGGTGTCTTGCGATGGGGAAGTCGCGGTGCCGTCATGGGCATTGCCACGATCGGTACTTTCTCGGCAGTTCGTCGGATTCTTCCGCCTGGCATGAGTATTCAAGACTTACTGTCTATATTCGGGCACGGATCAGCTGGGTACGTTCTGTGGTATGAGACGAGTCGGGTGAGAGGACGCCGCAGCATGCAAGTAACCGTCCGTATCGCGCTCATCGAACGGTCAAACGACGACAGCCCGACCAGCGACCTGGAGTACTACGGCCCAAAGTCTTCCGGGTCGGGCACACCACCTCCATACGGACAGGTCGACACTCGTGAAGTGCGAGCATGGGTGCATGCACTATACCTGGCTCGTCACGTGCGGACTTTGCACAATGGCACCGGGGAGTCGAACTCGATCACGTCGGCGCGAGACAACGTGATCCGCACTCTGCACCTCGTAGATGGGCTATTTGGACCAACTGGGCGTGTCATAGAGGCGCTCGGCATCCGCGGCTGGGACCTCACTGGCGGCCGGACAATGATAGTGTCGTGGTCGATGCCACGCATGCGCGTCCGCGACTCCCTCCAGGAGCACGACGAGAAGGGCAAGCCCTAGTCACGTGACAATGATGTGGCGCCGTAATTGTCAGGGCTAGGGCTTTTGTGTCGGATCGGAGAAAGAGATTATGCGATAGTGGCAATTTGTACAAAGATGGCTAGTCACATACCGCATTTAGACTAGCATAGAGACCGATTTTTCCGGCCCCAAGCCGTCACCGCTCTGATTTACGGTTATTCGCACTCATCGTCCACTCACTTCCCTCCCATTCACACACAAGCCTGCCCCGTCGCGTCGCAAGCATCGAGCATGCCGCGTTTCCGTAGCTCGAGTCGCGCCGGACTTCTTCTGCTCGGCCTCGGCAGCCGAGATCACCGTGATCGTGACAAAGAGCAGGCGGATGGCGCCGACTCTGGGTACGGCCACATTCCAACAGACCCTGAATCATCCTGCGCAGAGCAAAGCCATCACTACAACAATCCACCAGGATCGAAGCGCAGCCATCATGCTGCTGAAATATCGTCGTCGTCGTCGTCATCATCAGTAGGCTCGAGCGTGTCGTCCCCGTCGAATTCAGAGCCAGTGTCACCGATGTACGCGTCAGCGCCTCCCCAAATATCGTATTTCTCCTATACCAGTGCGCCGACGTCCACACCCTTCGCGACGGCTGTGTCCGGTGGCGATCGTACCTCAAAGCGACTGCCGACACTCGATGAAGTATTGTCAAACGATACCGTCTCTCCATTCTCATTAACCGAATTTATGGCTTACCTCGCACAAAATCACTGTCTGGAGACGCTCGAATTCACTATGGACGTCAGACGGTATACGGAGGTCTACGAGACTGCACTCACGACCATGCCTTCCCACACGGCCAGAATTACGGTAGGACACCGATCGTATGATCACCTGATGCTACTCTGGCACCGCATTACGGACTCGTACATTCGTCCCGACTCCCCGCGCGAGCTGAACCTCCCCGCGAACGCTCGCGACGATCTTCTCTCACTAGCACGGGTGAATGTGCCCCCAGGGCCAGAGAAATTTACGCAAGCCGTATTGGCAGTCAAGGACCTGATGAACGAAAGCGTGTTCATACGGTTCCTGAACGACGCCCAGGCGAGTGCCGTTTCTGACAAGCCGAAACCGGGTGAGATAACGTCGTCGACGTCAACTATGTTGCGATTTTCGTCATTACACCAGCACCACGGCAGCCACCGACAGATGCTGTCTAGCGCACGGTCAATATCGTCCGACATTCCTCCAGATCAATTGCGGCCCGAATATTTCCGAGCCGGTTCGTCGGAGGACGATTCTGGGTATACTCTCTCTGGCAGTGCGAGTCCCACGACGCCTCCGGAATCACCTGGAGTTGTGCTTGATGAGGAATTTAGTGAAAATAAAAGTACTTCTACAAGCTTGGCGGCCAAAGCCGGAAGCAAGGCGAATACTACCATCACCGACGGGTCGAAGCATTCTCTAGGTTGGCGCCGTATGAGTAAACAATTCAAATGGCGAAGTGGGAGTTTAATTGTTGACCGGTGATACGTGTAATAGTACTGTGCATTTCTAATGGGACTGGGCTGTTTTGCACTGGGATAATCTGATTTTGATTAACATGCAATGTCGTTATCATTTTGTTTGATTGATTAGCATTAGACTGGCATATGTATGGGTTTATATTTGTGATTCGATAGATATGGGTTTGTACTTGTAAATAGGCAGAGGCGTAGCTTCTGTCTCATGCGGGTTGAGTAAAGTGGACGTGACCGAGTACATTTTAGTCACTACTAGGAAAAGGCACTTTAAATTTCTGTCATTTATTCTTAAACTATTATTATCACGCTTATCTTTCCATATGGTCCGTGAATGCACCCCCGGTTCCGAGTGACAAAAGATTATCTGGCAGGTGCATATGTACACTACCCTTGTCCTCTGGCAAAAGTAACAAGCACAAGCTCCCAAAGACATTTAAGTCCCACGATCGTACTTGAACTTAGGGTTTCGTGTTAGATGTTGCTACCATCTCTAGAACAAATCGCCTCCATAGTCTCCTCAGGTTCTGCTTGGGTTCGGGACTGGCTCTCGCAACGGCGTGGATTTAGTGAGTCTAGATTACCGTTGCTGTCGTTCTCTTGTCTGTCACAATTCGAATAGTTCTGGATTGCTTTCGGCTGTTAGTCATCGAGCCTACTTTGCCCCCTTCTATTGAGGGTGTCCTTGAAGAAAATTCTTTACGTTTCTTGATTACGTGAGGTTCTACATCTAGATTGATCTATATCTGTTCATGATATAAAACCCTCGAAATCCCTTGAGACTGGAAAGTAGATCAACAAGAGTGTCTCCATTCTCGCAACTCATCGTCTGTCACGCTCAAACCAATTTTATAACGAAATCATGAGCCGGATGCAACTTCGTTGTAAGAGAATATTCACTGTCCACTGCCATCAAACATTGGGGCCTCGCACCCCTCGAATAACGTCTGCCAGTGCTCCCAATCAATAGGAGATATATCCAATGGAATATAACTAGTGAGCAAACTCGGGTCACTGCCAAAGCTTACATCACTCCATTGACTCTCATTGCCTTGGTCAGGGAACGTCGCCGGTGCTTCTCCATCGACATAAGCAGTCCTCCCTTTAGGCACAGCAGTCGATGGATACTTTTGCGCTGCCTCTGTTTTTCTCTGTAAATGCAACGCTGAGATGAAACGAGGAGTCGTCAGCTAATAAATTCTCTGGGTGTGTTCTGCACAGCCTACCCTCTTCTCCCACGCTCTGACGGCCACGTTCCCAATCGCAAAGTACAATGCGTTTCTCGTATCGGTGATCATTTCCGGATGGTAGTCATTGACCAGAATGACTTGTTGCCAGGCCCTGTCTACCAGTTCCCCTGCAACTCGAGTGCGCAGTTCACTGAGGACGTAGATGAAGGCGTCTAGTTGGAAGAAGACATTGACATGCCACAGGTAGCCTTGGATACACTTGCTTGCATGAGCTAAGTTATCGTACTCGATCATCTTCAGACTAGTTGAGAATAGCATGTCCTTCTCAATCTGCGGCATGTTCGCGCCTTTGTCCGGATACTGACGAAAGTGATGTGCATTTACCCTCATTTGACAAACGGCTGTTCTCGCCAAGAGGGACGACAGGAGATGTAGAGGTATCGATGGATCGCAATATCTCAAGTACTTCTGTTCCAAACGATTCTCAAGCTCATCTATAGCTTTGTCCTTGACTTGCATCGAGACGGCAGTGGCCTTCCAAGACTCCGATTGACGAAGGAATACACCAACCTCGTATCTGACGGAGCAGAATAACATTTCAGTAACGCCTGTATGCTCTGCCGGGAGCTCCTTCATCGTCGGAGACAGGTCGCAGTCGTTGACATTTAGTGGTCGCCAAGCCTCAGAAAAATCGTAGGCTTCAAGTGTAGATGCTGCGCCACTGAGCTGTGCGGACCGGTTATCAAGTATGAGGATCTGCCACCACAGTCTCCTGCGTATCTCTGCTTCGAAAATAGAGAGTTCGAGGAGGCGCTTTCCCGATGAAGACCAATTCTCTGCCCGATTCGAATGGCGATACCAGCAAGAATCCATAATGAGTCAGGGTCACAGTGTTGGCGTATGGAGAGCTAGAACTATGGATAAGCTAGGGACTGCAACATTGTCTCTAAGAGGACGGTCATATCCTCTGTAAGAAGAACACCAGATATACGAGATTGGGGTTGCGGAAACACATATAGACATTTGCCAATTCACATATAGAGATGTAGGACTTACAAGGTACAGAGTAAGAGCTTGTAAAACCATCAGATCGGACGTTCGGAGAACCCCGGCATTGATCAGAGCTTGTTGCGTCGCAGTCGAATATCTAGCCAGTAGTACGGATCTAGACTCGCCCATCATGCTTTCGCAGTCCTCATTCCCTCAAGAAACCACGGAGGAATGGTAGATTGCGAACATCAATGCTTCAGTACTGCCCGATAATTTGTCCAGACGGCCACTCGCTTCTACAATCAATTGCTGGACCGTAGGCGCATGAAGCAACTTGACAAGAGGATTCACGTTGTCTATGAATGTCTGCCACATTCGCAATATCTGCACCGGCTGTGGATGACCAGAGCTTATTGCGTTGTTGGTCATCAGGCGACCGAAAAGAAGGCTGCCGCATTCAGGATAGTGTCCTGCGAGTGAATCGACTGTCTCATCCTCAGATGAACCCTGATGTATATATCTGGAGTCTTGAATCTGTAAATAATATTAGAACAAGCTAACGGGAATCGCTATAGGCGTAGGTGGGGGAAAGCCACCTCGTCACTCATGCCGTCCAAGGGTGACTATGATACAAATCAGTCACTAGAACACTACGGCGGCGCGTCCGATAAAGAAGTACCTCTCAATATATCGTGAATTGCCCCGTCCCACGATCAGCTTCCCATTGTCAATGCCCGAGCCTGAAGGTCGAGATGCTTTGTGGGTCTCTTTAGTTCCCAAACGTTGCCCATCGGATGGGTTTTCACAATTTTCATCCTCAACTTTCAACCCATGTTTAATTATCACCTCTTCATACCGCCTCAGCCGAAGGAGAATATCTTCTTCTGGTAGTTTCCGTTTACGGCGATGTGAGGTTACAGGTGTCATACACTCAGCACCAGCTTTGACACAATTTGAACATGGCTTCTGCCCACTGCACCTTACTTTACTGCTGGATAAAGCACAAGAGTGCCCGCGAGTAACTTTGGCGACTGATACTATTCGGGAGAGCTCGTTATCCGGACCTGGATCGGTTGAAGCTGTGGTTGACATCGGAATGAACTTTACATCTAGGGGTGGATGTGGGGTTAATTGGGAACAGTGACGGGCTGCCTTGTCGATTGTACTTTCGTTATTACTCAGAGGAATGCAGAATAATATGCACTTGCCTGTCTGCCTATCGCGGACTCCCGAACTTCCGTCACTCACGATCTTCGCACTGTATTGCTATATATTCCAAGGATAGAGGGCTTAGGCTTGCTCGGGACTCGGGGCTCGGAGCAAGTACGCGGCATTCTCGGTCCCGACGCGCCCACGGACTTAAACGCCTTGACGCAAACTCCCAACGAGCTCTGCTGCGAGTTTGGATTTCTTGGTATATTTATTGTATCCTTACTTACATTGATGCTCTGACAGAATATACAAAATGTCCACATGCGGCCGCAGTTTCAGCAATGGACGTTGGAGCGTTGAGCGAGTTCGAGAACCATTGTTCTCTTTTGAATGATCGCACTACACTCAATAATGATTTGCAAGAACCATCGTTTCAAAGCTTCGACGTAATCAAATATTGGAGTATGCCGAAGTTCTCTTGCCGAACCCCGTTGTCTCCTTCGGTCCCGAGGACACACGGGCGAACCAAACACAAAAGTTCTGTGCTTGGACCTCGACAGTCTACTCCTCCGCTGATCTATTCAGTCCCGCGGCTGACCTCAATCTTAAAGAAATGTATATAACCTCTTACGGCGTCCTGGCCGAAAGATACGGATACGGCATGCAAACCAGAAGCCTCCAATCAGTTATCCTCACATTCCTCTCGTCTCAATTACGAAGCAGCTGAGGACCAAACGTCGTTTTGCAGAATCACTGTTGGTCACGTCTTGAGATCAAGTCAATCGACAATAAGCTCGTCCCCTTCGAGTAAAGGCACAATCATGGATAAAGCCGAAGATGCTCCCATTATCGACGTCGAAAAAGGATTGCAAGGGACGCCAGAAGATGCTTCGAACAAGGCTGAGCAGTCGTTTCCGACCGGGAAGAAGGTCGCGCTGATCATGTTAGCGCTTATGCTGGGCATGTTCCTCGTCGCCCTGGTACAAAATCTACTCCTATCTCATGCACAACTTCATGGCTAACGACGCAGGACCGTACAATAATCGCAACAGCGGTGCCTCAGATCACTAACGATTTCCACTCTTTGGATGACGTTGGCTGGTATGCAAGCGCGTACCTGATCACCAGTTGCGCAACCCAACTCATCTTCGGCCGGCTTTATACCTTCTATTCCTCGAAGACGATCTTTCTCGCATCTATTGGACTGTTTGAAGTAGGATCTGCCCTCTGCGGTGCCGCGCCAAACTCAACCGCTTTCATTGTTGGCCGTGCCATTGCTGGCATGGGATCAGCTGGGATTCAGTCAGGAAATATTATCCTCATTGCCCACACTGTCCCTCTTCGCAAACGACCTATGTTCGTTGGCTTGATGGGTGCCATTTTTGGTGTTGCTTCTATCGTGGGACCAATCCTTGGTGGAGCTTTCACAGACAAGGTGTCATGGCGCTGGTGTTTTTATATCAAGTAAGTCTTTCCTTCTTTCCTGGTGTCTTCTGTCATTTTCAATACCGTTGCATTGTCAACAGCTGATTCCACGTTTCTAAAGCCTTCCCATCGGTGCAGTTGTTGTCGTGATTTTATCCTTGATACTATACTTCCCAGCCATCAGTTCTGTATCCATTCGACAGCAATTTGATCAGCTCGACCCCTTGGGAACTCTGTGTTTTCTTCCCGCGATCGTCAGTCTTCTCCTAGCGTTGCAATGGGGTGGTACCACATACCCCTAGAACAGCGGACGAATCATCGCCCTTATTGTCCTCGCCGGCGTGCTTTATCGTAATTCAAATATGGAAAGATGACAACGCGACCGTTTGTCCGCACATTATCAAACAGCGAAGCATATTCCTGGGTATGCTGTACGCTCTCAGTGTCGGAGGCAGCATGATAACACTGGTGTACTTCGTCCCTCTCTGGTTCCAAGCAATCAATGGCGTGAGCGCCGTGCAGTCTGGGATCAACACCCTCCCGTTGGTTCTTTCTCTGGTTATCGCAGCAATTATATCCGGTGGCACCATCACCCGTACGGGATGGTACAATCCGTGGATGATTCTCTGCTCCTTTTTGATGGCTATCAGAGCTGGCCTCCTCACGACATTTCAAGTTGACACCGGGGCGGCCAAATGGATTGGCTACCAATGTCTTTTTGGCTTCGGCCTTGGGATGGGCATGCACCAAGCTAGTCTCGCAGCTCAGGCTGTTCTGGCGAAGAAGGATGTCCCCATCGGCGTTTCGCTTATGTTCTTTGCTCAGTCACTCGGGGGTGCTGTTTTCATCTGCGTGGGTCAATCGGTTTTCTCCAACGAACTTGTCACTGGCTTGAATCAGATTTCGGGAATTGATCCGATGATTATATTTGCCACGGGAGCTACGGAGCTTAGGCATGTGATTGCGCCGGAGGACTTCGCTGCAGTTCTAGTGAATTACAATGAGGCGTTGGTAAAGGCGTTCATCGTGGCTCTGGCGGTTGCAGCGTTTTCTATCTTGCCGGCACTTGGAATGGAGTGGAAAAATGTCAAGGGCGGTCATAAGACAACTACTGAGGCAGCCGTGGGTAATGAGGATCTTTGAATGATTTCCGTATGGAGGTATAGATATAGACGTTCAGGCAGTATAGTTGTTACATTATCTAACCATGAGCTTCTGTTCTCCTCGCGACTTTCATATCCACTTCTCAAGAGACGATAACCCAAGTATATTGTCTGTTCTTGATCTTAAATTTGATCTAGATCTAAATCGAAGACGACGAAGACACAAAAGCACTCTACTGTACATTCAACTCTACCTCTACCCAACAAATGCTATATAATTCTTGATATAAATAAATATAAGCTTAAGCATAGGTATATAACTCTATGACGCCGCTACGGGTGTGGCGGTCCCAGGCTCCGTCTTCGCAGCTTCAGCGGCGGTCGCAGTCTCAGCCACTCTCTTCTTCTTCTTTTCCTCTTTCCGTTTCTTCTTATCTTCTTTCTTCTTCTCAACCGCGTCGTCCGTCTTCTGCGAGCCACCGCCAAACTGGGCACGCCAAATTTCTTCCTTCTTCTCGTCAATACGACTGAAAAGGTACTTCGCCTTGCCAATCATATGTCCGGGCAACAAATCCAACGCAAACTCATCGGGAATTTTGCGAAGCGGCGCGTTGAGCTGATCCACGATTCCCTGCGCTGTGTCGGGCAGGTAGGGGTACACCACTGCCGACAAGACATACACCAAGTTCAACCCGACGCCAACAACCACGTTTGCCTTCTCGGGCTCCTCCGCGAGCAAAGTATTATTCATCTTATTTTCCTGTAGAAACAAGTTACCGCGTGCAGAGAGCTGCAATGCTGCCTCGAGACCGGATCGTAAGTGGACACTCTTCAATGCGTCGTTGTATTGCGCCAGGATAGCGTCCACACTCTCCTTGAACCCGGCGTAGTCGATTACGCTAGTATCATAATCAGGAATCTTGCTATCGTACTTTGCGTTCACGAATTTGACGATTCGGTTGACAAAGTTGCCAAGATTGGCTAGTAACTCATTGTTATTCCTGAATATAAAGTCGCGCCATGAAAATATTGTGTCCGCGGTTTCGGGTCGCGCCATGAGGAGATAGTAACGCCAGACGTCAGGGGGCACACCAGTCTCTTTCGCGTTATTGCCAAACACACCGATATTGCGAGATTTTGAGAATTTGCCACCCTCGTACTGTAGATACTCGGTTGTCGAGATGTGGTGGAGCATTGTCCATGGCTCCTTGGTGCCCAGTTCGGAGGAAGGAAAGACGACTGTGTGGAAAGGCACGTTATCTTTGCCCATGAACTGATATAGCTTCACGTTCTCAGGATTCCTCCACCACTGTCGCCAGTTCTTCGTGTAGTTTGCGGTGATGGAGACGTATCCTATACAAGCATCGAACCATACGTACAGTACCTTCTCCTTGTAGCTCTCCAGCGGTACTGGAGTACCCCATTTCAGATCGCGAGTGATGCAGCGAGGATGAAGACCTTCCTTCAACCACGAGTCCGTGATCTGCTTACCGTTTCTAGACCAATGGCCGCTCTCATGTGACTTTTGAATCCACTGCTCGAGTTCCGGCTGCAACTTGTCTAGCGCCAGGAAGATATGATTGGATTCACGGGGTACCGGCGAAGAGCCATCGACCTTGCAACGGGGATTTATAAGCTCAAACGGATTCAAGAGGTTCCCACACGAATCGCACTGATCGCCACGCGCATCGTCATATCCGCACCGCGGACACGTACCCTCAACAAACCGATCCGCCAAGAACCCGGCGTGTTGCTCACAAAACAGCTGCGTCATGGATTGCTCTTCAAGATACCCGTTGTCATACAACCCCATGAATATATCCTGCGCGATTTCCGTCTGTAGAGGCGTCGTCGTGCGGCCGAATTTATCAAACTTTATGTTAAACCAGTCGTACACTTCCTTATGGATAACATGGTATTTGTCGCAAAGTTCCTTGGGCGTGACGCCTTCCTCTAACGCCTTCGTTTCTGTTGCAGTGCCGTATTCGTCCGTCCCGCAGATAAAAAGGGCATTACAACCTCGTGCTTTGCAATACCTGCTAAGTTAGTGTCAAATCATCGCCTAGCCATATGTGAACATACCGAGAAAAAACATCAGCACTGAGAACACTACCAATAATGTTCCCCAGATGCGGGACGTTATTGACATACGGCAATGCAGACGTAATCAGGATGTTTTCCTGGTCCTCTTTGGGAAGACTAGACCTGGTAGTTAGCGCGATGTTTAATCTAAGGTTGAGCATGGGCGAGCTACATTTCAGGAACATCTGGATCGAATTCAATGTCAGACTTAACTTTGACGTTCGCAAGCGAGTCTGTAACAGCGTCCTATGGTAGTAATGCAATATATCAGCCAGAGCTCGCCAAACTTGGTGGATCAAATCAATATAATATTGACATGCTCCCTGTCGCTCCACATGCACTATATGGAACAAATTACTCACCACAGCAGCGTCTCGCATTTCTGTCAAAGCTGTGATTCGTTCTTTTTAAAATTTTTGCAGTGAATCGAAGGGCCACAAGTACGGTTGAGCGTAGTAGTCAAACACGAAGTGTAGAGGTGATGCGGTGGGGATCATTTTAAGCGGAGAAAGAGATGATGCAATTCGCCTACAGAGGGTTTCAGGGTAAAATTTGTCGATCAGTTCAACCCACAGGCTTGTAAGAACTCATTGGAGACTACTGAAAACGTACCGCATTCACTAATTTTATTAAATATTGCTGTTTTCTTGAGGATATAAAATGGACGCTGAAGACGATCTTTTTGATTCTTTGCTCACGTTAGAGACCTCGTAAGTCCTGTAATTTGGTCCCGCAAGATGACTCTCACTCAAGTATCATTCTAGTTTCTACCAGCAAGGCTACAACGAAGGCTTAAATGACGGGTTACGCAGCGGTACGAGTGAAGGCACACAATTTGGTCTGCAAACTGGCTTTCAGCGATTTGTCTCCGTTGGGATTTTACAAGGCCGATGCCGAGTCTGGAAGGAGTTAAGCAATGCGACGCATTCATCTTCAAACCCAGCGGACGACGTTGTCCCTGTAGGCGGTGGACGATCTACAAAGCAGCTTCAGGTGCTTACCGAACTTGTTACTGGGATTCCGACGGAGAATACAGAGGACGCAGTTGACGAATATGAAAGCCGATTGAAAAGGGCCAAGGCAAGGGCTAAAGTTGTCGCGAGATTATTGAAAGATCCAACGCCTGTTAGATTGGAGGAAGACGTTGTTCAGGTGTTAGGCAGAGACGAAGAAGAAATTATTGAGAATGCAACTGGTTTGGAGCCGGTAGAGGAGCACAATCATGTGCATGAGGATACCAGCGACATTCGGGCTGCGATGGAAATTGAAATTAGCTGAGGAATATGATACACCTTTATTGAAAGTCTATTCTACATGGGCTATTCGCTACCGCGGAACGAGCTGCCCGTTCGCTATCACCCCAGACGAGACTCCGAGCTCACCCGTCATCCACGCCGGTAATTTCGTCTCGTCGACGAGTCCATTACGAGCTAGTAATCGTATTCCCTCAAAGACATGCGACCCTTCGAACAAGATTCGGACTTTAGGAGTGAACGAATCACCAAATTCTTCGTCGTCATAGTTCTCTTCCAGTCTATATTCGACATGATCCAGTGCAGTTTCGGCGTCCATACCCTCCTGATTGTCACCGCGATTCTCCACGTCATCGTCGACATTCTCCGATCGCACGCCAAACCGTGCATCTATAGTTTTCATCCGTGTCCGCTCTCTTGCTTCGTTGTCTTTCTCATATTCGTCCAGCCGAGCAAGTTTATCTGCAACAACAGCTTCGGCAGACGCCAATGGCGACACATCAACCTCGTCATTAGCGTAAACGCTCCATCCACCAAGGGCAGTGGCAGTTCTAGACGTCGTGCGAAGTTGTACTAAAGACGCCAACGAGCGTGCGGTTAACGAGGAGGACTCTAGTTGAACCTGGTAACCCGGTGTCGACAACGCCGTTTCAATGCACTGCATTATAATTAATACAAAGTGCTCAACTCTCCGCCCTTGAAGAATAGCGCACCTCCCGTAGAATTTTCTGATATGGATTCAAAAATGGCGTATGGAAGATACAAAGTGCGGAAGTTGGGAACGCGCAAAAGTAGGTATGTCGCGCTGTTGGCATTTTTGTGATACTTGCCGCGAATTTTGTGCCAAATTCATGTAATTGGATCCGTAGGAGGACCACTGGGAGTGATGCGTGTTGAACGATGTGGATGTGCTGCGGTCATGTTAATCGTGTCATCAGAACTGAGGGTGGAACGTACACTCCCTATTAGCGATTTGAGTGATCTTTGGAGGCATTTCATAAATACTGGAGCGTGGAATATTGGCATTCCTGAGGGTCGTCAGCACAGGCTATACCCGACCACATTATCAAACACACTTTCGTTCGAGTCGTTGTATGTCGATATGATCTGCACGTTCGATGCGGTCCATTTTTGTGATAACGGCCGATCAAATATATCTGCCACAGTTAACTTAACTAGACGCCGAAAAAGGACCATCAAACAAACACATACTTTGGAACTCAATATCGGCCACTTGACGCATATTCAACCCGCGAAACTACCCATCAGCAAACACCAAACGCGCAAATGTAAAAGCATACTCACCCAGTCTACATACACCATTCTCTCCACAATTGCCCGCTTCGGCGTGCCTTTGAGTTGATAATTGGAATACACATCGCGAACGTCCAGGATATACTGCAATACTACCTCTGGCTCTAGTTCTTCATCGCCGACACGATGAGGTTGACAGAGCGGCACGTTATCAAGCCATCCTAGCGCGAGCTCGACCAGCGAGTCTCGCGATAGCCGTAGGAGAATGTTAGAATGAGATCCAGGCGGTAATGCAATAGAGTCGTCTTGCATGTTGACGACAGTCGCAATCGCGTTTGTTATCAAGCAAGCTCGATAAACGCAATGTTTTGTTGTTGGCTTGTTGCCCTTAATAGCGCCGCACAAGGCACGTGCTACTTAACTCTACAAGCAGCGACTAGAGACATCAACCTTGACAGAGTTACGGCAGGAAGTGCGCATGAACAAGGACATTGAAATTACGTCACCTGTAGACATCGCAAATCAGCCACTTACAAAGTCGACGACTGCTGGACAAATAATCCGATCAATTTTTTCTGGCAGAGGCGAGACGCCGTTTCAATAATAAATGCTCTATCTTGATCCTTCGCATTGAATTGGTTCGCATCAAAGATGTCGACATCTAATTTCCTCACCATTCCGCTCCGTCGGACAGATCATATCGGTCTGACACCCGCGATTTCTGCCTATATTGAGCAGAGCTATGATCAGCATCCGGGTATGTTCAAGAACGATATTGCTGAGCTTGAGCGGCTACGGAATAATGTTGTGAATCCGGAAGTTCGGACGTCGAGCGCGACAAATTTGACGAGGTATGTTCGGTGCGAGGTAGGCGACGAGATGATACTCATATATGCATCTAGGTATTTTATTCAGCTCACCTTTTTGTCGTCGAAATTTCCGGCAGATGTAAGTCCCATAATTGCATATATGAGGAAATGCGGAGATGCTAACTATGAGGATGCAGATTAAAGTAAACTTCGTGTGGTATGGCACACTAGGTTACGCCGCGTCCGCATCAGTTTCCCACAACGACCTGCAATTTGAACGGGCAAACGTCCTGTACAACCTTGGTGCAGTGTATTCGCAACTCGGCTTCGAAGAAAACCGGTCTACAGGTGACGGTCTCAAACGCGCGTGCCAGGCATTCCAACTCGCAGCCGGCTGCTTCGAATACCTTAAGCAAAATGTGAACCCGGAAATGCACATGAACCCGCCCGACGACATGTCCGCAGCGACGCTCGACGTCTTGATGTACCTGATGCTCGCACAAGCGCAGGAGTGTTTCTGGCAAAAAGCAGTGCTAGACAACATCAAGAACTCACTCGTTGCGCGTCTAGCCCACCAAGTCTCCGATTACTACGATCAAGCTCTGAATTCCGCCATGCGCACGGCAGCGATAAAATCAGAATGGATCCACCATTTGACGTGCAAAAAATACCATTTCGAAGCCGCGGCGCAGTACCGCGCGGCCTCGGACTGCTTGTCAGGCGGGAAGTACGGCGAGGAGCTCGCGCGATTAAAGGCGGCGCAGGATGCATGCGCGCAAGCACTCGCTGATGCAAAGTACGTCGCGAAGGCCGTCGCGGAAGATTTAAAAGGCCTACAGGCGAAGTTGAAGTCGGATTATGCACGCGCGGAGAAGGATAATGATATGATTTATTTGGCTCCGGTGCCTGCTACGAGCGCATTACCTGCAATAAAAGCGGCGTCGACGGTGGAGGCATTGGTGCCGAGAGAGGTTGAGAACCCAATGGACGCGTTACAAGAGAAATACGGGCCGCCTTTGTTTGCAAAGCTGGTCCCTTTTGCAGCGCACCAGGCTGCGAGCATATACGTCGATCGGAGGGATACACTCGTGCACAAGCTCATTACCGCAAAAATGGACGCGCTGACGAGTCAGCTCCACGATTTTCTAACACGACTTGGACTACCTGGCTCATTACAAGCCCTGGAACGCCCCGTCGGATTACCGCCAAGTCTTGCCGCCCATGTGGAGGAAATCCGTGCTTCGGGAGGCTATGGCGCATTACAAGCCGCTATCGAGGACGTCCGGAACTTATCCACTGTCGACTCAGCTATATATTCTGCTGTCGCAGACGTCCTACATTCCGAACGCAAGGAAGACGACGAGCTCCGTGCGCGCCACGGGACAAACAATTGGCGGCGAGCGCCATCCGTGGAAGCTGGCGGCGAGCTGTACAAGCAACTGGATAAATTCGGCGGGATAATAAAGGCTGCTGCGGAAAGCGATGAAGTTGTTCGCGGGAAGTTTAGGGAGAGTGAGAATACGTTTAGAGTATTGAGCAGGGATTTAAGGGAAATTGAGGATTTTTTGCCAAAAAGCGCTGATGTGGCGAGGATCGATCCTGACCTTGAGCTTCCGAGTTCCGAACTTCGTCAGAAGATAAACGAGGTTTCGAAGGTAGAGTACTGGCGGCGCAAATTTATCGAGGACGTGAAGGAAAAAGCGAAGAATGACGATGTGACGGAGTTAATTTTACAAGAGACCGCGCGGTTGGAGAGGCTGGATCCACTGGGCAAGATCGAAGCCACTCAGTTTGAAAAATTATTTACTGAACGATTGAAGATGTACGATGACGACAAGAAACGTGTCGAAGACGAGGCGGACATGCAGACAGGACTACTGACAGACATTGAGCTCGCAAACATGGACTTCACTGCCGCGCTTTCCAAATCCCGAGGGCACACATTATCGGACCGCGAACGCGCCTTGCAAACACTCGAACTGGGGTACTTCAATTATCAAGAACTTATGAGCAACCTCGAAGAAGGGCGCAAATTCTACAATGATTTTTCGCGGCCACTCACGCAGTTTCAAGACGAGTGCAATGATTTCGTGTATAGTCGTCACGTCGAGGCGCGGGAGTTGGAAGGGGACATTGCCACGCAGTTTGATAGGTTGACGTTGGGGCGGACCGAGAGTCCGTTGCCTGCTCCACGGGCACAGGGACTGCCGCCGCCCGTGCTGAGTAATAATAATGTGTGGAGTCCTAGTCATGGCATTCAGTTTGGGAGGCGAACTTAGCATTGTAGAGTAGATGCATTGAGCATTAAGAGCTATTATACCTACTATACACTTTATATATCTGCAATATTACAGCAACTCTGAATTCCAAACGCATGCACCCAACCGCACCAAATCCAAGGGCTCATAACCAGTTGTAATGTTTTATGTATGACCCTAACCACATTGGTGGCTGTGACAGCACGATATAGTCTATTTGCTGTTGAGAGTGGCGCAGTTGTGACCTGGAGGCGTCGATTGTGCTAACTATATCGACCAAAGCAGACAAATTTTGCAATGGAATCTGCGAATCAGCAAACCGTATATTGTATACTCTGATAAAACTCAATATAGGTGCGCAATGCGAACCGGCAGCTTAGAGGCGGATTGGGCAGCTCTCTTGAGTGGGGGCAGGCAGCGGGCAGCTGATTTAACGAGTATGGCGGGCACACGGTCCACGAGCCAAATAAAATCTCTTGACACTAGAACCGGCTCGAGAGTTGCGTCATCGAGCAGAAGGATTCTTGGTTCGCCTTATGCCATTCAGACAGATCAGTGAATCTTCGATCGAATCAATGAATAGGACGCAACCCATCGCCGTCTGGTCGCCGTTATATGCCCGTTTTGCTCTCCACGACTGTATCGTGATCGAAGGTTACCAAGTCAACTGGCTCGATCCGCGACACGATACGATAACGATAACGATAACGATAACGATAACGATAACAGAGTACACGCGTATCTGTACTGTTATGCGTCTCGTCGCTCTTAGGATATCATAGCACAAATCAGCTTATTAATCTTATACGCCGATATCGAAAGTCAAATTCGATGGAACTGCCGCCTAACACTTGTGCTAGCTGTTAGCCCGTCTCGGAAAGTTTCTTATTCTGCGAAAGTAATAACGGATTGCACACATAAGAATTATTTCAGATGGATTCGTGATCCTGATACCATGATAATGCAAGCCACATCGGGTCCCAATCTGCCAAAGCTAGCTCGCCAAATGCGATTGAAAATGTACGGATCTGCCCCTCTCCGTGCTGATAGCTACTCAATTGCCGCTCATACGTTAATGCAGAGAAACGCTAGTATTGAATATATACATATTATATCCTGCCATTGCTCACGACAGTGGTCGACACAATTGCACTGTGCACTGGGCGATTACAGAGAGCGAAGTTTGTGCGATTGTTCCGTTGACAGAGATCCTCATCAGTCATACTCCGCTAACTTTACGAGGCAGGCGCAAATTGGTCTTTCAATCTATTGCAGCTCTATTCTTATATACTAATTGTTTAATAAAATATTCCTGAAGCTGTAATTAGGTGCCGTTGTCGGGGAGTGGACATCGCGGTTAGGGCTCACGGACGCCGCGCAACGATGGCAAAAGGCTTTAGCTCCTTCCGCAGGTTAGATACAATCACTAGCAGTCACCTTCGCTCACCACCACTGTACTCACGACTCCTCCGTCTCTCCTCGCACTCAATTCCCTCCGTAACGCACGGCTACTGTGTGGGTGGTCCTCTAAATCCAACACTTTCACGGGCTAGACAGCATCGACCAGCGGCGCAATGAAAGCCGGCAAGGATCTCGCATCTCGTCCACATAAGCGATACGAGTCTACAGTTCTCCCCGACCGCTCCGCACACGACGTCGAGTCCTCTACCCTTCTATCCTCGGATACCAGAACATCGTCAGCGTCAACAGGTTCCGGCGCCGCCCCCTCGCATCTTACCCGTATTATATCCGCATGCTCGAGGTGTCGGTCACGCAAGACGAAATGCGACCAAAAGTTTCCGTCTTGCTCGGCTTGTTCCAAGGCTGGCGTTGAATGTGTCGGTCTTGATGCCGCCACTGGCAGAGAAGTTCCGAGAAGGTTTGTTTGACGACTGCTACGATTCGGGGAGTACTGACAAGAATAGTTATATTGCGCATCTCGAAGACAGAGTCGCATTCCTCGAAATACAATTACAGAACCAAGGCATTCCTGTCGATACAACCGACACTTCACTACGACGCGCGCAAATTACGAACCTCACGCAAAGCGACGCTGCTGCGAACGGGGCAGTGACGGCCGTTCCTGAGGTTGACAGGCAGCCGGCCAAAGATGTCGATTCGCTTGTCTCGACTGTCGGACTTGTCTCGATGAAAGGATCCAGTACTCTCAGCTCGCCGTCGTTTCTAGGCTTATCGTCCGGTATCTCGTTTGCGAGGCTCATGTTTGCGGCAGTAAAGCTTCGAGGGCAGGATGTACCCTCTTCTGCAATGTCTATTGCGTCGTCTGAGCAACCCGACTTTACTATCCAACATAAAGCGGTCGAGATCCAACCGGCGCCATTGCCGCCTAAAGACGTGTCTGAGACGCTACTTGAGGTTTTTTTCAATCAAGCGAATGCACAAATTCCAATATTTCACAGAGAGGATTTCATCCATTCATATTTTGAGCCGGTCTACGGTGAGTACTCCGTACAGACCAAACTCGCCAACATCAACAACGTTCGTAACGACTCTGTGTCTCCGCAATCGAATATTCCGTCTCCCGCTGAAGCCACTAAATCTTCCGCCACGACAACAGTGAAGACAGAATTCACTCCGTCAGCAGACGTACGAGATGCGCCTGAAATATCGACGCCTTACAACGCACAATTTAACGGTCATGCGCACAACCCTACGAATGGAAACATACACGAGCACGCGGCGAATTCACCGGAGACTCTACGCGCGCTGTATTTCCTGAATTTGATATTCGCAATCGGCGTCGCCGTGCACCAGCAGCAGTACCCCGCTCTCCTCTGCGAATCTTACCACGCCGCCGCAATGAAACACATCGAGCCTGTATTTGCGTCGCCAGACCGTCTCGAGTCGTTGCAGGGCATTCTTCTGCTCGGACTGTATTCTATTATGCGTCCCGCGGTCCCCGGCGTGTGGTACGTTCTCGGGGTTTCGCTCCGGCTATGCGTTGATCTTGGCCTTCACGTCGAAGGCGGCGTCAAATCATGGAGCGGTACAAACATCACGCCAAAAAACGGGCAAGGTCCAATGAAAGATGGCGACGCATTCGACGCACGTACACTCGATCTTCGGCGTCGATTATTTTGGTGCACATACGCGATGGATAGACAGGTGTGCCTGTATCTTGGCCGACCATTTGGAATTGCAGATAATAGTATCAAGGTGCCGTTCCCGAGCGATCTCGATGACGTGTTCATCACATCCGAAGGAATTATGACGCCGCCTGAAGACACGCCACCGTCGTATAAGCGAGTCGCTGTTCACATTTTTCAGATCAGACGGCTCCAGTCGGAAGTCCAGACAATCCTATACGAACGCGCGGAACTGCCCCGCCGGTTTGCGACACTCAAGGAATGGCAGACGAACATGGCGCGGCGGCTCGAGGAATGGCACAACACGGCTCCCAAATCCGCAAAGGACATGAATTGCAATTTTAATCTGTACTTCCTCGACCTGAACTACCAGCAGACACGACTCCTCCTACACGGTATTTCGCCCGCCATCCCGCGGCCGTCTGTCGAAGCATTTTTCATCATCGCGGATGCCTCAGAGAAGGTTATTCGTGCGTATAGACAACTATATCGTGAGAAGAATATCAATTACACATGGATGGCTGTTCATTATTTATTTATGGCCGGCACGTCGTATTTGTACTGTTTATATCACTCCAAGGAGGTCCGGACCCGAACAAGGATGGATGTAATTGATTTTAATACGATGGCCTGCATACATGTTCTCACCGCGTTGGTGGACAAATGCGATGCGGCGTCGGGATGTCGGGATACATTTGAGCTCTTGACGGCTGCGATATTACGGCTGTGCTACAACGAGAAGGCTGCGGCTGGAGAAATCGTTGCGCCAGTGGGTGGAGTCATGGCGGACGGTGAGACTAGAGCTGGTGGAGCGAAAACCTTCACGCCTCCGATACCGCCGCCTATGCCACCACCTGCGAAGCGGTCGAAACGATCCTCGGGATCATCACGCAGTTCGACGCAGCGGTCGCAGCAGATTGAGATGCCGAGACCAATATCGACGTCGCAGACCTATCCGACGCTGTACAACAATAGTGTGCCTATGGAATTATCAAGTGGGTCGCCGCCAGTTGTGTCTCCTTCTTCGCTCGTGCCCCCGAATATGATAGATGCGCCCATGCAGCTTGCTGGCACACCTGGTTCACAAGCCAGTACACCGGCGTCGACCACGTCGACAACCGAATCAGTGAGGACGACGGGCCAAGGCGACCTGTCGCCGTTTGCGTCGTTCGAGTCGAACACGTTGCAGTGGATGACAGAAATGGAGCCCGACCTCGACGAAATTTTCCGCACCGCAGCCGAAATCCAAGCCGTGCCACCGATGCACGGGAACTTCACCCATCCGGTGGCGTATTCCGGCAACATTTCCGGTAACACGCAAGGCGGCGGCTATGCGTACCAGTTTAGTCCCGGTGCCGCTGTGCAGCAGCAGTTTCCCAATGGCCAGAAATTTGGAAGCGTCGAGGGTCCTCCGTCGGGCGTTACTACTACGTCACCAGTGGACTCGTCCGTGTCGGCGCAGTCTGCGACTGTATCGCCCGGTGGTACATCACGCTGGCCACTGCCTTCATTTTCGGGCTTCCCGGTGCAATCCTATGGTCTCCCTCAGCAACAGCAACAGCAACAGCAACTATTCGACGACGAGTACGACGGCCAGCGAATCTACGAGATGATGTACGAGTTACCGTCGGCGTCTATCTGGGACCAATCTTTCGCCGTGCCTGGAAGCGCTAACTTTGCGTCGGTTGCAGGACCGGGATTCGGGGGATTGGGAACGTTGAATAGCAAAAACGGAAGTCCCATCTCTGCGCAGCCGCCACCAGCAAGAGCATCAGCTCCAGTGACGTCTATGCAGGCGAACGCGAATGGTCACGGTGCCGGCTATGGCATTCCCTCATATTTTGACGTGAACATGCAGAGATAAAATAACTCGAGCGTCGATATGGTTTATTTTGGTTTCGATAATATTTTTGGTAATTTTAATTTTGGGAAATTGCAACTATATATTGGATTGGGTGTTACTTGGGGGTTTCTATTTATTTATAACGAAGTCATCCTATGTAAAGGTTACTGCATTGGTATCGTTCCTCGATTTTTTTTTGTTTTGGACATGTTTGATTTGCATAGGATTTAGTTTTGTGGAGTGAAGTATTAGATTTGATGAGGTTTGATTGATTGGCTATGGCGTGTACAATAACGAGTAACGACTTATTATATGTACTATATAACATACAACACATAAATCTGGATCAGCTTCTTTTGTGATTAAAACATGCATATTCAATAACGCCACGGATTAAGTCATATCCTCGTCACTCTCGGCCCGCGACTCCTCCTCAAAATTCAATATGCTCCACCCCGCGACCCTAGCTGCCACGTTCTGCTCTCATGCTGTTGCCCCTAAACCACCTACACCGCAGCCAGGAATATCACTCGCCCGGCCATTCCAGGAAGTAACGGCTTGATCACGGACCCACGGCTTGATCACGGAACGCCCAGACTAGAAGTGCGCCGACGAGTGCAAGTGCGACCAAGTAGGCTAGAATTCGCCGGAGTGCTTTAGATTTGAAGACGTCACTGACCGTCGTGTCACTGACCGTCGTGCGAGTGCGGGGCTGGAAGTAGGGGGATGACGAGTATGTTTGTGATGGTTGGAATCTGTTCATGGCTGTCAGGTTCAGAGTATGGCAACAATGTGAATTACAGTTTCTGGCTGTAATGCACTATTAATTATGAATCGTAATAATATATGTACTGGGGTTTCAAATACTCGCGAGATCATGTAAGCGAGTAAAATAGCGAACATGCTTTGAGCGACATTCTCCTGCGCCGCAGCGGCTCCGGTGTCGACTGACGGCAGAGTTACACTCGATTTGTGAAATTGTATATTATTGCCTACAGACGTGGATACAAATTCACTGGAATCTCCTGTCTTTCATTCCTTGCGATTATTATTGCACCTATCAACAGATCTTTATCGGTTGCTTACGAAGACTAAACTTGATCAGCCAACTTTGTTTCGAAGCTTTCGAAGCCGATTCAACACCTGGACTACACCTCTAAATCATATGCCATTATCTACCATAGTGTTGTGGCATACTCCCAAAACGTTTTGCGCTTCCTGAATGCCGGGTAATGTAATTCGACCTATAGTCGCGACAGTGTGGTGATTGAGGCATAACAACGAGACATCCAAGAATATTAATGTTGTTACCCTAATTCGCGATATGTTACCCAGAATAGAGCTTGTCGACGCCGACTACCGACTGACGCGTGTCTGTGCTACCCAAACTGTAAACAAAGCTGAATCTGCCACCGGTTGTTTAACTAGGGAGTATAGCGTAATTGACAATGACTTCACCATACCCAGCAGCTTTGTTCGGTAATTTAAAGCTTGCTCAATCCACTTTTTCCACAGACCTCTTCGCGTTTCATATCTACAAAAAGTGAGAATACGTAGGCCCACATTGCTTCTTCCAGAGCGGTATCGCGGTCGTCGTGGTTAAATACTTCATCGTCGTCGAAAGCTGCGCCATCGTTCTCATCTCTTTTGTTGATCCGTTGTATATATTCGCTGCCTAGTGATGTCAGTGCAAGCAATAGCAAGAATGAATTACATCAAGAAACGAGCTGAACACGGCAAAAGATAAACCGTTCCTAGTTGTAAACTTTGCGATAATTTCAGGAGTAACGCTATACCACGACTGCTCATTCATCCAAATACCCTCAGAAAACATTGAGAAGAGTGAAAACCGTTGCTTCCAATATCTGCAGGTGTCAGTAGTACCTACTTCTTCACTCCGTAATCTTAACATGACATACTTCTTCAAACCATTCGGTATAGTCCTTGCCGTAAATGCCACTTGATCCCAAATCTATCAGCATTAATACACCAAGCACCTTTCTCGATTTTAGCTTGCGGGATAATAGTACTCACATCTGCCCCATCGTCATATGGCTGCAGGTCGATATCATCGCTGATACCGTTCTCAGAAGATTGCATGTCAAGAATCCTGTAAGGGCAGTTTCAATTGACCGGCACACCCACATATACCAATCAATATGCTGCTAACATTCGTCGAGGAGCATGACGAACAGTTCGTGGCAGAATTTCACTCATTGAGAGTAACCCAACCATTCCTCTTTGGAACTAGCGCCGGAAGACTTTATGACTATATAGTCAATTGCATTTTGTTACCGCCAGAGTCTGGAACTTCACCGTCAGCAGAATCGAGACGATATAGGACTTCTTCCGCCACTTTTTTTACCGCCCACTGGGGAATATCGCGTCGCCTCCTACGGCGCTAGACTTTAGTATTGATTCATCGCACAATTAACTCATTGCCTCTAAAGTTGTATGTTGTACGGTACTTGTTAATTGTTGGTCATTTGTATTTGTCATTATTATAATACACAACGTGTCGTTGAGAGGTAGTCAAAACTTGTCCTGAGCGTGAGGCTTTTGCAAAGGTCCATTAAACTCCGAGAAATGTGATTATGCTACTTACACACGAACAACTGTGGATCTTCATTACCCACTTCTTCATCACCTCCGCTATCGTAAAGCATGCTCTCACATTGATCAAACTCGATGTCCTGAAAGGCTTCATCATGTCGATCTATATCATCATCCCCCTCAAACGCCCAAAGGGACATATCTTCGCTGAAGAGATCCATTAATCTCGGTTCAGAGGTCACGGACAACATCGCGTCGCTGCTGAGCTTAGGTCCGTATTCACTATTATTAACGGAGTTGGCTTCTGACAGCATGGTATTTGTGAGAATGGAAATGTTTGATGCTGGAGTTATATCTAAAAATTGTTCCTACATATATGCACAGGTCAGTATAGATTGAGTGGACTTGCGAAATAGTACTACCAGAACCATGGAGCCTAGATACTTCCGTTTCAAAGACGTTGTCATGACTGTCCAAAAATCCCTCAGAATTGTTTCGCGGTCGGGACTAATCTTTTCCTATCCAGATCATTAACAACTCATTAGAATCGAACACGTGCCCAAAATCCAGAACCTGCGAGGGAAGGCGAGATCGCCTGCGGCGTAATATGTTAATGAGGGAAGGGACGATTGTTGTGTCGAGTAATTTGAACCGGTCTTGTATTGCCTAATCCCGGTATCAGCCGATATACTCGACCAAATTTTGAGTAGATGTTACGGAGAATAGGATTCCATACCTCTGCATAGCCCGGACAGAATAGGAGTGGCATCTTAGGCGCGAGTTTACTGAGGATGATATTGCGCAACGATCTATCCGCTAAACCTAGCATTTCAGTAATAAAAGACCCGCATTTCGCATCTACACGCTGTTTTGGAGTTGTTGCGGAGACAGGAACGCGCTGGCTGTGGAACGTGAATGATAGTGATATACTGCGCAACGGGACAACGAGGAGTACGGTGGAGTGTGATGAAAAGACTGCGTTGACCGATAGTGAAGCGGGTGCAAATCGTACTGGTGATAAGTTAGTGTGGCGTTATACTGCCATTTATTGTATTGCGCGTACGGTTGAATTCGGCAGTCAGTGTTGATGATGGTGAGTAATGAGGATTATTCGGTATCATCAGTATCGGCTCCAGTCTCACTGATGTCCATAACTATCAAGCAAATGATTAGGACATATATCAATCACTTCCATATCGTCGGAAGGCGAAGTACTTTTGACCTTGACATTGACATTGCAAAGGTTTCCACAAAATCAATGGGATCCTGCGCCATTGTGTCTGGTTCAAACTCAACAGTAACGTGAATCTAATTCCAACGTCAGCTAGCGAGCTTAATTAATCAAGTATTATAAGTTGTAAAGCGGACTTTTGTGTAAGGTGCTAAAATAATCGTTGATTGTTCCCAATTCTCGCGCCAGGATTTTGTATCGCGAGTCGGAGGGTCTATCATCCATGAAACGTCGGCCATTAAACTGACTTCGTGCAAAGTGTCCTTCTGACTCGGAGGCGACGCCGGATCTTGAAAACGCGAAGATATGATCAGACGATCAGGGACGCGGAAATGCGATGTATATTTTGCCATATTTATCGGAATCTCTATGTGACGCGTCAAAACGAGAATAAATTAAAAGTTACGGACAGTTCACGTTAAGCTTTATCAAGAATAATTATTTTCCTATCAGGTAAATTGACCGAGCGTTTGTGGACGAAGTCTGCATCGGCTGCGCGTCTGGAGCATCACATTACCCGCGTTCGCGTCATCACGCGCACCTACCGCGAGAAAATCCTGAGCTGCACGTCGAACCCGATCAGCGACGACTTCTAGATCCACAAGACCTCGTCAAGGGAAGATATTGCTGTGGGCACTCACCTTCGTATAAGACTGCGCGTGCGGATTATTCACGCGTGTATAAGGTCCTAAGAAGTTTGCTGGGGCCGGCAACTTTGGTGAGAGTTTTGCATTTGATCGTGCATATGATCTCCAGTTGAAGAGGTTACCGGACGGTCTACGTGTTTTGCAAAGCTGAATCAGTAGACCGATTCTATAACGCATAGATAGACGAGCCGCTGTATAATGGCTTCGGCAAATGACAAAAATGCGATGGACGAGGAACTTCAGCGAGTGAGTGCGCTCGTAGAAGAAAGCCAACGGCGGGATGATCCTGGATTGCAAGAGACCGCTCTTCAGGATAGTTTAGCGTGAGATGACACAATCTATGTAGTTGATCCGGGTTAATGATTGTAGGTATCTTATGAAGTTGCCGAAGACGTCACATTTCTTTTGTAACGAGAAGAGACGGGTTCTTGCCGTTAACGCACTACAGATGTTTGCGTTCCCGCCTACGCCTGAACTAGATTGGTTAAAAGTGACTATGGGACGGCACTTGAACCAGTGCTTTCTTTGCGTGAAAGCATACCAGAAGGCCAAGTTGCCCCTCATAACCCGGTTTTTAGAGCTGGGGTAAGTACATAATCTATACCCTCCAGACTCTGCTGCTAACAGGCGTAGGTTTGACAAAGAGAATGTCGACGAGTTCATGCATTTACTCAATGCATGGGACATTGATCGTCTTACTGCGGCTCTCGAGCCGTCGGCCGCGATATGTCGCGAAGCGACAGCGGCAGGGAAAGCTGTCGACGGGAAATCGATACAAGACAGCTTCAACGCGCTATACGAATGCCTGTACGCTCCTAAATTGATCGCGGAATCTACTCCGCTATCCGCTGCGTTTCATTCCGTATTTCTTGGTGTGCAGGCAGGTGGTAGATTTTTGCGATTGTCTAAAGAAATCGTGCCCGGTATGATATCGTTCTTGTTTCTCAAGGGCGAGCCAGAACTTGTGCGTTGGGCAGAGAAATCGATTGGATTTTTGGACAAGAAAGTCGGCGAGATGGATTTTGATCCGTGTAACAGACGCGCCTATCATGAAGCTGTCGGCCGGTATCTCGCTGCAGCACCGACACGGACTGCTGAAGACGTGACACTCTTTTGGAGAGCAATGCACCGCGTTCTCGGTTCACTGCACAAGTCTGTGATTTTGAATCATTGCTGCGGGAATAGCAGCGGCGGCTCGGGGTCGCATGAGGATAATATCGTCAAAATGGCATGGCTCGATCTACAAGCTTTTCCGGCGTGTTTCCCGGTTCTGTTACCGGTATTTGGGACTTTCTTCGGTTCTTTGGGTGGTGATACATGGCCTGCATCCACACCGTTTATTCCAACGTCAATGTTGGATATTGTGCTTGGGTCGGCCGGGAGCATTGCCTTCGAGAAAGCATTACGAGCAGTGGCGACACAAGATCTGAAAGCGATGGAACTATTGAATTGGGTACAGCCATTTGTGGAATCTTTGTCTGGCTCGAATAAATTGAAGTGCAGTGAAATCCTGGCGTCACGGTTCCTTGGAAAGTACCAAGATCCTGTCCAGATTGGCACGACAAATACGGGGTTCAGCATACAATTCTTGTTAACGGGTTTGCATGTCCTCAACAGCTTGCTTGATTTTGGACAAGTCGATACCAGTGACATGGTATTCCGCGTGAATAATAATTCAGTGGACAAATTAATGCGGCGGGAAGCGAGAAAAGTTGCGGAGACCTATGCGAGTTTGATAATTGAGACCGCCATTGACAGTCGGGCAGACCCTGCACTTCGTACGGCCGCGCGCAACGTGCTTGATGCGTGTATTGTATTGGATTCTGTGTCCACAGCTGATGAAAGTGAAGTCATGACGGATGAGATTTTGACTGCTGCAGTAATGAAGCAGCGTGATATCACGCAGATAGTGTTGACTGCGGCTGAAGACGAGGCTGCGGTCGCAGAGCTTGGAGTTGGTGGCGACGGCGCATCATTGCTTTGCTATGGCGAAGGAATGTGGGAGCTGCTTAAAGAGAAGATGCCATACAATGATATTGAATTTGCGAGATTTGTTGTAAGATCTATCGCCAAGTCCAGGGTATACTTGGCCGAGCCGTTGGATAGTATGCGAATGCCTAGTGGGACGTCTGCCGGTGACTCATCGAACAAAGCTTCTATGAAGCTCATATCTCTCAAGGTAAACAAATTCAATGTTTTGAGCACCAAAATCGATGGTGTTTTAACTGCTGTTGCGAACCTTTTGCAACACATTAGCGATTTCGGTGCCTACAAGCTGCGGAAGGAGTTACTCATTGACGAGCCGACTGTGGAAGTCTTACTATGCCTCTCACTCTCAGCGCATAGCGGTCTTTCTCGGTACAGCCTCGAAATAGTAAAGCAGGCATACGACGCTTCAGGGCGTTTGGAATGTCTGCGAGGCTTATTTGGGTCAAATCCGGCGCGACTGCTCAGAGCGTATGTAGCAACGATCAAGCACACAGGCGCTGTGTCAACCCTTTTCGGTCTCGGTCCGGTACCTCGCCTTGTGCGGACGACAAGGGACGTCGCTGCCCTACTATTTGATCCTCGAGACGGCTACGTCGCGACTCATAATAGTGCGATCCCGGATACCGACGTGAGAACAGCTGCGCAGGCATTCTGGACTGCAGTTTGGCGTGCATTGACCTATATTTTTAGGCGAACACTTACCTGGGCTCGTGCCTATCCCAAAGACATTATGGTAGATTACATGCGAGATGTCCTCGACCTGAGTTCTACTCTATTCGAAAACATCCAGCTTCTCGAGCAAGCGCTTACTTCCACATCGATGGGATCAACCGTCGTTGAACTTCAATCAATCTCACCTAGCAAGCCAACGACCACCGGTCTAGATTTACTAAGTTCGTTAATTGAGCCACTTCGTGAAATGTGCCCGTGGTTACGACTGTCGGATGCAGCGCTGCTCACAGTTTGCGTGCGATTAGTCTGCGGGATTTTAAACCGATTTGCGAAAGCAAAGGTCGATGTTCCCAAGGATATTCTCAAGAAACTCGAGAAATTATCGCAGCATACTGGACATCATTATAATAATCTGACGGATGCGCAGTGCTATGATCTCGTTATTGCGCTCAGTTTGTTTGACGAGCAGCCGGTGGAGGAGATCCAGAGCGAGAGTCCTGATACTATGAATAATAGAGTTATTGTTAAAGGTGAAAGAGCATCGCCGTTTGACGACGTGCATGCGAAACCTGTCAAGGTGAGCAGCAAGGTCAAAGGCGGATTGGACGCGTGGCTTGAGAAAGGGCCCAGGAAAGATAGCGTTGCCAAGAAGGAGGTCTATGATCTCGAATCAGACGAGGAAGCGTCGCTTATCAAAGAGTTTGAAACGGCAGAGAAAGCCAAGGCGAGGCAGCGCATCGACGCTATGTACAACAAAATCAAGACCGAGGAGAAACCCGCGCCCAAGCCTAGTCTGTTAAGTGCTCGTCGGCAGGAGATTTCAGAACAGAGACAGAAGACGGCTGTGGCGACTGCTACAGCTAAGAACTATGTCATTCATCCTCCTCGTCCAGCTGGATTCCGTGTCGCACAGATGGGGGCTCCATCATCACGATCTGCGTCTTCAAGCCGGCCAGTCAGTGGAACAACTACAGCTGTAAGCTCGGATGAGGCCTCGAGCGGCGAGAGTGACAATGATATCGACTCGCTTTTCTCTCTTAGCAAGCATCACAGGCCAGTGCCGAAGCCAGTGGTTGCTGCTCAATTAGCACCGCAGCCACTGAAGATTTCCTCTTCTCTCGCCGCCGCTCGACGTCGACAGTTCGGACCGCCAAGTATGACAGAAAAAGAACGTGCGGAGCGAAATATGCGAGCGCGATTACGTGTTAACTTGGATCCCCTGTATCATCGCATTCTGCGATGGGACTACCATAGCGAGAAAGAGCTGCCATCCGATGAGGTCGGTAGTGATTTGAACAACTACAAGGTAGTTCCGAATAAGTTCGCTTCTGCGGTCGAGTACAAAGCGGTTTTCGAGCCGCTGCTGATGTTGGAATGCGTGCAAAATATTGTCAAAGCCAAGGAGGAACGGATGGACAAGCCGTTCAGGTTATCGATTACGAATAGGGTGTCCTGTGACGAATATATCGACGTCTACGCTTCGATCGAGGCCAAGATACTCCCTAATATCAAGATTGGAGAAATGGATGTCGTCGTTATCTCTTATGTGCCAGAGGACCAAGAGATCGTGGCTGGCAGTACTGCTGCAGGTCAAAATCGACCAGCTCGGTGGCCAGATAAGCGGTATCTAAACTGTATGGCGAAGATTAAGGAGATCAAACGGTCTAATCAAGCCGGCCTCTCGGACATTGTACTTCGATGCCTTCCGAAGCCAGACATGGCACGGCATCTATTGCCACGCACGGAGCTAAGTGCATTGCGTGTTATGGGGTACTTTGTACATATTGTCTTTGTGGCTCGGGCGGTAACTAACATGAGGTAGGATGACAACCATTGAACGAGAATACAGTTCACTGCAGGGCCTACCATACTACGACCTCTGCGATCATATATTGCATGCCAAGCCAGCGAGTTCGATTCGGGCGGATGCCACAAAGATCCGTAAAACGCAGTCGACGTATAATGTCAATGCTCCCCAGGCCGGAGCTATCATTGCAGCTATGGAGAGTACAGGGTTTACGTTGATCCAAGGGTGCGTCTTGATTAATAGTATTTCATTGTTCGACACGGACTAACAGATTACGTAGTCCACCTGGTACCGGGAAAACGAAGACTATTCTCGGTATTATCGGTGCGACATTGACAACCACTAAATCAAGAGGTATACCTATACAAATTCCTGGCCAACGCCAGTCTGGTCAGCACCAGGCATCAGTGACTGTCGAGCCGAAACGAATTCTTGTGTGCGCGCCCAGTAATGCTGCGGTTGATGAGCTTGTCTTGCGACTGAAGGGCGGAATCTGGAATTCATCCGGAGAAATTTTTTTCCCGAGGATTGTCCGTTTGGGACGAAGTGATATCATCAACCCTGCAGTGCGGGACTTGACTCTTGAGGAACTCGTGGATGCTCAGGTCAGCAAGTTCGAGCAGGAGAATAACGCGAAGGGTGGAGGCGGGATCGATCGCGTTAACTTACGGGAGCAGCTAAATAAGGTCCTTGCTGAACGAGCTGAAGTCGACCGTGAGATTGCTATGACGGAGGATGCGACTGCGAGAGACAAGTTGCGTGCCCAGCGAGATATGTGGAATGCGAAGAAAGCGGCTCTCGGGCAACGACTGGATGAGGAACGTGATCGACATGCCGTGGTTGTGCGAACTAACGAAATTGAGCGTCGGAATATCCAGACGAAGATTTTGACCAATGCAGAAGTGATGTGTGCGACTTTATCCGGAGCTGGCCACGACCTTCTAGCGGGTCTGTCGATGACATTCGAGACGGTGATCATCGATGAAGCGGCTCAGTGTGTTGAGCTATCTGCACTTATTCCGTTGAAATACGGCTGTATTCGGTGTGCCATGGTCGGTGACCCCAATCAGTTACCGCCAACGGTTCTTTCTCAGACTGCCTCGAAATTTCAATATGAGCAGAGTTTGTTTGTGCGAATGCAGAGAAACTTCCCGTCATCCGTGCATTTACTGAGTATCCAGTATCGTATGCATCCGCAGATATCCCAGTTCCCTAGTGCTCAGTTCTATGATTCCAGGCTGATTGACGGCGACGGGATGGAAGCTCTGACAGAAGCTGAGTGGCATTCTGCTGCAGACATATTCGGGCCATACAGATTTTTCAATGTGCATTCTCGAGAGCAGCAGTCCAAATCTACGCATTCGTACTACAACAAAATGGAGGCGCTCTGTGCTGTTGCATTACATCGCCAGCTTACGGAGAGTTTCCCCAAGCTTGACCTTGAGGGGCGCGTTGGTATTGTCACGCCTTACAAGCAACAACTGCATGAGCTGAGAAATACGTTTCGATCTGCTTTGGGTAATACTGGCATGCATGGAATTGACTTCAATACAATTGATGGCTTCCAGGGGCAGGAGAAGGACATTATTATATTATCTTGCGTGCGGGCGCAGGCAGCTGGCGGTGCAGGCGGATCTGTCAAAGGTGTTGGATTTTTAGCCGATATTCGACGTATGAATGTTGCGCTGACGAGAGCGAAATCGTCGTTGTGGATTATTGGCAATATGCAGAGTTTGGTCGTGAACGATGTGTGGAGGAAATTAATTGAGGACGTTCAAAAACGCGGATTGGTGTCGCAGTTTGATGGACAGCGGTTCAAAGTATTGGATGCAGCACCCGTGGTACCGCAGAAGCGTCGGCATAATCATGCATGAGCATTATTTACATGTACATAGATTTACAATGGCATAGCATTGTTGGGGTTTTTTTTTGTGTGGGTATCATTTGCCTTGTACCATAATTAATCAGATTTTGAATATTGTTTAGTAAATTTTCCAACACAATCGCCAGTTAATTAATCACTCGGACGGGCTCGCCTGCTAGCCACTGTACAATATCCTCAACAGTTTCTTCAAAAAAGGTTTTGTAGGTGTCGTCAGTAACGTACGCAGTATGTGGAGTTATAAGGACCCTATCGCCCAACGTTCTGAGCTCGCTGTTTGGCGGTAACGGTTCGATGTCGTAAACGTCCAATGCTGCTCCAGCGATAGTACCATCCCGCAGAGCAGCGACCAGTGCCTTTTCGTTGACGATGGGTCCTCGCGACGTGTTAATCAGGAAGGCGGTTTTCTTCATCAACTTGAGTTCTGCTTCTGAGATCAAATCGACCGAGCGGGGCGATAGTACGACGTGCAACGACACGAAATCAGAATCCATGAGCAATTCTTCCTTGCTGCCAGCATATTCAACTCCAACTTCGGTGGCCTTTTCAGCAGTCAGATTCTGACTCCATGCTGTAACACGCATGCCAAAAGCTTTGGCAATCGTCGCTACAGAAACACCTAATCTGCCCAAGCCAATAAGGCCGATCGTTTTGCCATATAGACCGGTTGCTAGTCGCCCAGCCTGCCACGGCACGGAAGCGTCAGGCGTCGCAGTCCGCGTCGCATCTGGCACAATGTTTCTTGCAATCCCCAAAATCAGCGCCCATATATGCTCTGTAGTCGACCAGGCTAGAACTTGTGTGCCGACGACTGTAATCCCAAGGCTCGTCGCTGCCTCGATATTAACCGCGAAGTTCCGCATTCCAGTCGTCACGAGTAACTTCAAATTGGGCAAGCGCCGGAGAAGCGATTCTGAAAATGGGGTTCGCTCGCGCATGATGCAGAGGATCGTAAATGGCTCGAGCCGAGTGACCAATGCGTCTTCATCTTGTATCGTGTCGTTGAATACGGTGATGTCGAGGCCAGCATCGATTACTGGTGTCCAATCGGCTATGTTCAGCGCGACGGATTGATAATCATCTAAAATCGCAAGCTTTAAAGTCATGGATTCAGCGAATGCGACGAATAGTTCTAGCGGGAATGAGCGATTGCGGCTGGGATGCCCTGCGAGTGTAATTCCTAATCAGCAATACCTAGCAAATTACTTCCAAAAGCGATGATCTAATTCCTTTGGAAATGATAAAGTCGCCAATTATAGATATATATCTCCCTGGTTGGGAACTTTGTTGAGTGACAGAGTTGTGGACAACTGATAAGTTGACCAATCCAATTGCAAAACACATGTAGGTCAGAAGTCAACTACAACTGAAGGATATTACTTGCTGGCAATATTATAAGCACACCATGACATACACATTGCTAAGAGTCCATATATTAACACAATCTAACAGCGGGCTGCGGGCTGCGTCGCAGTTCGTGTGTGTTGCACAATGCGGTCAGCCGATAGCTTGACACTGCGATTTACGTCGTCCGGTTGTGCAGCGTAAATATGAGAACGGGTTTGGGGTTTAGCGCGTTTAGGTTGTGCTGTTGTTGGTTAGATAAAAGTTTAGGAAAGGAGCCCGACGAATCAGCGCAACTCGATGCCATGTCCAATTACAAGTAAGTCTTAACGAACTTCTATAAGTACTTATATTTCGAAATAATTGTTTAGTTGAAAAATTGCGATCCCCCCGAATATGTGCGGCGATGCGGCCAAGCTGAACCAATTCATGCAGCAGTCTGGCCTGGGTAGAACTTGTATGGCTTTGCAACTGTGGATTAGGGTGCGAGGCTGGTGAACGGACTTCGGGAGTCAAGCAAGCGGTGCGGCGCGCAATGCCAGACACGGTAAGTAGCCCTCGTAGTATACTAGCGGTTTATTGAAGTCCGCAAGACGAATAGTAGTCGAGCACTAGGGAAGTTGCGATCTAAACTGACTTGTAGAGCAGCGGACCTGTAAGATATTGTATGATCAGATCGGACCTTTTGGAATAGATAGTTATTCTCCCCGTGCAAACTCCGAGACTTGACTAAGCGAACCATGACTAGCCGACGACTCAGCGGCCCAGGGGAAATGATGGCGCGCGATCGACAGACGCCGTAGAGCTGTCACTCGAAACTATGGCTGTGTTGGGTTTAGATACTATTGATGACCTGGTTTATAGTCTACAGCGAGAACCACAAATAAACGAAATTCTTTGACCTGTAGCGAGTAGCCGGCAGTCTTGCTAGCATATAGTCTACTGCACTAGATGTCTTCTGTCTAGTTGAGTGGGGAAGGGTCCATATTTGTAGGGTTAGGGTGAAGGCATCCGTATCATATTTAATCGCCACAGTCAACTTCAATTGACCGGACGATATATGGAGCCATCGCCTTGGAATCCGGAGTCTCAAACGAATTACAAATTCGAGTTCTGATCTACAACCTTATGCAAATCAATTTCGTGCATCCGAGACTTACTGATGCCGACTGCTTCAGCACTACCAAGAAAATGCTGTGTGTGCCCAATGCCTCCGGGAGGCGCTAACCCTAATCGAGCTGATGCTGGGACTGATTTAGTTAGATTCAGAGTAGGCCCACATTTTATTTTTTCGCCTTGCCAGAAAACTCGATCTGTCCAACAACTCACCTTGTCTATTATCATCAACCTTCTACGATACCGTCTGAACCCACTTGAGAAGCCGCATACTGTGGCATATTTGCTGGCTCAGAGCGACACAATTATCCTAATACTGGAGAGAAGTCGCAAAGTATACCTGCCTCGGTCTACCTCTGTCGCGGCAGTTCCACCACCAATTCACGTCGCGATAGACCCACGGCACACCATTCGCCTCGCATGAGTCCGTAATGCACGTATCTTCACAGCACAAACAGCGCCCAGCTAATCTGGCACTGTCATCAGCGACGTCGCTGCGCGACGTTCCGTTAATAGCGTCGACGCCGACTACTGCCATGCCGCCGCCGTCACCATCGCCGTCTCCATTACCGGCAACAGCTTCAACTGTTTTAATGCCACAAGTGCTCACGAGAGGCACTCGGCCTGTTAGTCGCTCCGTCTCGTCAGGTACCAGCTACATGCAAATGCAGCAACTGCAACAGCAGCAACTGCAATACATTCCCGAAAGTCAGCACTACCAGCAGCACCAGGCTCACCTAGCTCTCCTCTGTTCTTATCACCAAAACCAACTCATCACTCCGCCAGAAGAGTATAATCCCCGGATGTCGGATGTTCATGCCACAGAGACGTCATTGAATCACGGTTCCGGTTCTGCAAGCAGTGTTTCGGACGACATAGATATTATTGAGAATATTATCAATGATAGCGATCAGGAGGCGTCTGTGGAAGCAACTGCCTCCCTGCTAAGCCGCCGGCCATCTGTACGGAATGCCAATGCAGAAGTATTTCTCGACCCAGATGCGTTCTCGGACCTCGCCGACCGTCAGTCTGATGCAGAATTTGCACTATCGGGGCCAACGAGTGGAGGAACAAGTGGAAGTAACTCGTCAGGGTCGTCACCCGCTGCTAGTCTCGGGAAAGCGATATTTAAGAAATTTATCCCCTCGAAACTCAGGCAAGGACTGAAGAGACGAATGTCTGCTCCAATCGCGCCGACTTCACCAATTGCGAGCCTTTCCTCACCACTATTTGCAACTTCACAGCAGGGACAACATGCTCTCTCATTGGCAGCTACAGCCGTCACATCCCCATTAACTCCACAACCACAACATGGTGATGGGTACTTTGATCTCGATATCGCTTCTAATACAAATCTTGAGACCGGCGAGTTCTTCCCTGGAGGGGCGACAACCAATAATTCTTCTCGACATTCGCACTTGTTACCATCTACCGGACCTGCATCTCCCGCGACTATATCGAGCCCCCAATTACCACTAGGCACAACTACACGATCCGAGACTCTTAGGGGTGATGTGTCTTATCCAGTCGTTGTCTCGCCATCACCGTCGGCACGTTCTGGCGTGGCTACCCCTACTACGGGGGTCAATACGCCACTAACCCCCGGTGCAGCGGCAGCACTCGGAACATCGTCGATGCCACATTCACCATTGCCTTCTTCGACTGGACAGCCGACAATTAGCTCCAGTGTGTTGGCGGCATCTGCCGCCATGTCGGCCGTAATTTCAAGTTCGCCGCCGATACCACCGTCGCCGTTGGCAACTCGACCTCCGCCAGAATTATCCGAAATGCCGACGCCATTATCGCCTACGCCAATATCGTCGCAGTCCTCAGCGGTTCCTTCTCCACGCCCAGTGTCCGCACTTGCATTTGAAGGATCAGTACCGATGATTATGTCTCCATCAGGCTCGGCTGGCGCTTCAAGAGCAAATGCGTCATCTCAAATGGCTGGACTCTCGGTGACGTCACTATTGACTGCGCCGTCGTCGACCCCAGTTCCCGTGCAGCAATTACAGCAACGGTTATACCATCAGCTAACGCTGCAAGAGTCGCATGATGCGTCGGTAGGAGATGAATCGTCACTGAAGTCGGGTGAAAATACGAGTGCGCACGCGCCTACGGCGTCGATGTCCTCCGCGACCTCATCCATGTCTGGGACGCAACTGCAGGCGACTGTCGAGTTGGCACCGGAGATATTAGACGAGGAGGCAATGCTACGGGCCCAGATTGCGACGCTATACGAGAAGATGCGTGCTGAAGACCAAGCATTTGAGGCAACCGAAAATCGTTTGGGCGAGTCCGGCTGGACGTCGGAGGAGGAATTGGCAGCAATTAGCAAAAATAGACTTGCGGCTAGACGCAAATGGGAACAAGCGATTGTCCAAGCGGAGGCTTCTCTTAAATCGAGTGGACAAAAAGGTACTTACTAAAATGGATATACTGGAATTAGAGAGTAAAAAGTTCGTGTGTTGGGTTTTCGGTTATGATAAACGGTGTTCGAAGGGTCTTCAAGACATGGGATTGGGTCTTCTAGTCAGGGATAGAAGGGTATAGCAGCATGCAGAATGGATTTCTTTGTATATATTCAATTTTTTTTTTGCATCATATCCCATGCTCTGTTCCAGGAGTCATCTATAGTATCCTGAAATGCACAAACCTATTTTCTAATTTGAACCCTTGGATCTAGGATTCCACGATCTGGAATGCCCAATTCGACAACTCCTGCAATTTCAGCCTTGAGCGCCTCCAACCTCTCAGTCGCAATCCTGACTTTTTCCAAATCATCGCCTACACTCTCGGATCCAGTTAAGATATCAACGTATGCATGCACTACCCACACTCCCAAAAATTTCGCAGTTTCTGGATCCCGGTGTTGAGCGACCGTGTCAGCGACATGTTCGTCTTCGTCACCGACTGGAATCTCGTGAAGTTTTGGCGGCGATTGTGGTGATAGTTGCGTGACTTTGATGATTACCATGCCGCTGTAGACGAACAGATGGCCGCGTTCCAAGTAGTCATAGGCGTAAACATAATCCAGTGCTCTGAGAAAGCGGAATAATATGCCCGTGTTATCTGTAACACACTGTTCGTCTGGTCGGAATGTAGTTCTGTTGATATACTGCACTTGCACATTCCGTTTACCGGATTCTGGGATAGTGGGAATAGTTAGTGTCCATGACGATTTCACATCCGCGTTCTCCGCACCCTTGGCTGGTGCTAGATCACAATGGACGTCTATCCGTGATGCTTCAAGTTGAGTCGCAGCAGGCCCAATCGCCGGATGTAGCGCGCCGGGTGCTGGTGCTGGCGTTGGAGAGAATACTAGGTGATGTTGAAGGACAGGTACTGCGCGCATTCCAGTTACGGCTGATAGGGTCGCCAGGAGTGTCGCGAGCCTTGAAGGTGGAACCCCGGCATAGAGTGACAGTTCTTGGAGTGACATCGAGTCCCCGCTGGACAATTCCGTTATAATGTTATCGTATCGGTCTAACCTGCATTAAATGCTTTATTGCATAAGCATTGTCGAATGTCGCCCAATGCTGTGTCTTGTTGGCGTCAAAGTTGGCGTCAAGTCCTACCAAGTACGCATGAAAATTGTCTGGACGTTAAGCACTAGTCTGTATTGGCTTAAGCTATGAGAACATCAACTGACAGCAATATCCGTTTTCAGTAATATCTAAATGGTCCCCGTAGAAAGTATACTTCGTTCAGCTTAACCGAGAACTAATGCGGCGAAGACATTGGCCACTGTAAAAAGAAACCTAAGCAATTTGCTACGACTTCCGGCTGGTAATATTACTGCCGATAGTATTGCCTCACACCCTGCCACTTTTCCACAAGTTGCTGACAATATTTCGCGGGATTAGTATCCTTGCCTCGAATGACGTAAGAGTTGTCTATCACGTGACTGTCCGTAAACAAACCTTGTCTATTATTGTGGAGTGAAGATCATAAAACAGCACATAAACAACTGCGCAACAATTTTTGAACCACCACGTCTAAATCTTCGCCACCAGGCATTCTATCTTCACAGTCTCCACAATACAGATTTAGACGTCTTAATATTGGATTTAGATCGTTGCGCTGCAAGGATATTTTGAAAAAAAATGAATTTTTTGAAACGTGTTCTAGGAAGCTCGCCGAAACAGGAGCTGGTGAGTATTCCAAGTGGCCGATTGTACCTTTCGCGCTCGCAAAACTCAGTGAAGGGATACTCTGAATGCATGTAAGTAGTTGCGGCTTAAAATTCCCTTCAAATGGCAAAGCAGGACGCTCATGGTTTTGTGCAGATTCAAGGACGCGGTTGCTGCAGTCAGACGCACGACGACTGAGTTTCACTACCAGATTGTGGTGCAGCGTGCATATGAGGAGGGGGAGGAGCAGCTAGAAGATGAAGAAGACGAGGAGTCTTTTGACGAATACACATTTTTGATCGACGAGGCTCTACACTTCCGGGAATCACAGAGTGATGAAGGCCAGGCAATTTTCGCCTGGAAGGATCTGTTGGGGGTAAGTATTAATGTCGTAGTAATCGAAGCGAAACTCTAATAGGTGATCTAGGACCCTGGCGATCTCTTCGAATTTGTTTGTGATGAGGGAACCGATACCTCTGTGATCAAGGATTTTTTCCATATCGTGCTGCAGTGCCAATACGAGCGGAAATACAACAAATCCTCGAAATTGGCTGCTGATGACGAGTTATCGGAATTCATTTATGTGTAAGTTGGAACGCACATGACGTACGTAGTATGCTCAATTACTAACGTGCCACAGTGGGCATATACAGTCGCCACCATCACCAAAGGTAGTCGCATCGCCAGGACGATCCGGTCCCACCACTCCTAACAGACGACGGAGTAGCGTACCAGGAGCTGTAGTGGCTCCAGCCACTCCAGGAGCAGTGTCTACGACTATGGCCGAAAAGTACAAGGTTAATAGCGTGCTTGGATCAGATGAAGCAGAGCTTCACGTCTTCGACGCGTCAACAGGAGTCTTCCTGCTCCAAGAGAATGTGGCCACTGCTAGCGTTAAAGATATCGGTAGTTGGACTTACTGGCTCGACGTGACATCTCCGAAGAAACCGTGGTTAGGATTTCTGATCTCAGCCGATATCAATCCAGTATTCAATTACGAGCATCTGTCATTCATATTCAACTATTACTCAGACGACGGCTCAGCATCATCGTGGCTGTTGCATTTCAAAGATGCAGAAACTTTGGAGCATTTTCAGGAGATTTTGATGCGGGCGCTTTGGGAATCACTTAATCAGCAAAGTTGGATTAAGGCGAACTACGACGAGCGGGATTACGTTCTACAAGCGTTCAACGATATGTCGATGGAAGATGCACCTGCAGAAGAGGAGGAAGAGCCGGAAGAGTTTGAGGATGCGGATGAAGAGGTGCAGAATGATGCAGAGGCATACGACGAGGACGAAGACTACGATAATGTGCTCGGCAATCGCGAATTTCAGGGCGAGGGCAAAAATAGTCAACTGGCTGTTGGATACAAGCATGACCGGTCATTCGTTGTGCGTGGTAATAAACTCGGCGTGTTCAAGCACACTCCAGGAAATACACTTGCATTCTCGACCACAATCGAGAACTTGAGGACACCGGATGGCAAGGCATTTTCCCCGACTAAAGTTATGCTTCATGCAGAGGACTCGTCAATGATTTTGCAGAATCCAAACAAAAAGAGCAGTCTGTACAGTATGGACTTGGAGTACGGCAAAATTGTTGATGAATGGAAGATTCACGACGATGTCCCTGTCACATCATTCACTCCATCCAAGAAGTTTTCGCAAATGACGTCAGAGCCGACCTTTGTTGGTATTTCGGACAATAGTTTGTTTCGCGTCGATCCTCGGTTGGCCGGCAATAAGCTTGTCGATTCGGAGCACCAGTCATACGCAACGAAATCGGTGTTCTCAGCTGTTGCCACGACGGATATGGGACATCTCGCGGTGGCGTCTGCTAAGGGCGATATACGCTTGTACGACCGACTTGGAATTCGGGCGAAGACTCAAATTCCAGCGCTCGGAGAAGCTATTATTGGGCTTGATGTGTCGGCTGATGGACATTGGATATTAGCTACTTGCAAGACGTACTTATTGTTGATTGATGCTACGATCAAGGATGGCAAGTACGCTGGTCAGCTAGGCTTCCAGCGCAGCTTTGCTAAAGACAGCAAGCCCCGACCAAAATGTTTGCAGTTGAGGTATGTCGCATTGGGGACAGGTTTAGCTCTTTTGGTTGTATGCTAACGATAATTTATTTCAGTCCTGAACACGTCGCACAGATGCAGACTGAAACAAAGCAGCCGTTGTCATTTACGCTGGGTCACTTTAATGCTGGTGTCAATTCGAAGGAGACTACGATTGTTTCTAGTTCAGGACCGTACGTTATTACCTGGAATCTGAAGCAGATTCTTAAAGGCGACAAGATATCTTATACTATCAAACGGTACACCGATCGGGTGAGTTGATTAATATTATGTTTCATACATTCAGGCTTTCTGACAACATATAGGTTACTGCGGATAATTTCAAGTTTGGAAGTGATAAGAACGTTATTGTCGCGTTACCGGATGATGTTGGCATGGTTAACAAACGTAGCTTTAAGAAACCGACTCGCGAGTCGATTGCGACTCCTGTGAAGCAGTTTAGAGGATAGGTCGAATCATGTTGAAGGAGCGGATATGTTGGAAATGGCCTTATGTAGTGTATGTATTATGAGTAATTGTTGCAACGTAGATTAATATCGTAGCTGCGTAGTACATATAATAACGTCTAATATATATATATTGAATCCTTAGTGCTGGGATATCGTGTCTCAGCATTGTCGTTACTGATGCGGGTTTGGGGAATAATTGTAAGGGTTCCCCAGATTAGTACTGTGATTGAGACGCGTCTTTAGCTCCGAAGAGGTCGGTGTCCCCCCCCCCCTGGAATTCGCTAATTGGCCATTAGCTTGCTCGAAGAGGCAGCTGACCTGCCTATATAGGAATAGCTTGCATTCCTGAATGAAAATTGACGCGCGGGGGACGCGTTTTGACGCGTCTCGCGCGCCGGTGTAGGTTTGGCCCCTTGCAACAATGCTGCGACGCCCTGCATTAGCACCAGCCGACATCCTCAACAATTCATTATCAAGGCTCTGTTCGTGTGCGCGGCGCATGCTGTGGTGTTAGCTCTCTGCTCACCGCCAGACAGGGGCTCCTCCCCTTTATTCAGCTGGTATCCCATCTTCTTCTGCTCTTCCTCCTTTTTCCTACGTTTTCTCGCGAATTTGCAATTGGAATCGGCCGCCCATGAAGTTCATTGCTCTTTTGCTACTCGTCCTTGGCGCCGGACAAATTGTCCTCGCGCAGCCGTCGCTTGACTACCCAGTTTCAGATCAGTACCCTCCGGTTGCGCGATTGCAGGAGGCATACTCGTTTACACTCTCTCCCTACACTTTCAATACGACTGCTGGCACTAACTTGGCCTATTCCGCGAGCAATCTTCCGCAGTGGTTGACTTTCGATGACTTGGCGCTTGAATTCAGTGGAACTCCGACCTCGTCGTCGGACGTCGGCTTTCCCTCATTCACTCTGACTGCGACCGATTCGAGCGACAACACAAATGCGTCGACTACTGTTTCTATTGCGGTCAGTAGTGCAAGCGCCCCATCTGTTGCGATAACGTGCTCCGAACAGCTGAGGGAGAACTACACATCCTACTCGGGAACTGGCATCTCGTTTACTCCCGGTGCGAGCTTCTCGCTCGAGTTTGCAGACGACACCTTTAAGGGCAATGTCTCAGCTGTCTATGGCCTGTTTTCTGGAAGAACGCCGCTTCCTAGCTGGGTTACATTTCACAGTGATTCCATGACGTTTGTGGGAACAGCCCCTGCCTTGTCGTCGTCCATCGCTCCACCGCTCGAGTTTAACTTCTTGCTCGTTGCAACGGATATTCCCGGCTACTCCGCCGCCGAATCTTCGTTTACCATAATCGTCGGACACCATTCTCTACAAGCTCAACGCGCGGTCGTAAATGCCACTGAAGGCAAGTTGTTTGAGCAACATTTGGATGTTACATTAGACGGCACGAATATCTCGAGCAGTAACATTACGAGTGTTAGTGTCAACGGCACTCAAGCCTGGATGAACTTTGACAACGGAACGCTTACACTTTCCGGTACTCCTCAAAATGAAACAAGCGTTGGTGAGGACACGCAGGTGACAGTTACAATTATCGATGTGTATGGCGACGAAGTTGATGTCTCTATTGATGTCATCGTCATGTCGTCTAATTCCTCCGCATCCGTGTTTGGAACTTCAGGTCTTCAGAATGTTACAGCTGAGCGGGGCCAAGGCTTGAACTACACACTTTCACTGTCATCGAGTTCAGATATCAGCAGTGTATCGGCTACATATGTACCATCTAGTGCGTCCTCGTGGTTGTTGTTTGACCAAAGTACATTCAGGTTCTCCGGCCAGGTCCCAAATAATCTTGATAATGTGGAAGTTATTGTTAGCGTCGCGACTAAGAGTGGTTCTAAAGAGACTGCACAGTTCTTCATTATCGGAAAGGGCACCGTAGTCACAACGACGTCCACATCTGCGTCGTCGTCGTCGGCGACGCCGTCTGCAACTGCATCGTCAACACTGTCCCTACCCCTATCCTCATCCGCTACTCCAAGCCCGACTGCATCTACTTTATCAACTAGTGAATCGAATTCCAAGACAAGCAGCAAGACGGTGGCAATAGCATGCGGAGTCATCATTCCGCTCGCGGTCATCGGCGCGGGTATCGTTGTCTGGTACTGCTGCTGCTTAGGTGGAGTTTCCGGGCGTCGTCGTTCACATGATTCTTCAGCGACTCAATTCTCACCGTCATCAGGCCACAGTAATATCTCCAAGCCAATTCCGATTGAGGACAACTGGCCGCTACCTCCACCATCACGTCCAGGCAGAACATGGTCTCCTCCACGACGTCTTTCTGGAATGTCCGTGTTTTCCTCACACAGACGGTCGTACTCCGATCTCGAGAAACAGCCGCATATCGCTGACGGCGGATTCGTCATGCCACACGACTCCGACAACCCAAGTCGACCCCGGCGGTCGCGTATGTTTTCGTCACGCTCATCAATACGCGATTCACTAGCAAGTCTTGCAACTGTCGCTACCAACGAGATATTCAGCGTGAGACTAGTCGAGTCTAGTCACGGCGATATCGCAGGCTTGGCTGGTCGCCGACATAGCCGGCACCGCAGTGCCTCCGGCAGCGGCAGCAGTTCAACAATAGGACCGTATTCGACATCGTCTGGTGATAGTCCATCGCGGCTACGTGCCGTTCGGGAAGAGGATATCGGCGACGATACAGTTGGGTTAGTTGGTCCGCCAACGATACACCAGGAAGATGGCGACAGTGACGAGTATAATAGTTCGGTCAGCGAGCAGTCTTCGCAGCATTTCGAAATAGTTCCCGGAGCAGAGAGACAATGGCAGCGGACATCGAATGATGACGCCTCCGAACACGAATCGCAGTTAGTCAAATTTGCAAGCGGTGAGAGCTTCGCGAGCAGACGAAGTGTGGGTGAAAATGAGGGAGGTACAAGTGTAAGCAGTGACGATGGACAAGTGTTTCTGTAAATTACTAGAAAAAGTTGAAGTTGATTGACAGATTGGGATGATTTTTTTGATTTGCATATCCCTGGTTTTGTCATTAGTTTCCTTATAGACGGGATTCGGGCGTTAATACATGTGTGTTCTTCTTAGTCGCCATTGCATTTTGGGCTTAAACCCATTATTGTCATTAATTTAGAGCCCTTATACTAATTCATGAAGGACGAGTGCCTCAAGGATAAAAGTACGCGAGTTACGTACTCCATTACTATTCAGAATATGCTTTGGTACACTAATATACAATCATATACAAACTATATTGCAATGGCGACACTCTCCATGAAGAGCTCACTTGCAATGCCGTATATAGATATATCGCCTCTCTAACCGCCGTGCAATGTTGATGCAAATAGAATCTGATCTCCCTGTTGAATCACATATTCCTCCTCGCCCTCCAATTCCCAGTCGGCATCATTTATCAGAACAAGTATACCCGGCCGGCTAAATACTATTAGTCCGTAAATGTATCGACTGAAGTATCGTCATCAGAACAAACCAAATACTTACACATGATAACCATCTATAACAAACAATTCTCTTCGTTTACTAGTCATGACTTTCTCACATAGACGAACCACGAGATCGGCAATAGTAGGTGAATCCGAGCCGTCGCGTGAAGCAAGCGATAGATTTATTGATCGAGAGTTGTTGAATAAAGCTTCCAAACCACCGCTAAGTTATAACTAGTTAGCTCAATATTTGCGAGTTGCATTTTATAGACAATTGCATACGAGAATTCGACTGTTAGAGAAACAGCCATTATGGTGACCGATGTTCCAGGCGAATGAGTGACTCGATTGGGGGTTGATCAATCTGAAATTTAGTGGTTCATCGATGTTTGAAAGCGCACAATTCTGAGACCAATATGCGCTAGTCCTCAGTAGGCTTCAGCGCCAATCCTCATTGTCAGGAATTGCCCTGATTAAGGTATTCTGCTCCAGCCCACAAAGATTACCAATTTGCGATGAGTATTCAAAATGATTCAAATTGTAACAATGCAATGACTATAGCAATAGCAATACATGTTAATATGCAAAATATATGTACAATTATATACACCCACATCCCTCTATATTTACAAATACCTATTTTACGACTTCCGCTTGCCTCTTTCCAATGCCTCCTCAATATGCACTTTAGCCCATCTCCTTGGACCCCTCAAAATCAGCCTAAATTCGTTATTCCACCACAGGGACAGTTCTTCATAATGCTGTAATCTTGCACATAAATAATCATATCGCGCCGTTAGTTCTTTTAATTCTTCTTCGGTCGCACGCGGAGATGCTCTAACGTACAAATCGTCCAATCGTGTGCGCCAGACAGCAAAAGGGAAATTCCAATCATTAGCGGAACTAAGAACAGTCCAGTCCAACGCATGCGTGAATCTCGCATCGTCCACAATCTGCCGTGACGGACTACTCAAGCGCGCGTTTCTATCGTTCAAATTCGATGTCAACTGTCGAGACGCATCATTAAATACTCCTCGGATCAAATTTGACGCAAATGCAGCTGTGCTGTCTTTCTTGCCGATTGTCCGGAACAGCAAGGCACTCCAATACCGCACACCCCAGTCGCCTTGTAGTCCCTTTAGACCATCGTCTTCTAAAAGACTATACGTCATCCGAAGCAGACGTTCGACAAAGCTTCGACGCTGGTGGTTGAATCTGACGAGTTCCTCGTACCGTGCTTGCAACGCTATATCCGGTCTTCTAGCCACAATAGCTGTAGTTTGGAAGATTTCGAATAGCTGCTGTGGATACGTAGTCTTCCTGGTAGTTTTGAATGCCTTGATTGCCGGCTCGAATTGGCGGTGGAGAATAAGGCATTGCAGTAGCCAATATGTGATCTCTTTGCTCACCCGCCATTCTCTGTGCAGGCGACTGACGAGTCTGATAGCATAGTTCGCACGTCGCGTAAGAGCCTCCGGGTCGGAATTCTCGACCGTATTTGGTGCAGTTGCGTAAATGTTATTGCGACGGGACGGCGCCGTTGGACGTTCGGAGCGCAACATACTCTTCAGTGTCGCAATTACAGTACTGTTAACCTTGGACCGTGTACTTGTTTTATGATGAATCGCTTGCTCAATGAACGCGAATATGACATTTTCGTTGTAGTCTCCCGTTGCTCGGTTACGATCAATGTGTTCGAATACGAGCTGACGAAGATGTGTCGGGATCAGCAAACTTCCATACCGTTGGATGATATCCTCTTGAACGCTCACACTCGTCTGCTTCAAAAGTGCAAGGATATTGGCCGCATACGGATTACTGACGTAATATACCGCTCGTTGCAATGTACCCATCAACAGTGTCATGAACTGACCCTTCTTGTCCTTCGTGATCACGATATGCCCGGTAAGGAATCGCTCTGTAATCAGTAATATTGCCTTTCTAGCAGTATCACCGACTTGCGAAGTTAGAATCTCAGCAGCATATTGAATGGCACCCTCTTCTGTGAGCTTAGAGAAAGTACTATTGTCTGCCGCAATAAGCACCTTCTCAATGATCGATGCAATGAACGCCGGATCAATCTGAGCACGTACGCGGCCGGTAGTCTTCGTTCGTAGGATTCGCACGCAGATATCCCAATTGTTCATCCGCATTGCCTGAATACCAAATACTTTAATGAGATCTGCGGTCAGTAATTCTCGATTCTTCGGTAGTCCTTCGTAAACCATCGGACTAGATGATGTCGTGGCCTCAGGATCGCAGTATACAATGGCATTCCAGAGACGCAGAGCTGAGTTCGCATTAACCATTTGTGCAACTGACGCGAGGCACTCACACGAGGCCTTCATATCATGCAACTTATTCGCAGCGATCAATGTGAATCTCTCGACAAACTCGTCGTCTACCATATTGCGCTCGAGAAATAAAGGTAGTCTCCTTGCGATTTCTTGTACGGCGAACGCGACATCTGGAAAGTGAGATGCCTCGAGCAATGCTATCATATCCGAATATGCTCCAATACGAGTGAGCTGAAGTAAAGCAATGAGGAATGTCGATTCGTTGTCCAATATAAACGAACGCGTATCGTGTTCGGCTATCAGCGACTGCAGCGACTCTTTGTCCTCCGTATTCATCATTGCCAACTCAAGCTGTGCGCGCCCCATGAGCTCGTCTTCCAGTCTTTGAATATCTTGAGGTCCGTACTTGTCTGTTAGGAAATTTCTTCCAGTACGATCGACCTCCGAGGATACCTCGGCGAGCAAATGCTTCGCGAAATTGCCATTGCCGGACGAAATGCATGCACGAAAAATATTGGCAAATGCAAAATGCGGATTCGCAACTCGATTGAATAGCGCGGACCGGATAACTTCCTGGGCTGCCGCAAAATCAAAAAGTCGAATCGTGAGTGAAATAATTTCTTTGAACATGCCGTGACCACACAGGTGTCCAACAATAAGTTCTGCCAAGCGGAAATCCGGCTGCTCTTGCTTAACTAGAAAGCGCATGGCTTCGATGAGGTCCTCGCGTGAAATTGTGGACTCGATTAGTTGCAGACGGAGTTGAACGGCATTCAGTCGCTTTTCATAACCTTCTGGCAGACGTGCATCGCCAACATAGAATTCAAGAACCGACATCATTTTTTCTAAAAAGGCTTAATATGACCCATCTGATTACAGTACAGCTGCTACTTACCAATAAATGTATTCCTCCCCGCTTCTAATGGGCGGCGACCGATTGCCTCACGAAGCAAGTCTGGATTCCTTGTAACGTTCTGCATCTTCGTCGCTCCGGACTCTTCTATATTGTTCAATTGCTGATAAAGAATGTCTGCTATCGCGGATATGTGTTCAGAGTGATATATCAAGTCATAGTATCCATTGCTTGGCCTCAGCTTCCGATTTTTAGATCCGGACTGATCCAGTTGATCAAAACTCGGCATTTGCTCTGCCAGTAACATCTCAAACCTTGATAAGTAGTCCCTTATCCGACGTAAAGGGCTGCGACTATCAGTCCTAGCTACCCTAGATACTGCTGAGGGCGACCATCTCTCGACTTGCTCCCACTCTGGATTGCTGGCCCATATGCTCTCCGGCTGTTCGAATGGTTCGTTAGGACCTTGTATCACTGCCATTCCTATCGGGGAGCTAGGAGTCATGTATTGTGCTACCAACGACTTTAGTTTCCACTTTGACGTCCCGGCGCGTTCAGCAGCTGCTTCGACTGCTCGCTCCAGCGGAGTCGAGAGATTTGCTTGTTGCTCAATATCCATCCTTTTCTTAGTCTTCGTAGGCACCACATTCGATTCTTCCTTTCCATAATTCACACTGTGGCCGCTAAGCCAAATCTTTGAAGAACTGAAAAACTGTCGATAGACCAAAAACAAACACCTTTCTCCAATCCACGGGCCAGCACCATCCCTCCTCTCTGCGCGCTTCCGCCGGCGCAATTCAGCTGCTGGACAATGGGTAACAATCGTCCGCGTAGTATCGTGTCTCCTGACCTGACGCTGGCCAGATGAGATAAGTGCCGGCGACGAACGAAGATGTAGCAACTTCTTGGGTTTCATTTACTGCATGAGTCGGCCGCGACTGCAGTCGTCTGTGTTGAGGTTCCGTGGGTTTTAAAAATTCATACGTAATACATTAGTCCCAAAATGTTAAATAGTGTGTATCTCTCGACAATTGCGAATTGTCGAATGAAATTGTGACTGTCTCCGGGCCAGCCCAAGTACTGGTTCATCATAAATTTTTTAGTGTGGCTCACGGCAAACTTTAATTTTTATCGCGAACTGGACGCGTATTGACGTGGGTAGATCAAAACGCGTTCGCGATTGGAAACGAACGCAGTATGCAAACATTTCTCTCGGCCATCTAGCTTCCACGTCGTAGTATATGCGTATTTGACTGGATTTATAGCTAATTTCCTCCCCTACGGCTGGTCCCGAACAGTTTAAGGTAGACTACTTCAATCACAAAACAGCATGCGGCACATGATCATGGAACATATATACCGGTAATACAGCATTGCATTCAATGTCTGCACATGCAATACAATTGTTATAGTGAATACTTATGCCAGCCTTATCAAGTAGACAGATGACTTCCATTCGCTCTGAACATAAGTATATTCCAGCCTTGCCATATAATGAATACTTTGTTCATTCATTCGAAACGAGAATATTGAAGACGCATAGCTGACATCACTGCAATAAGTCTTATCTGTATTATTCTTGTGCAGATGTGGTTGCATGGGATTCTGCCACCAGCTGTCCACAGCTCAGCTAACTGTTAGTAGTGAGACAACCTAAAAAGAATCAAGGAAGGTAACTCCGAACGAAGCAGAACTATTGTGGTGTCATTAGTACACAGCAAGCCATGTGGAAATATTATGTCATATTATATTAAATTAATTTCTAATAAGAAAATATTATACAAAGATTAGTGACTATTATCCGCTGGTGATCAAGGCAAACTTTTCCTTAACTTCTGCCCGTACAGTAACGCTGAAAAGGTGAAGCCGGAACCATAACTCCCAAATTCCATACCTATTTTCAGGCAACATAGAATATTGAAGACTGTACAACCTGCTCCGTTGAATGGGGACAAACTGGCCTGTGAGTAACAATGCAATTACTCTCAAGGAGAGGTAATGCCGCTGAATGCGCTTGCTCAGAAGAAAGTATTGCTGGAACATAGCCGTAACTGGCAACGCAATTGGTTTGAGCCGGATGTAAACGGTATCCGTGCAGTTCTCTTCGCCTGTGGCGCTCTCCTCGACCAAATCAAATTCAATACCACCGGGCAGTCGCTTCGAGTCTTTTAATCTCAACATTATTGCAAACAACGGGAAATGGTTTAACAACGCTAAACAGCTCTCCAACATTGCGTTGATTATTATAATACCAAGTCGCGCACACGCAAACGTCAAGTAAAACACCAACACGGTAGGCAATAAAAACGTAAGCAATGTAAACAACAATGTCCCAATAAGCAGTTGATCGAGGTCGTAATCGCAAGAGTCGATACGATTACGTAGAACGTTGCGCCGTTTTCCGCGGAAAAGATGAAAGAGAGATACGAGAACAGTGAGCTGCCAGTTGCAGATTCGGGCTGATGCGAGGTAGCAGCAATAGATTTGGATTGTGAGGAATGAGATGAGATCTGCGATTAGAGCAATTGGAAATGTGGCGCCAACGAATCCGGAGAGGCCTATTAAATAGACAATGTCAGGAAGGTAGGGCTTAAAGATTCGCAGATATCCTAATCATCGTTAGCAATGTGCCAAATAATGTCAAATTCTCGGTTCAACTACCTCCCCAGAATTCTATGACCCATAGGAATAGCTCTCCAAAGAAAGCAGCAAGCTCATTATTCAGTTTCAGACCACCAGGCCAATCCATCAACCACTCTATCGTCCTCCGCAGTCCAGTTGTTAAGATCTCATTAATACAATAATCAACAAAAGAGACGATATAATCACGATTCTCAATAATATATGCCCCAACTGCCGCACCTATTATAATGTCATTCGCGACAAGCCATAGGCTATTGTAAAACCGAATGTATTCAGGATGAAAAGTCGTCTTTAAGAACAGATTGCTCTTTTGGTTTCTGAGCGTGATATACTGTATTGGCCAGTAGCACGCTTGCTGCAACCGCAAGTCAAGCTGTTGTACTAAAAGAGAGTGAGCATACGCAGGACGGTTAGAATTAGAGCAATTACTCACTGGTTGCCGATATATCTTTCAACGCGGGGATACTAGACTTTGGCTGCCATTCAATTATGATCAGAACTGCTTCCGAGGCCACTCTGTACAACATTAAGCCACCTATTAAAATCCACATGACGGCCATGGCAAGCAAGGACCACACAAATGACAGTAAATTTTTAGTCTTTGAAAATAATAATTTAGTGCCAATTACGATTCGATCCTTCAATGAGTGTGACTCGGAAGGGAGCACAGCAGCTAACGACACGGCCTTCTCTAGTAGTGTCCCGAGCTCATGAGACAGGTTAATCTCGTTAATCCAGTTATTTATGCAGTTCTCCTCGTCCGTCTGTGGAAAACCAAATATGGTGTCCTTCGTCATTTGGTCTACTAATACTCGTCGGCTCCGTAACTTCTTGCAATCTTCATCATCAGCATTAAAACTACTGCGGTCGGCAAGTTCGAGCGTTATTGGCATGAAGGAAAAATACTGGAGTCGTCTAGGTAGAGGCCGCTCATAAAAGATAACTTGGAAAGGCATTGCGCGAGATTTCATGCCGTATTCGCCATTCAACTTGGAGTGCCCATTTAGCTTGTGGACAGCAGTCGGTGCCTCCTGTGTATAGAATCGCGGCGTCGCCCCTCGACTGCTTATCTCAACCACCAACGGCAAACCATGCTTAGATTTAAAATTAAGCGTACCGACCACAGCAAGCTTGGATGGATCGTACGCCCCTTTTAGACCAGCAGATTCACTTAAGGGCTGCTCAAGTGTCTCACGTCCACGTAATGTGTCAGCCATTCTTGCAATCTGACGAATTGTCAGCCGTAAAAATTAAGAACTTTTAGAGAGTGGTGCACGTACATCTATCCCAGGAAATATAGCTATCACCAGATAGTCGGACCTGGAATTACGGAAGCCAACTAGTACCGATGGTTCAAGCGACTGTGGCACACAGTCTGTCGGCCAAAACACTCTTGTAACGAATGGATGCGCAGCGCTCTGCTTGATAGTGGCCCGAACTCTCTCCCGATATTTGAATATCTCGTCATAGCTATAAATAACTCTTGTTCGCCTTTTTCCTACCTTATATGAATGCAGACCGATATTTTTCTTCACGAAGACGTCTCGGCGAGTATGCTCCGGTAGATATTGTTGTCTCCCATATTGAGAATTGCGGAGAGATAAATAATCCGACCTCCCACTTTCTTCAGTGGGAGAATTTGCTGAAGACACTGGAACTGACCGTGCCCCAGAAATGGCGGTGCCTCCCCGTGTTAACGTAGTAATTGATGGAGTGGACGGCAGATGAATGTGGAAATTGCTGCGGCGACGATTCTCACCCGTTATTCCCAATTTATTCTGTGAACCATCTGTGTCATGATCCATTGAGCCCATTTAGTAGAAGGTTAGAAACTACCGCGACGGCGTAATTGGTCGCGAGCCGATATAATGCTGCGATTCTGAGACAGATTCTATCAAAATTAGCTACCAGTTCACTGTAAAGCAATATACAATTATATGTAAGACCCATACTCTCTCAGCTTCTCGGATGGCGATTTTCCACACCGGAATGAAAATGGCCAGTAGGACGAGTGTAAGCCCACTGAAGGCCTTCACAAATCGTACCTATAAACCATCAAATATTTAAAACCATGCCACACATATTCTAACAATCACACTCTAGCCATACCAGTATTCCTTCTTGCCAAATAAATAGAAAAAACTCGTTGATAATCTGAAATATTCGAGACTTGTGGGACACGTAACCGGTTATGGAAAGTAGAATTGAAAAGAGTGTGAATGATACCATGCGCATTAAAATGAGTTTGTATAGGTTTTTGGCATGATCGCTAACTGCGTGTGTTGACTAACAAAAGATTGTCGCGACCGGAAATATTCAAATGGCAACTTGTAGCGTTGTTGGATAATGCGGAATTGACTAGCGGCAGTGGATTATGATGTTGTTTGGGTTGTGTGTGTACGAAAGCCGCTTCGATAAGCCGATGATATATGTCTCGCGAAGTGTACTCATCCGGCACTGTGCGAATCCACTTACGTCATCTGGCCAGTAGCATATAAGAAATGGGTTTAACATTTTTTTACTGAATTGTTTACTTGTGGAGACGTCTTTATGAGCTTGCTACTGCTGTCACAGCAGGGCCGTACGGCGATTGGACTTCGGACTTTGAACGCTCTTTTCGGCAGTGGTGTTACTTTCAATAGTGCAGGACAGAGTATGATCAGGACCCACACAAAATTCACCCACATGCCGACTTTATCAGGCAATGCATTATCATAGTTAAAGAAATTAATATACAACTAACAAATTTGTAAACCTATAACCAAACCAAAACCAATTCCAACCATGTCTATTTATACAAATCTCAAACCCTATCATGCCCTCCAATATTGTGCAAAATTATGTAATCTATCAATAACCATCGGGAAAAATGCACTGACGCTGTCATTGATCAGAGTCTGAAAATGTACAATCGCTTCCTCTTCGCTCATATCCAGGCAGAACTTCTCCTTGACTTTGAAAACAGCTTTATCCGGCTCAATCTTGACGTCCGGGATATTTGCGTCCACCATCAAAGCAAACAAATTCAATATCAAGTTCGCTGACTTCCTTAGAGTAGTGTATGCTGTAAAACAGTAGTTCCTAAACTTCTGATAATTCTCGGACGTTTCACCTCCCATACCTTCAACAATCTGAATGGGAAGCTTCATTAACGGTGCGAATGGCTTTGGGTCCCGACCCAAAATATAGCCAAAGTCTGCATGGAAGAAATGACCATCTGGGCATATTAGTAAATTATCTAAATGTCGATCTCCAACGCCTAGAAGATAGGTGATCACGCAATATCCAGCGCAGCTTTTGATAAAAGTGTCCATAGCATCTGCCCGTACACCTAATGGAGCCTTTGGATCAGGATTATGCTCCTTCAGGAATGCTAAAATACTGTGATACTCGACTAGTGCTGCGGCGAGAGAAGTGCTGGGGATATACTGCATCGATCCATCAACTGGACCAGTCGCCAAAATGCGATACGGCGTTAACTTGAGGTCTAAATTTTCTTTACGAAGGAGCTTGTCCATCAAGCTAATAATCTGTATGACTAGCTGATCTTGCCGCAAATCGTCTCCATTCTTAAAAACAATGGGATACGTGCCGCCGTCTTCTGTTCTGAATGATATTCGCAGTGGAAGCAAACTACTCTTGAACACACTGGACTCCTCTGCACAAGGATTAGCAAGAGCACTCGTCAATAACTAACGAAACTTCAACCTACCAGGAACAACACCAACAATATTAATATTCGCATCCAAAGGTAAAGGTAATGGATCAAATGTTAGTAAATCGTGCTTCGGGTCGGAAAGAAATTTGCGCAAATTATCAATCTTCTTCGGACGAGACTCCTTTGAAAATCTAATTTCTCTGGCGAGTCCGGAAAACATGGCGATAAACTTGCTTTGCCGCTCTAATGTCTTCAGTCGACTGGCTCCGTCAGGCATTCCAGAAAGTGTCGACAAAAAGTCCGATAGTATGGTCCGGTACAACGCCCGACTGTCCCTGTCCTCGGCCTCTACAAACACATACCAATGGAAATAATTACCCAGTATCTCGCTTTTAGCGGCCCGTCCTTCAAGAAACCGTGCTAAACTGGACTTCTTGCCTTTTGCAATACTAGCTTTATCAAACTTCAATGCCTGAACAAGTTGCAGAAGATACAACTGTAGTTCATCATCGTCTGCTTTACGAAGTCGGTCAACCGCGTATGATCTCACAGCAGGATTGCGAAATGAGGGACCAAGAAGTTCGAGCGCATCGTCAACGTCAATTTCGTTCCATTTCGATAGGAGCTCTGTAGCTTGTCGTGCTTCACGCGGGTCATCCCAGGTAATTGACTTCACAAACTTCGTGAGAGCCTATTGGCTGTTAGCATTTATTAAACCTATAGCTTAAAGAATACGTACTCTCTTGTCACGTGTCAGATAGTATCTAAACTTCCAAATCATATTCTTATCTTCGGCAGTCAATTCTTGCACAGGAGGATAGCTCAATATCTCATTCAACTCATCGCGAGCACGAGGATTTGGCTTGAGCTCTTTATCCAGCATATTCCGATGACTCCGGAGTAGCTTTCGATGTTTAGTTTCTTCCACATTCTCTCGCGACGCATCCGGATCGTATACTGTAACAACTGGATATTCCTCAAACACTACTTCATTTTGAAGATTGACCTCGGGAACCTCCGTCGAAATGTAAGAATAATCGGAAAATAAAACTGGGAAGTCAAATCTGGGAAATTCGATGATCAGGGCGTGCGAACTTGAATTTGTCGACGCCGTCTTATTATGGACCTTTTCAAGTTGTCTGAAAGCTAGGTATTCGTGCCAGTTCAATCGTGACGTTTCATTGAAGTCGTTATGCTTTATTCGCTGTACCTAGAACGTTAGATGTAATGAGTTCATTGCACACATAAACAATGGATCAAATCATGTACTCACCATGGCGAGACTGTCATCTTCCCCACCTACAGTGCTTGGTGTCGTGGAATTAGCCATTCCATCAGCTTCCTTGTCCAGCCATACATGCAGATGATGTGATCCCCGCTTCAATGTGCAATCCTTGTCGTCAAATAATTTGACTGTAGTTCCCCCAAAGGGAATGATCCTCCGCGAACCAGCGATATCCCAGATCGTTATCGCCAGCTGTGACGAGACCGGCAGCTGAGAGTAAGAAAGGGGCAACTGCAACCATTCATTCCATCTTTCGCTCGTTAGTCACAACGTCACATCCAATCTCATGCTACCGATAAGTATACCTTCGACCAGTTTTTGGATTTTTATGAGTGGTTAGCACAGGCGTCGTTAATGGCTTACAATCAGCGAATAGCTGCACAGTCACGAACAAATCCGACGTGGGGCTACAAACGAGTCAGCTGCAACTATTATTCAGCGCATAATCAATCTCACCTAGTATTTGACCCAATATGCCGCACGTTGGGATCCTCTAATGCCGTCGTGAATGGCACGGGTGGTTTTAGGCCCTCCAATTCATCTCTATATATCGAGCATGATTAGGACGGTTCATGACATCATCAAGTTGCACCTACATCTTAACCTGAACAGGTAAATTAATATCTTTTGATAGACAGAAAGTAAACGTCTTGTCTTCCATCGTAAGGTGGATGCATATGTACAGACGCAATGCTGCGCAGAAGAATTGTAGAGGGCTGGATAAAAATGAATGCTGACAGGTGTGTTGCCGACGCAATACATTTGCTGACAACTGCGCTGTGTCTGTCTCCAAATTAATTGGAAGATATCCCCACCCACACCAACGATTCAGTTATTTTTGAAAGGTTTACAAGAGTTAAAGGGGCAGAATTTTTTGTGCACGTAATGGTAATAATTTCCCGCACACTCCTTCGAAGTACGTTAACTCCCTATCAATCAACAACCAATTGGATCCACTGCAGTTCTATACAAGGCTTCATAGCTAACGGCTTTGTAATGGAGTCTGCCAACTTAACGTGGAACTACTGGGCATGACATTGTTAGAAAGAGAGCGCACATTAGATAAAGCTAATGTTCACATTTCTGGCCCCAGGACTTAAACATTATCCTTTGTCCGACTATTTCTACAGATTTGGGCAATTTGCAGAACCATTGTGCATCATCCGTAACCTAATACTTTCAGAAACAGGAACGCTAGTATAATGCTGTACGGCGAGAAGGATCACTAGTATGACCGCATTTCCAATAACGTCACTCATCACCAAAGCATTCGTAAATGAAATATTCCTTAAGGGAGCAGAGTTGTGCATACATACTATTAGGAGACATAAGTGCGTACACACTCTATATATGCCATACACACATTATTGTCCTGACTTGCTAACTTGTCAGTAAGGCATGGCCTGGATCCCTTTTAGCTGCGGCACCCGCAGACCGAAGGCCTGGCTAGACAACTGTGAGAGCTAATAAAGTTAAGGGTAGAAGCCGATAAACCACTGAAACTTTTACTAATATGATTTCTTCTTCTCCATATCAAGGTTTTGTCCAAATCAGACGACGAATGCCTAGGCGCACTCAGCACTCCCTAGCAAACAACGTCTGATCTTTGTTTTCTGTACAGCATACAGACCAATGCGCTGAAACTTAACAGATACTTTCTATTCCAGAAATGTAGTTGCCCACATCTCGTACAGTTTGCTTATACGATTACTGCATGTTTTGCCCTCTCTCGCTAACAAGGCGATATTTCCATAACAGGTATACCACATTTAGAACCGCCATGGCCAATGACAATCCCAGGGTACCAGATTCGAGTCCGTTGGCGGCTGCAGCGGTCGCTGTAGTCCAACTGCTGTTATCGCCATCAGTGCCGATCACTTTAATTCTTGCGAACTTCAGCCATAACCCTTGTAATGCCATGCCGTTGCTGTGTGCAGGTCCTTGGGAAACAGTTAGTATTAGCGAATTTGCTGGCGGACTGTGCACTAGTAGCACGTACAATTCTGTATTTATTAATCCCTGGCGCTGGCCGAGTGATCGGCTGCATGGTAAAGCATTCCAGAAAGTGTAGGATTAACTACTTTAGTAAGTCCTATAGAACGATTTATCCACTTCGGAAAGAGTAATCACTGATAAGCATGAAGTCGGATAAAATCCACAAGATATTATTGTAGGGCAATGTCCCAACGAGATGTCGGATTAAAAAGGAGAGACTTACTTTTTCTTACCCGCTATTTCATCTGCACGAATACGCACAATACGGCGACGGAGTACAGTACTCGCTACTCCTAGACTACTTCAGGGTTCAGGGTTGATCGCCCATGAGCATGTTAACGCATTGCGTACATAGGAGCTTTGCAGTATAAGTGGCAAATCTCTAGATATCCGTAAAATGTTCTTCATCAGATCCGATTTCTGCATGGACTTCGACTTCGACTTCGACTTCGACTTCGGGTTAGGGGTCACAGTGACGGTGACAATTACCAAGGGGATGGTACTATAGCCATCCAACTCATGATGTAGGCCGTCGTTGGTTGGGCTGTACTAATTTAACTGGAGAAAGATCACCGGACAACGCTACTTACCGAGTTCTCTAGATGCAGAGACTAAATCACACTTACGTCTCATGCTGATATGCTGTGAATAGTTGATTGGTTTTAGGTCCCTTGCGTCTGAATGGGGGAAAGATCAACAATCGTTCTCACAAGAAGCAGCCACTTCCAAGTACCATACTAAGCATGGACAATATTCAACGCTTTGTGAACTATCTTCTGGATCCAGAGGCTGTGAATACGGATCTCAAGAGCCCACTATGGTCTCTTGGTATAGAATATTCACCGATTCCTGATCCTCCACCACCACCACCGCGAGCATCATCTCGACCGCTTGCGGTCCCGCAGCACATCACAGTAGCATCAGCGCAATCAAAGCTCTCTAGATATCTAGCGAATGCATCGAATGCGTTACGAAAATCATCACCGTCGCCGGAACAAGCAAATTCCGATGGACAGGATATCCCAGAAGTTCCTGAACTGGTGACCATGTCGTGGCCGTCCGCATTCGTAGAGAATATCGGATCAAAGCTCTACATGACTTATAGAACAGATTTCCCTTTGATTCCTCGGACTTCAAATGGACCATCTTTTATAACAGTTGGATCACTGTTGCGTGGTCAAATTAATGACAAAGCTGGGTTCACTTCGGATGTCGGCTGGGGTTGCATGGTCCGTTCGGCACAGACCTTGCTAGCCAATACTCTGATCGCACTGCACAATACGCAGCCTGGATCGACTGAGGAGAAAAATATTATTTCGTGGTTTGCGGATGATCCGCAAGCGCCTTTTTCTATACAAAACTTTGTGCATCATGGTTGGATTGCATGTGGCAAACATCCTGGCGAGTGGTTTGGCCCGTCCGCTGCGGCAAGGTGTATGCAGTAAGTGCCGCATTGATAATTTTGTTGCGATATTTGCTGATGGGACTAGAATAACCTGCTCGAAGTTTAAGGACCCCAATCTACTGGTGTATATCGGTGGCGACGCCGGAGATGTTTATGAAGATAGCTTCATGCGAGTGTCAGGTGGGCCAGCGGACTTCAAGCCAACGTTGGTCTTGATCGGGATCCGTCTAGGGATTGAGAAGGTTACTCCAGTGTATCATGAGGCACTAAAGGTATGTACTGAAACGATTGTATATATGTAGACTCCCTAATGATTGTTTAGTTTTGTCTACGAATACCGCAAGCGGTCGGCATAGCAGGAGGACGACCCTCATCATCACATTACTTTTTCGGTTACCAGAATTCCAACTTCTTTTATTTCGACCCACATTATCCTCGAAAATCACTGCCATATAGAGCAGATTATGAGTCTTATACGGATGATGAAGTTGCTTCTGTTCATACCCGTCGAGTTAGAAGTATCAAGGTGGAAGACATGGATCCCAGTATGCTCATTGGTTTCTTAATTCGAAATATGGACGATTGGAAAGACTGGATATCAAGAGTCGAAAACGTGAGTTCACTTATTCATTGTGCGAGTGGATGATATTAATGGCATATAGCTTCAAGGTCGCAAGTTCATACATATATCAAAATCTGAGCCTATGTTCGGCCAAGGTAATAGCATTAACACCGACGGATACGTCGATCTCGGTCTCAATAGGCGTCGAAGGAGTCTCTCAGTTGAACCTGCCGGAAACGTTAGTGAAGATTTCGAGCATATTGCACTGGGCGACGATGACGATGATAATGGTGTTCAGGAGCTGGAGTCTGAGGACGAAGGGGAGCAGGATCGGAAATCACAACAGGACGAGGACGATCTTGATTTTGACAAATGTGCTACCTAGAGCAAGTAGTAAGCACAACCTATTCTTCTTTTTGTCAATGTCGGAAGGAGTTTGATTCGGATTTGGTTGCTGGGTTTATGCATATCATTACAGTCTTCTTAGTGCGCAATGAATTTATTGTAAATACGCTTCAGACAGTTTAGTTTTTGTTTCCTGTTCTAATAGCATTTGTTTATTACACGTGCGAAGACAATCTTAGTAGATATATGCAAGAGACCATAGAGTCTAGATATGATAGGAATGCGCGGCGATTCAGCGACAGATCTTAGCTGTTCATGCCGTCCCGGTAGCAGTATTGGCATGCCTTGCCTAGATCCAGCCGCGGGTACAGATACGACGATCGGAGATAACTAACGAGACATAAAATTATCAGTCTGTCCGTTAGTATCCGGTCATAATGTCCCACGGCAAGCACGATAAAACCTTATGTAACAAGCCATATATGGATGCAGAAACTTAAGTACTATCAGGATAGTGGTCAACAAACACCCCTCTTTCGTGATCGAAGCGTGAAAAATATCGACCCAGCTCCACAGCGGCGTCAATGTTCGCGAATAACGTATTGATATGCTGCCGTGTATATACTGACAACACGTTCACTTTTTCCAAACTGCTCTGCGAAGCGCAGACGCGCGTGCCGGTAGTGAGAACGACAATATAGAAAGGCTATTTACTCGTTAAATAGAAGCACGATTACAATAGCAAGAGTCAACGTACACCTATTGCATGTGCCGGATTTAGCGTATCCATAAGAGCTTGACCATATGCATTGTAAGAAACAATGACGCCATGACACACGTATCTATGAAGTCAGCACTAAGTCTGGTCCCACTAACGAACGGGTGTATTACCGATTGTACTTTACTATCTGGCCAATCTTAAATTTCCTTCGACCGCCATCCTCTTCTGAAAATGGCCCAGACTCTCCCATCTCCTCGCTCTCTATTGCCTTATTGGCATTTTGACAAGCAATCGCGAAGGATTGCAAGTACTTCTCAACGTACTCATGCCCAAACTTCGAGTAAACAGATTCAATGAATGAGAAGCTTCCAAAGATGTTGAGTTCGTTTCGTGATCCCATCCGTCGGAATATTGCGATAAAATCAGCAATAGAGCGCTCCTCAAATTCCGGCTCACGGAGCATTTGTAGCGGGTGCAAAACAATGCGAAGTGCGCGCGAAACGTACAGGTCCCACGATCGACCACTTGTCGAATTTCCGGTGATACAATTATACTCCACCAAAGACTTCATATTATGAAGACTTGTCGTAAACAATGCTATTTCAAACAGAGAATCCTTCACATCTGCCAAGTGTTTACTCAAGATACTAAAGGCTCCTACCTTTGAGTAAATTTTTCCAGTGTTCACGAGTGACACGAATATCCGTTCATGGGAAGCGTCATTACGGAACATCACTACGACAGGAATAAAGACAAAGCCAAGTGGACCACAAGTGAAACCCAGTCGGCGCGCAATACCTGAGAATATACCACAGGTACTCCAAAAATGCCGCTTACTTCTGTCAAATAAAAAGTCATGGGCAGGGAGAAGTAGGGGTTCGCCCTCGGTTGCTGCAGATAATTAATTAGTAGGGGAGCGGGGCGTCCGTTATATCAGAAGAACTCACAGTCAGAAACAGCCATTAGATTCTCATCAATCATAAATTCACAGATAGCTTTCGCTACCGCTGACGATTCCATATCGTTCGTAACCCCGATATTTCTGCGTATACTCTGAGCTGCATCGTCCATGAATCTTACCGCCTCGCATACACTGCTCCCGCAAAAATATGAGAAGGAGCAATACAATTCATCAAAATCGTCATTATTCGATTCAATGAGTTCTTGATTCATAGTTTTTAGCCATATGTTTGTGCCTTCTCTCCTTCGTATATACCCTTCCGCCTGGCTGGCCATGAACTTGTATCCTAGCCTCTCCAAACCGCGACCACCAGTTTGTGCCGTAACTAACGCGTCCAGCGCATCTACCCCATAGCTTGTGATCATTCCAAATATATTATTATACATGGCATAACCTTTTTTGACATTCCGGCCGTAAAATTCGAGTAACTCGTGCACGCTAGAGTCAATCCTGCACCTGCGAACATACACTTGCAACCAGTTCGTAGAATCCCAATCTTCTCCAAATGCATTATGCTGAGAACGACATCTCCGCAATAAAGATACATCTTCCCAATTCTGCCATCGACGGCATCGTATTTTCCAAGTAGATGGATTTCGTACGAGCACTAATAGACGCTTGTTGACCAGCGATAAACCCGACAAGTCGCGATCCGACAAATACTCGAAAACATGGCTTAATACCTCATTTGGAAGCAATAAAAACATTATTCCGTGACTTTCAAGCCTATAATATAAACATTATTGCATCTTTTTCGAGCCTATGCAGTTCGTGTACACGGACAAGAATTTTACATGTCGGCATCGAGGCAGTTACAAGAAAGTCAAGCACAAAGTCCCGCACCTTGTGTCCTAAGGTACCCCTAACCCGAAATTTATCGAATAAGTTTTGGGTATAACTATATTAACATCTAATCAGCATTTTAGTGTTTATTAATCGGATTTAGAGTCGTCAGATTGAATAATTGCAAACTCATGTATACTGCAATAAGGGGTCTTGTGCGGGACTAGCTGCTGGACATTCGAGACAAAACAATTTACGAATTGCAAGGTAGAGCAGGAGGCACTGAGGCACGAGGTCTTAGGCCTTCATCGGTTAGTTATCAGAGATATATACACCTCGTTGTCGAAGCGATTAACGAAAAATCAAATGTTTTTGACCAAAAAGGAGTAGCGCAAAATGTCGCTAAGATTCCACGTGACTAGGTTAAGGTCTCGTGTCTGCGGAGGCAGATATAATTTGTGGCGATACTCTAAATTACCCTGTCGCGATCACAATGAGACTCAAAAAGACCATCTGGACCCCTGACTTCCGCGCCGGGTGCAAGTAGTGTCATGCTATCATTTAGCACACTTAACGGTTTTTTACATATGCTTGTCGTATTCAGTCTCGGAAGTCGTACCGCCTGTTCAGATAAAGTGCAATTTTCTCGGTAGTTTCATTAAAGCTGTTGCCACTTGTTGCGTACGAGTATAGATATTTAGATCACACCATTTAGCGACCGTACCATGATAAACGATAGAACATTACTTTAATTTAAAGCACCAACGATGAAGTTCGCAAAAGTGTTTCAGCAGCTTCTTGACGAGGAAAACATTCCCAAGGAGTGGGTTGGTACCGCCATTCAATACAAGTCACTTAAGAAGTGCATCAACAAAGTTGTTGAAGAACTCGAAGAGTTAGGACTGGAGAAGGAGACATTACAGTTGCTACTTGCATATGAGAAGGCTCAGCGAAGTCATGCCCAAAGCAATAGCGGCGTTAGCGGCAAGGGACGACCTAAGCTGATATATTCGTTTGAAGGTACGCATATGTAAACCGCTTCCTGAATTTATTACGTGCTAACCACTAGCCAAGGCACGCTTCATGAATTCGTACCAAAAATCACGATTAATCTCGATAATGTAAATGGTATGCCATTGTCGGCAGCGATATCGCCAGAAACGCGGGCAAAACTTGCGAGTCTGGCGTCAGACGTAGCGAGACGGTCGTCATATATTACAGCTGTCAGCCACGATTCTGATGGGATTAACACTGTCCCAATTTCGCCAGAGGAACGTGACATTTACATTTCAGACAGAGAAGATGTTCAGACGGACGGATGCGAAGGTGGCGATACGATAACGATAGCTGGCTCGACATCTACTGCAAATGGACCCATGACGACACACAATTCCGAAACACCATCGCATAATGGCCCGCAATATGGTTTGCGAAGCTTATTCAAACCCGAATACAACGTAATGCAATTTGCGGGATCCAAGGCAGTCGACAGTGGTTGTGATGATGTGAGGGATGCTCCTGACGGTCCTGAGGCGCCTTTGGGTGGAATTCCAAGTACAATTGAAATTCATTTGCATTCAGACTCTGAGTTCTTCAAGATGTTGTGTTCGGAGCTGGTGGCCCTTGATAGTTTACATGAAGAGCAAGAAAAAGAGCTGACAGAGCAAGTCACTGATATTGCCAGGAGGCTTCCTCACGCGGCGTCTCCTCTTCAGAAGAAGAATGACCTTTACGTATGGCGTGAGATCTTCAGGCTGTATATTGACGCGGGCATTTTCTTCTCTAGTCTGGAGCAGGATCATGGTGAAAGAAGCGTGGAACAAGCAAAGCAACAGTTGACATGGTTCACAGATCAAATTCAGCAAATGGACCTCATAAATCGATTTAAATCGCCTGAAAGCAAGTCTATTTTGGAGTCGTTCTGGAAGTTGAATATGTCGCTACTGCAATCTGCTCAGTTTCAGACACTCAACCGGACTGCTACGACAAAGATTTTGAAGAAATTTGATAAACAGACGGCATTGACGTATGTTTCCTTAGGTCTGAATTAACATTCGACTGACTTGTTGTTAGCGCACGAGAAGTGTTTCCGGAGTTTTATTTCAATAATCCTTCGGGATCAGTATCGACGTCAGTGGCAAAGTCGGTATGCTTCACGATGGCTGAGCAGCTTCTAACAGTAATCCCCCAACTGGATGACTATATTTGCCCTGTGTGCTATCTAATTGCTTTCAAACCTGTTCGTCTTGATTGTGGCCACGTATTTTGTATTCGATGCCTAGTCAAGTTGCAACGTCAACAAAAGGATGGTTGTCCAATTTGCAGGCAGAATGTTCTCATGAATGCTAATGGACGGAATATGGATATTGGTCTCCATAATCAAATGCTATTATATTTCCCTAAAGAGACAAAGGAGAAACAAGCCGCGAATGAGAAAGAAGTCACGAAAGAGCAGTTACAATTTAACAATGAGAAACAGTGTGTGATACAGTAGTTCACACAATGGTTTGCTTGTAAATTTTGGGATATTTGTGTTATTTGCACGAGGCGTGGATTTATAAAAGGTTAGAGTTAATGGTGTGTTGTTGATTTGATTAATTGGATCTAATAATTTTATTAATGAAATATTACGAATTCCCTATTTACATCACCTAGGCTAATGTCCAAATGACCAACAAGTTATTGAAGTTCATCTGGTGGCATTCTTTCAATTTGAGACCGTTCTTCTCGGCCTCAGGAATAACTTCACTGTCTAAGTCCCGAATTGCCCAGCGAGCATCTCGACGTTTCAAATCAATATCAAACAGTCTATCACCTTCGCCAGCGTACTCTCCGTTTCGCTTGAACGCACCGTAAATGGCCAAAAATGCGGCGACTTTTCCTCGCAATATCCGGCCAGCATGTAGGAAAAGTTTCTCTGTGCTTTCCCAGACACTAATATGCAACATGTTCAAGACAAATATTCCATCATATGGACCAGACTTCTCCACGACGTTGAGCCAATCCGTGTCAGACACTACGTTCAGCTTCGCGGGCGGTAAGATATTGCGATTTGTTGCCTGTTCCGCAACTGCCTTCATTGCTTCGATACATTCTTCTTGTGCCTCCGTAGGCTGGAACGTCACAGACGGCGTATATTCAGCAAAGTATGAAACATGTGTGCCAAATCCACTGGCAAGTTCCAGAAACCTTCTCGATTCGATTGGGATGCCGTTGTTCAATGCTGCGCCAGTGAGCCACTGGTTAAGCACTGGCAGGATCTCAACTTTGTTGCGTTCCGCGGAACCCGGCATTGCCCAGGAATTTGGACCTGGGACGTAGGTATTCAATTCGTTAGCCATTGCTGCACGGTAGATATGGCAATCGAGCCCTGTGATCGCATTAAGGCGTAGAGATAAATGTCTTCTGTAACGGACGCGATGCATGTCGGGTCATGCTGGATTACCCAAAGCTTTCTGGGGTGAAGCCATAATCACGGCTAACTTAGACCCATACGACAATCAGCCACTCAGCCACCATACCAATTATGGCATAAGCGCAAACCTACATGAGTCACTTGAAAGTCTTTGGCTGTTTAGCCTACCATTTTATTGGTCCAGACCAAAGGAAAAAGCTGGACACGCGTGCTAATCTCGCCATTTTCATTCTGATATGCGGAAACTAAGAAGGCATATCGCCTGTATGATTTTAAGAACACGTTGTGGTGTTCTCGAGGAATGTTGTTTTTGATGAGTCGAAGGTATACAAAGATCGCTTTCAGGTTAGCGATAGTGGCTTCTCATTAGAGATGGTCACGGATATGATTGAACGTACCGTGGATAGTGAGAGTAGTTCCCACGAAGGAGTTACAGAACATACAGACTTAGATGCTAGTCAATGCATACCTGAAAGAGAAGGCACTGTTACAAGAAGCCGTCGAGTTGAATCCCATCATCTGAGAATGATGTGGCCAATGGTGTACCTCAGATCACTGCGACAGGTTCTGTGATATCAACTACACAACCACAATTTCGGGTGGTAGTCTCTCTTGCGGATCCACCGCCAAGCGTGCGTATCATTACGTCCGAAGAGTTTGCTCAGGTTGCAGAGGTGGATCTCCATAGTGAACTACACACCATGAAACAAGCAATGGCAAGGCCGATCGACTTCACTGGAATCCAGCGTGTGATGACGTATATGCATCACTACTCAAACACAACACATTCTCACTTGTCCCGCTACCTGCAGGAAAGGCACCTATCGACTGCAGATTGGTGTTTAAGCAAAAGGTTAAAGCGGACGGCACATTGGACCTTTACAAGGCCCGACTAGTCGCCAAAGGGTTTACTCAAAAGCCGGGAATTGACTACGATGACACTTTTGGGCTCGTGCAGAGTCTATCCGAACTGTAATCGCTATTGCGGTCCAACGCAATATGCATCTCCATCAGATGGATATGAAGACGGCTTTTCCGAACGAAAACTGGATGAAGAAATCTAAATGAATCAGCCTCCAGGCTATGCGCACGACCCTACGTTAGTCTGCAAGTTACATTGCAGCTTATACGGCTTAAAGCAAGCTCCGCGTTGCCGGAATCGCGAACTTTAGAAGGAGGGCTTTGGCCAGCTGCAGGCAGACTGGTGCCTATTCAAGAAGATTCACTCAAACGATGATCAGATTTTTCTCGCCATTTAGGTGATGGGACACATGTAGCAGCTTATGTATTAACTACAGAGCAAGCTCGATATCGGAATCGAAAAGGAACACTATCACAAAACGTTCTAGCCGTCTGTAACTTTGATATGCAGTTCGAATACGTTTTACCTGGTTGAGAAGGATCTGCTCATGATGGAAGGGTTCTTTCAGATGCTCAGTCCCGTCATGGGTTTAATACCTCGAAAGGGAAATCTGGCTTGGTAATGCAGGATATGATAATAGTGAGTATATTATGAGTCCTTATCGTGGAGTTCAATATCATTTGAAGGAGCAAAGGCTTGACGATAGGAAGTAAGTGATAATAACTCCTATTATTATCTTTATAACTTAAATTAAGTTATAAGTTACTATTATCTATATTAATCTAGGCCTGAGAATGCACATGAGTTGTTTAACTTACGACATGCTTCTTTACGTAATGTAATAGAGCGAATATTTGGAGTTGTAAAGAGGAAGTTCAAGATATTAGGGCAGGTTGCGGAGTACTCAATGGAGACATAGGTTGATCTTGTTCTAGCTCTCTCTGATTTATATAACTTTATTCGTCAAAATGAGGATATCGATCATGAGCTCGCAGATATTGAGCTAGAAGAGGAGGTAGAGCCTACGCAAGAGATTTCTGTAGATAGAAAAGACACTGGAAACTCATATATGCAACACGAGGACCTAAATTTATATTCGTTGATGATCAAGCTACTGCCGGCCTCGGAGTGTGGTCTTATCAAATCCAGAGCGATATGCGGTAGTACTACGTAATATTCATCTTGATCCTCTCATTTCCGACCTAACGTCGTGGACGGCGGCTCAAGCACTCACTGTCTGCACGTCATTTCTACGTCCCGATGTATTCACAAGCATATACGACACAATGGCGATACTTGATCTACGCTCCGAGGCCGTCTACTGTTACTCCACACCATTCATGCCGTGCAAGGGCCTCGTGCAGGCGTTAACTACTAATCTAGACAGCGGAGAGCAGAAGATATTTTATTTTTGAATGTGGTGGAGAGGATACATGGCTATGGGACTACCGGCGCGACGTATGACGATGGAACTGAATATGCATTAACTACTCTCTTACTCGTCCATAGCGAATCACCTGACGACTGGAGGAACAACAGGATCACACGATAAACTTTGGCAATTATCAATGCACTGGTACAGGGTCCAACCCAAGACCTCGCTCAGGTGTCATCAGAATACAACGATCTAGGAGCTGCCTTTTTGAAGCTAAGGCCATTCAGTTACCACCGCATCGACCTTACGATCATAAGGTCGATTGATACCGGGGAGTGTCACCTCAAATGTTCGCATGATTCCTTGGCAGACCCTGAGCTGAAAAAATTGAAGGAATATTGGTGACAATCTCGCTAAACTGTTCATTCCCCCAACATCTTCGCCGGCTAGTGCATCATTATTTTTTGTGCCGAAAAGGACAAGAAGTTACAGCCAGTTATCGACTGCCGTGCACTGAACCAAATAACGAACAAGAACGGATGTTCTCACGACTGGATCCGCGAGGCGCCTATAATCTGGTGAGGATAGCGGCAGGAGATGAATGGATGTCAGCCTACACTACTCGATTTGGGCCATATGAATACTAGTAATGCCGTTCAGATTGAAGGCTTTCGCAAATTTAAAAAAGCATTCATATCATTGGTGGGCTGATCATAGGGTGTTCCTGGGAACACTGCTGACGAAGTACTTAACGGAGCAGATCGAATCCTCGATTCGGGTGATGAAAAGGAGGGATCAGACTGAGCTCGTCATATCTTGAAAGGGAGTTGAGAGCTTTGCAAATTCTTGACCAGCCTTGACGAGTTAGGTATCGATCCAAGTTCTTCCAATTATTAGCCTTACATAGAATATGTGCCCAATATCTCTAGTAGACATGCTGTGAGAGGTTATCGCTGTACCGTCTTACCTAGACTGTCCACCTGTCAGGGTCGCGTGTAGACAGCATGTAACTACCACAGAATATGAATATAAAATATAGTATGATGCTTTAGAATCTATAAATTCGTCGAGCGGACTGGATGGAACTGTCACACCTCTGCTGCGGGTTAGGGAATACAGACTTCGGCACTACTTTTTCGGCACTCTCCGCTATTTCCCCGCTCCGGAGTTTCTGGAAGAGAAGAGAAGGAGAGAGAAGAGATTTCCGAAGAACCACTTGGGTCTACCAAGAAACGTTATATTAGACATGTGATAATTTCATGGCAGTGGCCCGTGCGTGAGGGTTAGCCATACCACATAGAAGGAATTGTTTGGTACTAAACGATGCATTTGCAAGTGGTGGAAGTGAGTGGAATGGTGGTGCAAGGTAACAGGTGCTGCATTTATACAATACTGCACGGACACAGATGGGCAGTTGGCGGTCAATGCAAATGGATAACTAGGTGAACTCAGGAAGTACCTTCTTGTGCACTGTGAGGTTCGAGGGTCGAGGGTCGAGGGTCTCAAGGTCAGAAGGTTTGCACTATATGTTACGCTAGCTGGAAAGCAAGTAACAGTATATTTTAGAATATTAACTATGAGGACTCGACGGGGGACAAGCGTGTTTTTATGTCGTTCCTGCGCCCCCGTCCGAGCCTCTACATCCAATGAAAACTTTTGCAAATAGACCCAAATAAACTAATAAAAGTATCAATGTTACAAATAGAAATTAAAACCTCGCACACGGGCGCAAGGAGCGCCGACCGAGGTCCGAGGTCCGTTTCCGGAGGACACCGACGGCTCGGAGGTCGCCGATTAGTACGAGACCCTCAGGACGTGATACTCAGGGGGTTCATCCTGACATGCACAAAGATTCGGTTGCTACTGTTCGAGTCAAATTAAACTCACCAAACACTAGTCTGCCCGGAACATCGAAACTTGCACACTGCCGTGGACAGCAAGTTCGATATCGCTGTCAACGAACGCAATGAAGGCGAACTACCTTTAAGCTCCAATGATCCTATTTCGCAGTTCACATGGCCAATTTGGAGAGGTAAATAACCGGCTGCCAATCATGTAAATAAAATTAGCAGGCTCCCTATTTCCAGAAACCAGGGCCTGCAGATTAATGTCCCTGACTAACTGACTGAACGCGACATATTGGCTACGTTGCCAAGATATCGCCGGTCGATGGCTCATACACGGGGAATATCTCCCCGGATTTAGGGTTGTTACGAATATTCGTACTTGCGAGTATTCGCAAAATTTTGGGTTGCGAATAACGCCTGCGAATATTATTCGCAACATTCGCAATTCGCAAATTATTGAGTAGTTAATTTTATATCGGATGTCCCCTTCAGTTGCGCGTTGACGGGAAACAAATTTGTACCACAAAAACACTGGGAGGTCAGTCTTCTATCTACAAAATGAGATGATATCTGTATACAATGATTTACTAGCACTCATGCACACAATTATGTATATGATAGTTCGGGCAGTTAATTACTGCTTATATACATCAACTAGTAGCATTAGTATCCTCATCGTTTCAGACTTCATGGAGTATCTCCGTATCTTACGATTCTCTAAGGTTATTCTGCGAATTAAACGAATATTATTCGCACTGTTTTGAATTGCGAATACGAATAATGAATATTGCGGATATCTGCGAACATTCGCATTCGCAACAGCCCTACCCGGATTGCTCATATTTCCCTCAATTTTGCTACAGAATTATGGCAGACACACAGCAATAATCGTGAATTTGTCAAGCCTCGATGAGTGTCCTCTGTGGAGTGAGACCTAAAGTGTCTCTGGGGCAAAAGTAAATTAGGCGTACTGTGCGACGTGGAGAATGAGCCGCACGAGCTTGTAGCCGTGACCCTACCCCGCGACTATCTGACCTACATACCTGACCCAAGCATGGTCCATGCGCCAGCCCTCACCCCCTATTCTGCGCTGGGTGCGCGTTTGTTGCGAACAAACTGCCGGGTCAGGAGTCTGAAGCTGGAATCAGCGCCGATTGCCGCAAGAGGCAGTCAACCTCAAGCATACGTCTGCTGCGGCTCCGGCATCCCCGCAATCGGTTGTGTTCGCGATGCTAGATCGGCTGAGGCTGATGCAAGTCCAACCGTCGCCTGACTCGACACGAGATCCGTTCACCAGTGCCGTCCGGAGAAATCATCTGGAATAGAAATTTAAAGGACGGACTCGAACCCGTTGTTGATCCGTATCAATCCTCAACACTCCCTCTGCGAGAATTACTCGAACAGAACGCAGTTACAACGATGGTGTCCTACTACGACGTTCCCCGTCCCCAAGCGTTCCCGGAAAGTATGGCATGTAAGACGCTATCTCTGATGGAGGTCAGGGCCATCGCTGAGACCTGGGCTTTTAAGTTTGAAGCGGCTGTTACCTCGTACGATGCTGCAGCCTTCGAGGACCTTTTTGCTCCAGAAGGCTATTGGCGTGATATGGTCGTTTTCACTAGCGATTTCCGCTCTATCGCAAAGCCCAATATTCGCCAGGTCGCTGCCGACCGCCTCAGTGTGGCAAATGCCAATTCCGTCGCGCTCACGACTCCAGCTCCTATTATCGACTCTCAGTTCGAGGATGTGTCTTACATACAGGCTCACTTGACCTTCAAGACATCAATCGGTGGTGCCGTTGGCATTGTCAAACTCATTCCGTCGACCACAGCGTCCGACTACGTCGCGTACGTCCTCTTCACGAGCTTGGACTCTGTCGAAGGTGTCACGGAACGTGTCGGTGCCAACCGCGTTAGGGGCAAGCACAATGCCCGCGAGTCTTACGACGAATCCCGACAGGCAGAGATTGACAACCCCGAGCCGGAGGTTATCATTGTTGGCGGAGGCCACAACGGTCTTGAGATTGCAGCGCGCCTCAAGATGATGGGTGTCAATTCACTGGTGATTGACAAGTACAAGCGCGTCGGTGACAACTGGCGTCTGCGATACAAGTCTCTCTCGTTGCATGATCCAGTCTACTCCAACCACCTCGCATACATGCCATTCCCCACAACCTGGCCCATCTGGACGCCGTCCGGCAAACTTGCCAACTTCATCGAGTATTACGCTGACGCCATGGAACTCAACGTCTGGACTGAGTCTTCTGTTGTCACTTCTGAGACTTATTTCGACAGTTACCAGGCGCAGTGGTTCGTGACCATCGACCGCATTGGCAAGAAATACACTTACACTGTGTCTCACCTCGTCCTCGCGACCGGCATCGGTGGGGGCCACCCCAAGTTGCCCCCTCCATTCCTCGGCCAGAACATTTTCAATAAGCAGATTGTTCACTCGGCTAATCACAAGAATGGCGGCAGCTGGCAAGGAAAGAATGCACTCGTTGTTGGCGCATGCACCTCAGCTCACGACATTGCGCTCGACTTCTTTAAAAATAGCGCAAACACCACTATGCTCCAGCGCTCGCCGACATATATCATGTCAGTCAAGCACGGTGTCTCGACAGTGAATCCTTACAAAGAAGGCGATGACACCTGGACCGTCGATCTCCTCGCTGAGGCCACACCGAAGCTCGTCGGCCGTCTCTGGCATAAGCGATTTGTCCCTCGCATTAAGGAACTAGACAAGGAACTTTTGGACGGTCTCACCAACGCCGGCTTTCAGCTCTACGATGGGATGGACGGTTGCGGCTTCTTCCTCAACACTAACGAGCGCTCTGGAGGCTACTACTACGACACAGGTTGCTCCCCGCACATTGCTAACGGAGATATCAAGATCAAGAAGGGTGAAATTGACCACTTTACCGTAGATAGCGTGGTGTTGAAAGACGGCTCAGTTCTCAAGCCTGACATTGTCGTCTTCGCAACCGGATATACCGGCTTCCGCGACACAGTCAAGGAGATCCTCGGCGAGGAATACAGTAAGAATATGAAGGAATTTTGGGGCCTGGACCGTGAGGGAGAACTCCGTGGTACATGCCGTGACTGCGGCGTTCCGAATACTTACTACGTCGTTGGTCCGCTTTCTGGCGCGCGATTCAACTCGAAGATCACGGCGCTGCAGATTGTAGCGGAAAAGAAAGGGCTGTTGGGGCCGAGATATAGTATTGAGGTTCAGGAGTCGGGCAAGTACAGCAAGTTTGCTGCATAAATGTGAATTTTATGGGATGGTCCTATTCTGTTAAACCTTGTCTATTTTGTGCTTGAGGGAGGATTAAATCGTTTTGTATTGTTAATTCTCTGACGCACGCTGCATCATCGTAAGCATATTGATGGCGCGAGGCCTCATCGTCCTGGTTGGTGTAGCATTTACGATACACTACAAACCTTTCAAGGGCAGCTTATCAACTTCCTATCTTCAGGCATAGATTGCCCGTGAATATTCGTACCAGCGCATCAAATTCTGTTGTCCCACAACGCCGGCTTGACAATGCCATCGAGCTTTGCTCATTCTGACGATTATTGGATCCCTGTCACTCGCCCTTAAATCTGTGATATATTTTCCGAAAAGAATGTCCGTCTATGGTATCGGTACAATCATGTAGATCATCTCTCATCTTGTTACTATTTCCTATGACATTTTGCTGGATCAATGAGGACAAACGTCCAACATAGCAGTCATCTGCGGAGATCGATTTCTCGCTCGCTTGATAAGGTTTCCCTTTACTAATTTCTGGACACATAATGGGTGACTTCCCGTAGCGGGAGAATTAGCGGATGCACAGAGCAAATTTCACAAAACCACTGAGTCGCATGAGCAGCGCGTTCCCGTAGCACCCGTGTAACAAAATGAGGTTTCATGGATCCAACACCCACAGGGGACTACTAAATTCTACGTTTTGGTTACAAACGGCAACTAAGGAAATATAATAAACCCTTGCCTTGATATTCTGTGGTGGTATCATAGTTACAACCATAACTCTAGCTAAAAGATAGCTCATTGCAGCGCCAATGCTTGTGCATACACCCTGCGCTAGAAGAAATTGATAGTACTCGGTGCATACCGACGTCATCATAATCCCAAGAGTCATTAAATTGTTCCTGGAATGAGTAGTGGTTTGGGACCAAAAATGTCATAAAGCCGCCCAACAAACACACCAAAGAACACAACCAGACATGTCTCAAGCGATGTAATCCATGACACCTGTGATGCCGTGTAGTCTTTCAGTTGGTGTGATATATAGTATTCCTCGAACACACCTACATTTGTTAGCGGTGGCCCCCCATGTCAAGAAGTGAGACCTACCAATGACGTTGACATATCCAAAGCTGCAGAAAATACCACATCCTGCACCAAAAACGCACAACCACGCTATTCATTCGTTAGAAACTTATCCAGCATAGTCACTCCGATAATACTCACCTTTCCTGCCAGTATCTGGGCGGTACAGTTCATGCGGCTCAAGTACCGTCTTCTCATCTTTACCCCTTTCAGGCGCAGAGATATGTTCATTGCCCTGCGCTATGCAAAGCTTGTCGACATCCGTCGTACCACATGTGCCCTTCTCTATAGGTTCTGTGCCACTCGGCGAGCTGAAGACGAGCGCAGACGCCTTGTTATCCGCGGCTTCACTTACCCTGAACCCCATTGCAGTCTTCTGCTCCATCGGACTGCGTAACACGAATGACGCTCAATGGTGGAATATAAATTCTCTTGATCCTCGAGAGATTGTTCCTCACGTGACTGGACGGTGGCAGTGTTCACTGCATAGAGGAAACAACCATGAGGGACAATGGGCTGATGTGTTGGGTTTTGAGTGCGGAGCCGTAATCTCCGGACGCCAAAAATTGCTTGTAACTCCGGTAAAGCCTCGCAGGGCCAGCAAAGCCCAAAGGGGAGAGCTCAAGGGAAAGCTCAAAACTACAGCCGCAACATCTTGAATCGCGTTTGATACACAGTGGATTTGTTATCAGCAGTGACAAAGAAACCAGACAGTGCGAGGAACTGCGTTTATCCATTTGTCTGCGGCTATATCGGCTTACAGAGCACACCCACAAAAATGATATGTTACCCGGAAACAATATTACTCTTGGAGTGTGGTTTTTATCAAAGATCTCTGCAGCCGCAGTTCCTGCGGCCCTTGTTCTCGGTGCCTTGAACAAGGTCGCCGAATGCCGGAAGTACTCTATGCATGCGAATGCCGCAACGTTGCGAGCCAAACAAAGATAAGAACCAGTCAATGTGGACAGCCGGCAACGAGGAATACTAAGTCGTCTTACTTGGAAGATGTAGGACCCAAAGTGTGCTAACGAATCAATCGCATTCGTTCACTGTTCGGCTATGGTAAAGCATAAAGCCGGCCACCCGGGATCTCCATACTGGTCCACCACAAAGCACGACGCTCCCGTTTAGAGCTTCTACTCCAATATTCACACCAAACGTAATTGCTTCCGGTTGCCCTGGCTGGCGTTGATTAAGAATCCGCTTATTGTTCTTCTAGCACTCTTAGTTGCCTGAGTCGTCTACACGCTTCACATCTGGAGTCAGTTCAAAGGACCTGGTTGACGCTTGCGAAATGGCTACTGGGTAATTACTGTGATTATTATCAACTTTTTAACCATGCCGTAATACTAATGTCGAAGCAGACGCACTTTTATGCTCAACGATGGCAGTATTATTCCAGCACTCGGTCTCGGAACATGGCAATCGCCCGACAATGAAGTCTACGAAGCTGTTCTAGTACGGTTACGGACGAGCGACTTAGACTATCTGAGTCATAGCTAACGATTTTATACATAGACTGCCTTAAAAACCGGATACAAGCACATTGAGGCTGCCTAGGTAGGTTGCTCAGATTTGGATTTTCTTAAGGTCGAGTACGGATGGTGATATCTAGTGCTAGTGCTATGGCAACTGAATTGTGAGTGTTCTGATTAGCATACAGATACAGTACCAAATCCTTGGAAACCAACGGCAGAATTTCTATTGACCTTTATCTCAGGAAATCAACAGCCTTACTAAACTTCTACCAGAGCGAACTCATACAAGTAACTGTATCACTGCAATTTAGATATGCAAATAGCAAAACGCTAAGCCATAAATACTAAAAAAGCCTGCAACACAAATGCATATAACAAATCAGACTATGATTCAATGGTGATAGGGTCATTTCCTTGTTCATGAGAACTAGATATAATCTGCAACATATACCGGCGCTGTCCTCAATAGACACATCTAGTTAATCCTCTGCTCGTTCTCGTCATACATTATCTTCTGACCCGTGTCATGGACTCCTGCAACGCTCTCGCAATCTTTACGGCGTGCACTGCACCCTGCGGATCCAATGGAGTCGGCAAATCATACAGTACCGCTGCAGTGAACTGATTCGCCTCACGAGTAAACCCCTCACTAAATCTTTCAAAGTAGTTTTGCGGGATTTGTCTCCTAACGCCTGATTTGTCGTGAATCTGGACAAGATTGATGGCAGGGTTTTGGTTGACGGTGAGCTTGCCTTCGGTACCGACAATAAAGGTCTGGTCTTCTTGTCCTGCAGCCATCATGCGCGTGACATAAAAGTACGCAATTTGGCCAGAATAGAATTCCACAATGCCGACCGCGTTATCACAGTCGTTGTATTGGCGGAGCCCAGGTTCGATAGCGGTAACTCCCGCGGCGTAAATACTCTTGACAACATTCTCCTCGCCAAAGAACCACAACGCGAGATCAATATCATGGATGGTGCAATCAACGAAGATACCGCCCGAGAACTGCGCATATTGCACAAAGAAACCTGACGGATCGCGTTGTCCCCTGTTTGGCCATGAAAACGATTGGTTTGCCGATGAGCCCTGCGTCTATTTTGCCTTTCACATCCCGGTAAGACGGATCGAAACGACGGGAGAAGCCGCACATTACTTTTAAATGTGGTTTCTTCGTTGCTGCATCTACCACTTATTGCGACTGTCCTTGTCAGTATAATACCCATTTCATAAAGGTTATAAGATATAGCCGCTTACAATCTCATCACATGGTACTCAACGGCTTCTCACTCAAAACATGCTTGTCGACCGCAATAGCCTTAATTGCGTGCTCAGCGTGGACGGCCGTAACCGTCGCCAGCACTACGACTTCTAAACCTTCGTGTTTAACATCTCGTCGTAATCCATATAGAGCGTGACGCCATATGGCTCCAGATTCTCTTTTGCCCAGGCGATTTCGCGCGAGTCTGGACTGAATGCGGCGACGAGTTCCGCCCGAGGGGTGAGGTTGAGGAAGTTGTTGGCATGGCGTTGACCCATTCTGCCCAGCCCGGCGCAACCGACTTTCACTTTCCTGACAGGAGAGGATGAGTGTGGTTGTGGAGGAGAGTGAGTAGAGCGACTGGTAATTGGCAGCGCATGGGAAGTGGTTGTACTGAGGATGGTTTGTCCACCTGTTCTCCCCACACTCAATGTGCGACGGGAACTGGCTGCGGTAATCGTGTGGCGCGTACGCGTCTTGCAAGACTCTAGAGATGCTCTGCAACTATTTTTACGCGAACCATGTATACTTGAGAAGCCCTTGCCCAACAGTAGGGAATGGGGTAACCGGCGGGCTCCGACCAGTCTTCCACTTCAAAGCCCGATCAATTCCTGCCCCGGTAACTGAATCAGTCTCTCTGTCAAGTGTTGACGTATCTAGCAGTTGCAGCACATGTGATGAACAATGTGATGGAAGAGTGATAAGTCCGATATTGTTCTCCATGCAGTAGGTGGTAAATGAGCACTAATATGGCTGATATGGGCATCTGCCAACAGGAGCAGATCCAGCTCGCTCACGTGTTTCAGGCTCGAAAACCTAGCTCAACCAGGCTATTCCGTGGCTGTCAATGTCCAGCCACTCTTGCTAGCCAAGAATCTCCAATCTGGTGGAATTCCAGGCACTACCCAGTTTGCGTTGGTGTGCAAACCCCTGAAGATGAGCAACGGTGGTAGAACTTGGTTGTCCGCCGAGATGCATTCAATGGTTGTCATCCAATCCTGACGCCGGGGCACAATTTGTGAAAGGCTTTTCTGGAAAGTGTCAATGATAACCTTGTTTGACTGACTTGTTCCGATGCCGTAGCCGGTCTCATCCATGTTGTATATGTTGTGGGGTCCGTAGCTCTTTCAGGAAACTCTGCCTCAATCGCAGAAAACACTGATCAACCCTCTCACGCGTGACCCCTTGACGCCTAGCAGAGTCCAATTGACGCGTAGTAACCGTGTTTAGATGCAGGAACCGATTCAAGAAGCGAGAGAGGGGAGAAGCAAGAACCCTAAACGATATGTGCCATTATTATTTTGGACTGCAATTGGCTATGACTAAATATTTATTCAAATGCTGAAAGAAAATTATAGGTAATTGATAATTGAATAGAACTATCCAACTCTACGCGCTCTAATAATCTTCGACAAAATCAAGCGCATCCGGGAACTTGAAATCATTCTGCCTGCGAACCTCGTCCATGATCTGCATAGACAAGACGCAGTCCTGGATGGGATACCGGTCATTGACCTTCCTGCCATCCCTAATATCTCTCGCAACGGCACCGGCTTCTCAAAACAATCCTTGCCCCGGGATCGGGAAATTAAGTATTAGACTCTTCCCCCCTAACATTAATAATAATTTTTTCGGGCCTGGAGCCGTGGATGGGGATAATGACGTCGCCTTTGTCGCCCTAGACTCGGACAACACATTCGGAAGGTGAATCCATCATCAACGAACAAGTTGACATGCACAGAATCTTGGGTTTCGACCATAACGTCGTGATTGCGGTGGTCTCATCTACGTTCCGAGGCGACTTCAAACTGACGGCTTTCACGACATCGGGATTGCTCCGATGGTTGTCGGGATGCTTGTAGCAGGTAAGAAACATCCACATGAGCGCGTACAAACCAAGGTCCAACAGAGCACCACCGCCGGCTTCAAGATTGTACAGCCTGAAGCTGGGATCCGCGGGGCAGTATACCGAAAAATCAGTGGACACACGGCGAATAGGCCCAATCACCATATCTTCGTGAATCAACTTCTCGAACTCTATCGCCAACGGGAAGAATCGCGTCCAGACGGCTTCCATGAGAAAAACATTCTTCTCCTTTGCCACGAACGCAAGGTGTTCCGCTTGTTTCGAGTTGATCGTGAATGGTTTCTCGCAGAGCACGTTTTTTCCAGCACGGAGGGCGAGCCGGGCGACTTCATAGTGCGTGGACTGAGTCGTGCCGATGTAAATCACGTCGATGGTAGAGTCGGCGACAATCTCAGCATAGCTTCCATAGGCTTTGATCGAATCTTTGAGATCAGGCACGTGAGTCGCAATGAAGGTTTTGGCGCGGTCGAGTGAGCGGGCGGCCACGGCGACGGGTTTGTGGGCCACGTCTGTTACGCCGCGGGTGGCCGGGACTGCGAGGAGATCCTGCAAAAAGAGCTCGGAAATCTGTCTTGTCATTGTCAGTACTCTATATACTAAAGGGCTTAAAAACTAGGCGACGTACATCTCCGGCACCAACAAGGCCCCAGTGACAAGTATAAACCATTTCTAGCAACTATGAACGACGAATAACGACAGCAGGGCAATTGGATGTGTAATATAGAGGGGCTAGTTAGCGGACCGGGTAAGCGATATGTCTGGGAAACACTGCTCAGCACCCTTTCCGGCCGTCTCTCTATATCGTGCGTGTATGCATGGTGAGCTCCGGACTAGGGATTGATCGGTTATTCATTAATGGGGATGCAGAGAGATGTCAGTATATAGCAGTTACTGGTAACGTAACCGTCGCAGACGTATGTGTTCTCTTGCTCGCAGGCAGCGGAAAAAAATGAAGTCCGATGAGCTTTAGTTTTTTATGTCGCCATAAGTACAAAGCTTGTCAAAATGAAACCGTGCCCGACAGCCTTGCGATAGACGTTTCCGGCGATATCATCGCGAGCTGGCTACTCTGGGAACTGTTTCCGGCACCTGTGCAGGCGCGAAGTAATCTATTTAAGGAAACAACTATTACATGTGTCAGCATGCATTTAGAGACGAATATAGTCTGAATAGTCTAAAATTTCCGTTGCGGGTATGATCGATGTCGGAGGGGCATTGTTGTGGTCGACGGAGACTTACCCCTAGCAGCGGTCATCAAGATACGGTACGAGACCCTTTCTGAAACCCAGAATGAGGTTCCGGCTCGGCTAATAATTAATTACTCGGTGTCTTTCGGCTATATGGGCTCAGTGCCCAAGACTTTAAGTCGCTTTTCGATCTTGACTGCCGTTTCAGTTTACGGGGCGTCTGCAGTGTTGCGATAGCAGACAAGAATTTGCAATTGACGGAGACCCAATCGGATCCCAGAATAAAGACCGCTGCTCATTTTGGATTATACTATACGTAAAACTCGTAAGCATACGTACTCATTCCGGGATATTGTGGATGAGACGACGCCACGGAGTTGTTGCCGCGGGGTCTGCCCTTACCCTGCTAATTGCCAGGGCCCGGCAGATTTCCCCACGGGGTAATTCTTCCGGTTCACCCGCTGCCGCCTTTTGCTGTCTACTGTAGCAACTTGTATGTTTAACTGGTATTCGCACATGGTTAATTCTGGATATAAAATAAATGTAAAGAAGACATTGCTAACAACCAGTCAATCATTGACGATCAAGGCAAGGTCTAAGCTGTTTTGTTTCCCGGTCCCGGAATGTTCGGTCTTCCGGCATTTTCGCCGTCGGTAGCCGGTAGAACGGGTGCCCCAACGTTAAACCACCAGCGTAAACCCGCCGCCGCCGCGTTCATCGCAGCACCTCCGGGCCCCCGGACCAAATCCTTCTACCTGGGGCTCGCTGGTCTGTCTAAGTTCACCTTACAGTCGACTACCGCGTCTATTACCACGAACGTCTACTCACTATGACAAATGCACGGCCAAATACCTCAACAATCAAGGGTAAGTGCACGGGTCGTGGCTCACGTTCGTCGATCGCGTGCACAAAGTGTCATGCATCCAAGATCAAGTGCGATGTGTCTATCCATGGCAGCCCGTGTTCGAAGTGCAAGGAACGAGGTGTGATAGACTGTGAGCTGATTCAGTCGAGAAGAGGAACGTATGATCGGAAAGAGTGGCTGAAGAAAGTGAAGGCACGTAAGGAGAAGGAGGAGCGTGAGCGACGGATGAAGATGCAGTCTGAGATTGTTATTAGTTGTCAGTCACCTAGTTCGTCTCCTTCTTCTTCTGATGATTCTTCGCTGTCACCTCCGCCTCCGTCGCAAGTTGTCGAACCAGTTCAAACTGCTGGAGCATTCGAGAAACCTAGCTGGAACTTGATGATAGAGCCATTTCTCGACCCACAGAAGGCGGCCGTCGACAAGGCTCCAGTGTCCTACTTTGGCGAGTTGTTCCCCATGAGCTTTCTCCTCCAAAACCAACACTCCAAGCCAGGACACATCCGCCACCGCCGGTCGTCCGACCAGCACGATCAAGCTATTCCAGATGAGCATCCGAAGCATATCACAGTTGCCAAACTTGCATTCCTGGCCGATGAGAAGTGTTTCACAAAGCCCGGCCGCGCAGTCTTGGACCAGCTTGTCACGTCCTACTTCCACAAAGTCCATTCCGTCTTTCCGATCCTAGACCGGACTTCGTTCCTGCATCTCTACAAAGCCGACAAAGTTCCCTGGCTCCTCCTCCAGTCTATCTGTTTCGCCGCAGCAACGTACTGTCCTCTCAACGTCCTCTGTCGGGATTCCAGGTGTGGCAGCACTCGTCGCGAGGCGCGTTTGATATTCTACCGCCGCGCAAAATTGCTCTTTGATTTCTGCTATGAAACCGACAAAATCATTCTCGTCCAAAGCTCGGCTCTATTGTCGTTCTGGGGTGGCCAACCGCATGATTACTGGAACACGTTATCGTGGCTGAACACGGCCGTTAATATTGCCGAGTCGCTCGATACGCATCGTGCCGTTCGTGCGTCGGATTTGGAGGACTCTGAGAAGGCTCTGCGGAGACGCATTTGGTGGCTGCTCGTCGTCAGGGACAGTTTTTCTGCGGCGCTACTTGGCAAGCCATTGCGAATCAATATGTCTCAGTGCGATGTCCAGCCTTTACAACTGAGTGACTTTGAATCTGATAGCGACCCCCCTGACGATGAGGCCAAACTGTGTGGCAGCCGTGTGCGTGCACATGGCATGTATGTCATTGAAACGACGAAACTCAGCATGATACTCCGTGACATTGTCTCCGCGCACTCGGCGGATGCCATGTCTACAACGTTCGTCCTATCAGTGCTTAAACGGCTCGACAGCTGGCACGCCTCGCTCCCACAATGCCTTGACCTCGATAAATGTCTATCGACATGCGATCTCAGCGTTCTCGCGTCCGCGCTATCAGTAATGTACTACCACAACGTGATCTACCTCTATCAAATGTTCCTCCCGTCGGTCATGTCCTACACAATCGCTCAAGATGCGGTAAACCAAATCACGGAGATGGGATCGAATCTCGTGACGCGGTCTGAGATACGGGATATGCCGCAGGATGCGTTCGGTAGTTTTTTCATGGCGATGGTATTGTTGTTTACACTTCTGCAGACGAAGACTGGAAACGGGCCGTTGCATATGACGCAGTTGAAGGTATGCGAGATGATTGTTTACCAAGCTCAGGAGTGTTGGGATCATGCGGACTGGATATTACCACTCTGCGACACTCTGCGGCGGAAATTGGATTCGATATCGCTTACGACCACGTCGAATCAAACCGTAAAGGCAGAAACTACGCCTGAGTATTTGATGAACGATGTCGAGTTTGACGAGATTGCCAATAATATCGGTATAAACTTGAATCTCGGTGTCGTGCCGAGTGCTGAAAAGGACTTTTTCGAGTCGGCAGTGTCCATTGACGGAGATAATGCGATGTGTCGCGCAGGCGAGACAGAATTGAATGTGTTTAACGAGATGGATGAGTTTTTAACAGATATGGACACGTTCAGTAATGTTCTTGGTATATAGGCAGACCTTGCGTGGTTGTAATTATGTATAGTTAATATGGCGTTGGCTTAATTAAATGGAATGCACAATAGAATTTTTTTCTTACCTGTGCTCCTGTCAACCATCCCATCTGCCAACTGCAACGATACTTTCCTTGGCAACGTGCGGGGTCTAGCTCTGGACTTTATAATTCCTTCCATATGGCGCAAATACTTCATATAATTCTTATCGATAATATCGTATGACTACTTCCGGTAATAAATTTGTGTCACAACGGACATATATTTCGCCTTAATCCGTACAAAAACCCCAGAGGAGAGAAGAAAGAAAGAACAATCTATATAAATTGGGGCTCAGGGCTCAAAAAGCGTCTATGACATATACACGTGCAAGTAACACCCGCCGCCCCCTCCAGGTTGGTTTGTAAAGCGAACCTGCGTTCAGGCATCGTTTGTGAGGGTCGAGGGTCTCAAGGTCAGAGTCGAAAGTTTGCAGTATATGTTACGCTAGCTGGAAAGCAAGTAACTGTATATTTATTTAGAATATTAACTATGAGGACTCGACGGGGGACCAGCGTGTTCTTATGTGCGTTCCTGCGCCCCCGTCCGAACCTCTACATCCAATGAAAACGTTTGCAAATAACCCAAATGAACCAATAAAAGTATCAATATTATAGATAGAAATTAAAACCTCGCACACGAGCGGAAGGAGCGCCGACTGAGGACACCGACGGCTCGGAGGTCGCCGATGGGTACGGGACCTTCAGGACGTGATACTCAGGGGGTTCATCCTGACATTTCCCCCTCCTCAAGGACTCGTCTGGATCCAAAGAAGCAGCCGACTTGGAAAGTGGAGACGATATTGGGGATACAACATTGAACTGAGAGGAGGAGAGCTTGTCCAGCTCGAACTGGGCTTTGAACGATGGCAGCACGATAGTGGCACCTACAAACCCATTATCGTAGCCGATCGTGGTCCCGGCAATGGCAATCACTAGCGACGTGTAATACACCCTGAAGTTGTACACTGCCTTGGGTGTGGGACGGTCCCCTGCCCTGGCGAAAGCACGAACTTTCCACGTCATTTCGCAATCCTGGGCAAAATGCATCACACTTGAGATGGAATAATCCGAGGCCAGGCACGTATTTAATGGGCCGTCTGGTGCCGGACGGACCCGTGGCAAAAGGCGCCGCGCCCCGCATTCTGTTGGGGTCCGGGGTAGATGCGGGGACCTCCCGTGAGGGACGCGGCGTCAGGCGGCCAGGAAGTATGCGGGTGGGATTCCTGGCGGCACGAGACCCTCGGTCCTGGCGGGAACTGTATTCGCCGCTGGTCACCCATAAGTCGGAGTTCCAGATAGATGGGTTGGACTCTCGGCACAGGGCCAGCAAAGTGGCAGCGGGAACTAACTTAAGCTTATTCAGATAAGGCGGGCAATCGTTTCGTTTATTCCTGCAAAATTCGTGTGCACCCCCTACACTCAAAAGTCGACTCGAGTGCACTCGAGTGAGTACAAGTTTACCAGTAAATTTGTCTCACAAGTAGTCTGTAATTCTGTATAAGCGTAAACAGCAAAAAATAGATTGTAGATTGGAGCTTGAGTTCACTTTTCATACACTCGAAATCGACCCAATCCATCTTTGGCCTTCGGTTGACTTTACTTGGGATTCAGAGCAAGTGACTTCGAGTTTGAGCTGTGCGTCAACATGAACTCGACTTGACTAGGGGTTCCAAGTCCAGTAAACTCAAGTGATCGCTGTTGAAGTCGGAATTTCGCTTCCCTACGAAAATTGGTGGCTGTGTGTGGATTGCACTACTTGTCTCGGCATTGCGATGTTCATTCATGAGGAGAACGGGGCCAACCGCTTCCCGTGCTCTACTGAACCTCGACACACGATTCTGAGACCGCGATTGCGGAAGCCAAAGAAGAGTTCCTCCGACAATTTACTCGGTAGTCCATACGGACCGCTGGTCTGGAATGAGGTGACTTGGATGGGCAAGATCAGCAGAGTAGAGCTGGCGACATACCGTCGCCTGCAAGAGGAGAATTACACCCCCGAAACTCTCCTCCGCTTTACTCGATCATTTCTATGTAATAAACTAGAAAGCTGAGTGGAATATGGCAGCTAACTTACAATGATGGACAGTAATAAGAGAGGTCGGTTTGTAGGCGGAGATGTTCCACCTAATCTGCACGAGCTTGTACTAGGAGATTATATCCCTAGTCATATACTTACTGATGGTGTGGTGGAAGCCAGGCCGCTGAACTTTTTTGAGCGCGAATAGTTCGAGCTGAAATATCGTGGCGCGTTGTTGCCACCAGTACTTGACGTTTGGAACGACAGGCTCGAGTTGTCGGCGCAATGTGAGTGAATAGGATTGGTTAATTGATTCAGATCTTTAAATACTCGCCCGAATAATTATTCGCAATTCGCAAATTATTGAGTAGTTAATTATATCGGATATTTCGTTCAGTTCAGCGTTGACGGGAAACAAATTTGTACCAACAAAAACCACTGGGAGATCAGTCTTCTATCTATAAATTGAGATGATAACTGTATACAATGATTTACTAGCACTCATGCACACAATTATGTATATGATAGTTCGGGCAGTTAATTACTGCTTATATACATCAACTAGTAGCATTAGTATCCTCATCGTTTCATACTTCATGAAGTATCTCCGTATCTTACGATTCTCTACAATTGCCCGCTCGCGCGATCCATCGCACGTTTGTTCTGCGAATTAAACGAATATCATTCGCACTGTTTTGAATTGCGACGAATATTGCGGATATCTGCGAATATTCGCATTCGCAACAGCCCTACTCGATTTTATTAAAATATTCATATCGACCAATGTCTTTTGAATATGCCGAGATCGATAGTTTTAAAATGGCGCTCGAGATCATTGACAGTTATCATACTCGCTTCAGCGCTGGTTTTCATTATTCCAGGGTAAGGGCTCTCACCGCCGGTTGTATGCAGGCAATTATTTTTGATGCCCTCGTGGCCACGCAGGAGCGGGTATATTTCCCCTTGTGCGATAGACATTTGTCCACGTTTGCATTATCCCCAGAATAATCTTCAAGCGCAGTTTTAACCCGTCGAGACTTAAAATCGGGCTCAATAGTCGTAACGCCGAGGCCTCTGCTACCCTAACCCTTCATTTGAAGTCCCAAACGCGTATAAGCGCAAAAACCACAATGATGGGCTCGGCGAACGGTCTTATGGCACATTTCTCGATATGGGGTCGAATCGACAAGCGGAGCACTGAGGAGGCGGTGACTGGCTATAACCCTGTTGTTCTGGCTTAAGCGGTGTCACTGTGCGTTACAGACCTACTGTGCGTGGGTATATCTCGCCTGTCTCGCTCTGTCGATCATCAGCATCCCCGTCTTTCTGTGACGATATCAACTCGTATACGGTTCCAACCCAGTATGACCGTCTCCAAGAAAGAACTTCGCATCGGCATCGCCGGCGCAGGCCGTATGGGGCGCATCCACATCGAAAACATGGTCGAAATCCGCTTTGTCAAAGTCGTCGCTGTCTGTACGCCCATAGAATCAGAACAGGAATGGGCCATTGACTTTCTTGGTCCCGAGACTGTCGTCTACTCCGACTTCAGCGATTTCCTCAAGGCGGATTTCGATGCCGCGTTGATTGTTACGCCGAATAAGTTTCATAAGGAGCAGGTACTTGAGGCGATCGCTAATGGAAAACACGTGTTTTGCGAGAAACCGCTTGCCGCGGATGCAAAAGGTGCGTGGGAGGTGTATAACAAGTCGCTCGAATACCCGCAGTTAAAAATCGCGTGCGGGTTTCCGCGCCGGTACGCAGCCGCCTATGTCGAGGCGGCGAAGAAGATCAGGAATGGCGACGTCGGTGAGGTCATCACGTTGCGGTCGCAGACGACGGACCTGTACATGAATAACGACTACTTTGTCAACTACATCAAGACGTCCGGTGGAATTTTCTTGGACTGCAATATTCATGATATCGACGCTTGTTTATTCCTCATGGGCACAGACGAGACTCCTGTCCGTGCCTACGCCACGGGCACCACCAACGTCTTTCCCGTCTTCAAAGAGTTCGGCGACGTCGACGACGGCCTCGGACTCGTTGACTTTGCCGACGGCAAGGTCGTCAACGTCTACGGCTCCCGTAATAACAAGCACGCCCACCACTCCATGACCGAAGTCATCGGCACTAAAGGCCGCATTCTCATTAACGGCCAACCGCGTCTCTACACTATAGATATTTCCGACGAAATGGGCACGCGCATGGAGGGCGCAAAATCGCAGATGGACCTCCTCGCGCCCGCGTTCAAGGCTGAGATTTTGGCATTCCGCGATTGGATTTTGGACGGCGCTGAACCGAACTTTAATCTAAAGGACGCGGCAAAGGCGGTCTCCATCGGTGAGGCCCTCATGGCTAGCCTCAAGACGAAACAGGCAGTCGAGATTTCATTGGTCAAGTAAAGCACATTTCATGCCATGCTCGCTGTAGATACTTCTGTCCATGAATATATGTAGGCTCGAAATTTAAGCCGTTTGTATTGCGGCGCGACGGTTCTCATGGCGGACGTGGCGAACACGCAAAGGCTCAGCCAAGTCGCTCATAATGATAATTCTCATATACTTTAGTCATATCCCATAATCTATATACAGATAGCTTCATGCATCCACTGACACTTTTTGTTTCCCCTTACCGTATGCATAGTCGAATTGATCGTAATCGTAGTACTATTTACTTCTCTACTTCCACAATCCATATGGACCAGTCTCGCTCTTCCAAAGTCTAATCGTTCCGTCCTCGCCTCCTGACGCACACAGCTGGCCGTCCGGCGAATACGAGATCGAGTGCACTGGGCCATGATGTCCCTTCAACGTGTCCAACACAGCACCAGTACTGAAATCGTGAATGCGCACCCACGTGTCATTCGTGCTTCCCGTCGCGAATTTCTTCCGAGACGGATGTATCGACACCGTCGACGCGTTATAATCCAACGCCTGCTTCTTCACTGTTGTCCTGTCCAGCGCGTCGAATGTGTACACCGCACAACCGGCCGCCACAGTCACACTGCCCTTACGTTCCTCCATCTGACTGATCGGGCCGTCAAGCGTGACCGAGTCCACGAGTTTATCCGCCGTTCGCAGATCCCACCACTTCATGCACTTGTCGTCGCCAGCAGTAATAACCACGCTAGCCCATCGTTAACGCTTCTCGAACAACATATATCACACCCGCCACCAAAGCCACTCACCTCTGCTCAACCCACAACGCACTCTTAATCGTCCCCTCCGCGCCAACCCACTCCATAACAGCGGGAGCACTCTCTTCCCGATTTAAGTCCCAAATCCGGATCTTCTTCTCATTCCCAGCCGTCACGCAAAACTGCGTCTGAGAATATGAAGGCACGAAAGCCGCGGTGCGGACAATGTGGTTATGTCCATATGAAGCGATTATCGAGCCCGAGTTCGTGTCCCATACTTTTCTACCATACGTTGTCAGTCAAATCGATGTTGTGGTTAATTTGGGGTGCGAAGGGGGGATGGTTACGCTGTGAAGTCCGCGCTCGCAGTTATGGCTAGCTCGGCGTCGCTACTAAATCTTGCTGACCAGACCGCACCCTTGTGGCCCGTGAACGTTCCGATCCTGGCTTGTCAGAGTCCATATCTCGTTACAATCATTACGGGGAGAAGCAAAACTTACCAGTCTCCCGTGACGCCGTCTCGAAGCATCGGCGCCCCATCTGCATCCAATTAGCGCCCACACTTTCTTCCAACCAAAACATAATACGAGAACGGAACAAAATTTAAAACCTTTGCATGCACTGATCATCAAATAGCTTCCATTTTCGTAAATATTAGAGAAACTTAGATGTGTCACCGGTCGCGAATGGCCAGTGCAAGTGAGCGGGAGGTAGCGTGATAGCTGGGATTGATCCATGCTGATTTTCAGTGCGTATGAAGATACAAAATGACAATGAATATGATGCAGAAAATGATTAATGTATGACAAGAACACAAGAAAATGCAAATTTATGAAGAAATGCAGATGAGGATATATACATAAATTGTGTAGCCGTGAAGGAAAAGCACACAGACGGGGACGTGTCGCAGCAGCAAGGTTTAGTAGCGTGATCTACTTGCGGCTGGGAGAATCGCTAAACTGACAACCGCCTCATCAAATCTCGTCTCCAGCAGTTAAACACATTCAGTAACTACTACAATCAAGACCCGGATCATATACAATGGCGAGAAACAGCGAAAAGGCGCAATCAATGCTGTATCGCTTCCGCGAGCAGGAAGCAGCTGAAATGGGTAACGTGCAACTTCTCCTCAAATCTTCCGCGAACTGCTAACACTCATACGTCTCAGGAATCATCGACATCGGCCGAACACGCAGGCCAAAAGTTATATCATCCGTTGATTCAATTCCTGTCTGTGAGAAATGGCGTGGCCAGGTGGTTAAGGAGATTGGCCGGAAAGTGACAAAAATTCAAGATCGTATGTAATCTTGTCAGCGAGTAAAACCTTAGTCGTACACTAACTGACTGTGTGTAGCTGCGCTCTCTGATTACGAGATTCGGGATTTGAATGACGAGATTAATAAACTGATGCGTGAGAAATATGTGTGGGAATTACAAATACGGAATCTCGGAGGTCCAAATTACATGGTATGTTTTGGCACCATTTTTCGTGCCCTCATATTTTAAATTGCGATGACTAACGACCGACGCAGAGATTTGCTGCAAAGCAATTTGACGATGAAGGACGTGAAATCCCCACGACACGAGGTTACAAATATTTCGGGCGAGCGCGAGAATTGCCGGGCATTAAGGAGTTGTTGCAGCCCCCGACGAATACACAGGAAATGAAGCAGGCGAGAGCGGAGTATCGCAAAGATGTCGATGCAGATTATTATGGATATCGGGATGAAGATGATCCGGAGTTATTAAAACACGAAGCACAGCTTGAGGAGATTAGTATCGGGAACACTTTAGAAGACGGAGACGGCAATCCACCTGAAGATTGGATAATTATTGAGCGGCCGTCTAGCATTCCAAGTCGACAAGAGATTGAAGAATGGCTAGTTGAGCGAAGGAAGAAGAAGCTGATAGAGAAGTACGAACTTGAATCGTGAGGTCATTGTAACATAATTTACAATGCATTATCAAATTTATGTACAATAACTAATAATCAAGCCACTCTAAATTTCTGATCACTTTGCTGCCCCCGCTCCTTTCGCCTTCGTTCATCATGCGCGGCTTCCCATTCTTTGTAAGCACTTGGATTCTTGAAATCATCGAATGCTATCCTCCCCTCTAATCCTTTTCGCCATCGATCCACCCAATGAGTTGCTGCTCCTAAAAGATCCGGGTAGCCTCCCTTACTTAACCGATCTATTGAACGTTAGCTGATGCTCATCAAGGTCAGCTAAAGAGACATACGCATCCTTAGACAATATGACGTTAGAAAGTCCTCGATATCGTTAGTTGGCGGACTATACTTGATATACAAACTGCCACTAGGGTCAACCAGATTCAGCTGGTACAATAGGTAATCGGCCTGAATTGTCGGATCAACAAGTCCAACACTGATACTGCCAATCGTCGATAATGTGAGCATAGTCTCCGCATCTATTGTCTTCGGTAAGGACACACCGGGTGTATCGTAAACTAATATATCTGGGTCTTCATGAATCTTGACGTATGACGATATATTTCGGGTAACTCCTGCTAGAGCGCCGGTTTTCGCAGCCTTTCTTCGTCCGACACCTGCATGCCGAAGCGTATTAAGTAGAGAGCTCTTGCCAACGTTGGGCATACCCATAATCATTACTCTTAGTCCGAAGAACGATTCTCTGTTAGCGCACAGCCCTATTCTTTGTTAACTGCGATGAAAGTCACTGCGACATAGCAGTCTTACGTTGCGACAAATTGACCAGACTTTTCACGCTCGTATGATCATGTGTATTAACCATACAGTAATCCCCACGAGGATGCCACGCTCTAAACATCTGCTCAACTGTTAACCCACCCGTTCAACAGTCATCGTTTCGGAGTTTACTCACTTCAGGGCGAATAGAACTGAGATCTTTCTTCGTGTATACAACAACCCGCGGTTTCCCGCCAATAATGCTGTCAAATATCGTATTTCGGGTACTTAGCGGTGCTCGAGCATCTCGGACTTCGTATATGAGATCAATGTCGGCTGTCATTTCGCGCATTTTGCGGATCGCTTTCGCGTGGTGACCGAGAAAGTATGCGCGTGGGAGTGTCGGCGTCGGGAAGGACGCGCGAGGAATGAAATTTGCCGCTGCCATTAGTGCAGCGTATCATTGAAGAGTTATCGGCGAGTACGAATAATACTCATTGGTAGAGCCCATGTACGAAACTTGCAGACGTAGCGATTGCCAATGTTTTCTGTGCCCAATAGGCAGGTTCTGCAACTCAAATTTACGCGTAAGTTTTGAAGCAAAACAACCCTTGCCCTAATTCCCCAGAAGAAGGGAATCTCACGCGTACTCGTCCCTGCGCGCTGAGTTACAACGTGCTCGGCTAAAGTACTTGGTAGGTCGTGTCTACTGCTTCGCAACGTTACGCGATACGGACCAGGTGCAACGATGAGGATGCCCAGCATATACAGAAAGTTCGTCTCGGTTACAAAAGGATTCAATATCAGTCCACCGAGCGCCTTATCAGGCTCTGCAAAATGATAGAAATGGACATCTCTATCGATTGCCCTTCTGCCTGCCATATACTACAGCATATCGGACGCTCCGGCCTGAGCACCTCTGTTGGCGCGTATTCCACTGCCGAACACTCGCCATAACGGCGTGGTCGGTTATTGCTGTCCCGCACCATATCCGACTGTACCTCCCTTCGAGTGAGATGCCATTAAATAGTGACAAAAGGCTTTCATTCTCAGTCGGGCTGACGTCAATCTGACAAAGCGATGGTGTCTTCGCGCGCATAAGTCTTCCCGCATTTTGACACAATGACCAGGCCCATTGGATTATGGAATTACGGAATGTGTATCAATTTCCGGAATATAAAGAAATTCTTGATAACAGAGCTGTTCAGTCTCGTATAGGTGTGCGTTTAAAAATCGAATACATTTATAATTAAATTATTCAATATTATAAGCATTCGCTTTAGTCGAAGCCAGAACAGATAGTCACATCAGAAAAACTCACTTTCGCAACCTTTCTGATAAAGTCATAATAATGCTGGCTACAATTGAAGATCAATTCCCGGATATCGATGTCTTCAAGCACACGATGCTGTCCAATGCTATCCAAGAGGGCTATCAATATGTCACTGTCAAATCAGATCTTTTGTCAGGTTGAAATGCAAAGAAGACGGTTGTCCGTGGACGTTGCACGCATGTCTCGTGAAGGAAAGCGCATTGTTTTAGATTACCGCAACCAATCTCGTCCATAGTTGCAATCAAGTCATGACATGCACGCCAATAAACGATGGGTCGCCGAGATCACGCAGGAAGAATTACAGACCTATCCATTTGAGAGAAGATGCTCATCTCGATCAGAGGTGAAAATATTGACTACGTTGCTCCAAGGGCAAAGGACAGAGCTACTGAGAATATCAATGGGTCTGATATCGATAGTTTTGCAAGCTTCCGGATATGTTAGGTCAATTAAAAATCTCAATCCAGGTAGCCATGCGGTATTGTGTGTCGTTGAAGAGAAATTTTACAGTCTGTACGTAAGCATGCTTCGTCAATTGCAGACTTTCAGCATTGCCGTCCAAGATTGATGGGACTCATCTTACCACAAATATCAGGGCGGTTTATTGATTGCGGTGCGAATTGATGCCGAAACTATTTGTTTTCTCTTGGCTTTGGTATCGTCGAGGCTTAAAAGCACTGGGGTTGATTTCTGGAGGAGCTGCGGACATCTCTAGAAAATGGCTTCAATTTTGCTTCCTTATCGTCGATCTCTGATCGACAAAAAGTGGCTAGCTGTCGTTGATTTTCATAGCGTGTTAGTAAACTGACTCGAATTGGTCAGGGTTGATCGATGCTGTCCCGGCAGCAAACCATGCACACTGTCTCCGACACCTGCATGAAAATTTCAAAAAAATCAGAAGTGTTGACATAGCAGCGTTGGTTTACAAGGTTACCTCAACACTTAGCAAAATGGAAATGGACAACGTCCTTGCATCGATGCCCGAGGAAGGATCCCATGCAATTTAAAATATATTCGATTCAAACTTTTAAAAGCCGAGCACTGCTGGCCAAACGAGCGACGTAACTAGTTCAATCAAATTTTAACGCCCAATCACCCTGTTCCAAATAGATCCACTAAACAACTATTGCGCCATATAATCGTCCAGTATACCAGTCCAAGATATAGACGCCGACAACTCATTCTCGTGCGGCGTCCAGGTTAAACCTTCGGGCGTAGGAAGACGAGGGGCCTTTAAGGATTGTATTGGAGCAAAATGATGTAAATGACGGAAGTTCCTCGGCAGTTTTACTGTCGCCTTAAAGATGTCAGTTCTGTGACTTTCAGCGGAGCGCCTGGAAAGAGTATACCTGGCCCGTATAAGACGAATCCTTTCTTTCCAGTCATGCCGAGTTGCTCGGACGGCTGTTCGCCCGGCTTAACGTCCCCAGCTGTCTCGACCTTCTCATTCCTTGAAGAAACTTTTTTGTTGTTTGATTTTGTCGACGGAGATAATTTGTCGGATGTAGAAGTGGCAAAAAATGGCGACGGCGCGTCAGAGTAGGAGATCTGTGAAGAAGCGGCTGTGGAAGAAGGCGATGGAGAGCGCGAGTGAATGGGCGACGGCGACCCGCTGCGCGGGGTGTGGACCGCACTTCTTGTGTTTGTCTGTGTCGAGTAAGAGTCCATTATTATTTATGGGAAAATATTCTGCAGTAAGTGACGTCCCTACTGACGGGCAGTATTACAGTTATATGTGGCGGGAGGACTCGACGGGCGTGAGTAATAAATTTTACCCCAGACTATCAGCGTGCCCTCGGACGCGAACGTGACTCCCCGCAGCCAACCAACGCCGCACCGACGCCCTAACCGTGATGACCGATACCTAACCCGACGAGCCGCTTCCGACGCGGCAATCAACGACCCACAAACAGGTGCAGACCACGAGGGAACGTGTTGCACTAGTCGTACCTAAGACAACTTATACATACATATATTGAAGATCGGATAGACTAGTCACATATGGTTTCCTTCATGCTTAATACATTCATTACTGTAACAGATATAAAATACGCCAAAGGCAGACTATGAGCACATAATTCATCACAGCTAATCTCACTAAATAAAGCTACAAATCACACAGAACCTTGCAATCTACTTGACATAGTTGCCAGGGAATTCACCCCTCCGTCCATCCATAGTTTCGCCTTCCCACCAGTCATCGCCGTCCTTCCCATACACCATAATCTTGTCGCCTACATTGAACGACAAGTCAGTGTCTTGCATTCCGACAAACGTGTATGCCGCCGTCATAGTTTCATATCCTGGCTTAACCTCTTTCTCGCCGTCGAAACCGTTAGACTCAGTCGGTGTCTCCTCGAGGATTTCCTCGTGGGAGCCATTCTGAGAGACAGAGGAGGATAACGGTGTTCCGGCTACGACAGACCCAGGCGATGAAGAAAATGTCTGATAGCGTGGTAGTGGTTCTGATATCGTCGACGAGGTCGTAGATGCAGCATACGAGAAGGACCTCTTTGAATTGTATAAAACCGGTGCGGAAATACCTGGCGACGCCGGCGTCGAACGGCCGGTCTCCGACCCTGCTTCAGACCCAGCTTCTGAACTGACACTCGACATCAGGGTCGGACTCCGATTGACTTCAGTGAAGGTCTTGTATACACCATCCTTAGTCGTACCATTGGGTCTACTTGACTTCTTGTTGACGGTCAGGACACGCTTAATCTTCTGGTCTATTGGTGTCGACACGGGCAGCTTCATTGGTTGTTTGACAGCCTTACCATTCCGCACTGTCGTCAGACCCTCCTCACATCGATGCTGGATAGGAATAAACTGAGTACTCCAATCTTCGACGATCTTGTCCAACTCGAGCAAGCCCTGCGCTTGGGCGAATGGATAGAGGAATTCTTTAGTGACCTGTATCACACCAAACTGCACTTCGAAGAGAAGCGTTGACAGAGGTGCAACGAACTCCGACAGTTGGATGATAATTTTCGGAAGAGTATCCTTGATATATTGATCGTGCACACGAAAATCCTATTGTAATTAGCCAGTACCTCAGTGGATGAATATATGATGACATACCTCAGTAGCCTTGTCCAGCTCTTGTTGACTCCGTTCTAAACTGTTTTGGTCCTTTTCATTTAGTGTTGACTTCTTCTGCAGTTTCTCGACAGAGTTAGTGTGTCGGTCATAATCAATTTTCTTGTGCTCTCTCTTCTTGAGAGCCTTCTTAATAGTGTCGATGTACCCCTATCTCAAAATTAGTTTACCAATTCAGACACAAATCGATTTCAACAACACGCACCTTCATAGTCCCACATCGCTGCACGACCATTCGATCAATGCTGTCCAGCATAGGTAGTACCGCATTCTGCACTTCGACCAACACCTCTTTATACTTGATCACCGCAGACATAGTAATTTTAGGTGTCTCCTGCACCGGCTTGCAAGGATCATCTTCAGGAATCGGCTCATACAGTGTATTAAAATGCCTTGATATCGCCACCTGCGCTGATAAAATAGAAATCCACGAATCCCGAAATGCCTTGGCGTTGGTAATAATCTAAACAAGCGCCTGTTAGCAGTGCGCAAAAATGCTCTCGATAGCGGCATTACTTCGTCGAGACCCTTCTCCGCCTCATTAATAGCTTTCGTCCATTCGATAACTGTAAGATTCTCCGGCGATTTATTACCAATTAACACATGTGGCGCGCGTACCACTGCTTTCTTCACGCCCCGAATTGACATCGTCGCTTGTTTCTACAATACTCAACTGGTTGTATTAAGTAGAAAACGATCTAGCACTTAAACGAGGAAAAGAGACCGAAGGCAGATAAAGATAGAGATCTCCACTATAATATGAAATCCTCTCACTTGAGCGACATTAAGGTCGAGCAATCAGCTGAGGCGTCCGGAGCGAACCCAACGGATGACAGGCTCGGATTACGCAGGATGCTTGCAGGTGTCAGGGTTTGGTACCCTGACTAACCCGTTCATTCCGAACGATGACGTGTAGGAATACGGCTCAAAACACATATAAGGTTTTGGAACGCTTTGGGCGCCTTGCACTAAACTATTTCCATATTATCGGGAAGCGTGAAAATACTATTCTAGTAAAGCGTAAGTTGTCAATAACTAACTGCTTCTCGGCGCGGCAGTGACCGGACTTCCGGCAACTGACGTAATTCTCTCTCGTAGCAGCGTTTCCAATATTCTATGTTCTTGCTTTACATGGTTCCGTCTGTGAAAGATCTTAATCTGTCTCGTAATTAACAGTAATTGCGATAGTTGCCCATACAAGTGTTGTCCAGCCCCACCCGGGATCATTAGCTGACATCGCCGATTTTCGTCTGTGTAATGCTTAGTGACCCAGTAATCTTGTTCAAATGTCGAATAATATCGTGGGTAATGCATATAGAGACATCATCGAGGATGTGATCAACTCATCTCGCATTGATTGCGAAGATTCCGGCGTGGATGAGACTACATTACGCGAGCTACAGCTTCTCTGGCAGGAAAGATTGACGATCTCCGGTGTAGTAACTTTCCCGTCGGATCAGTCGGCAGCGGAGCCTGAAAGCGGGACCAGAGAAGCCAAAGTCAGCTGTGAGACGTCCACATCACTTCGATATGCAGGAAGTATTACTTTAACATCAGCTGCGCCTCAAATAGTTCCGCGTTCAACAATGGCAGCTATGCGATCTGCTCCCCATATTCAGGAATTGGCAAGCGGGGAGAGAGTTCCAGCCGAAATTGCTGGCTACAGCGTCAACGGCGTTATAAAAGATGTCAGATTAGATGGTATGACAGGTTTAGATAGTTCAAATAGTACTGGCAGCCTGATATTCGGAGATGTTAGTTGTATCACACAAGCTGATGGCGGTTCACAAGAGCTAGAGGTATCAAGAGAAGTCGTAGATCGTCTATTGGAGGGTCACATTTTACGTCAGAAGTTTGGACGCTCAGAACACGCAACTCAACAACCCGTACCACAATTAGTACCCGGAAAAAGAGAGAAGGCAAACCTTCGGGGTTTATTTTGTTAAATGGACGGAGCGTCGGACTCGTCAGATAACGATTCAAATAATGATAGTGACGACAATGAGGATTCCGACGCAATCAATTCTGATTTAGACGACCCTGAGGATGAGATACATTCTCAGGGAGACGAGAACGAAGGATCGGATGCCATGATGTTGTGTTTGTACGACAGGGTTACGAGAGTGAAGAACATATGGAAATGTGATTTTAGGGATGGCGCTGTTCATGTTAACGGAATAGATTATTTATTTGAAACAGCGAAGGGTGAGTTTGAGTGGTGATCCGTTGGTGCCGCCCCGCTATGAGCTGGCGTCAATGTGTCCGCGGGATATTCAAAACTTATGGTGAACCTTCGCTGCTGAGGTCATAGTGTGATGTTTAAGATTAGTTTGACTAGTACAACCATGATGTACACGAATTGATTGTCATAGAGCATGTATGGCTTGTCAACATAACCGTATATGCAGGTAGTAGATGTATGAATGGAAAGTTATTTAAACATTGTACTCAACAGACTTGCTTCTTCACTTGAAGATCAGGATCGACTCTTACACTGGACAAGCGCGAAACAGTGACTGAAGATTAAAAGATAGTAGCGAGAACAGTCCGTCCTAGTATAACTGTCCGACATGGCTACACTGATTGTTGAAGTTGACCGTGTGGAATTCTACACAAGAGCATCGTAACATGAAGGAATTGCCCTGGCATCGGTATGGGATTCGTTAGAGACTTTCCCGGGTCAGGCCCCTATAATAGTGTTTTGGTGGTAGTGTATGGTTTTTTGGGTTGGGGCCATTTTTTCTTTCTAATGGAGCTCCCATTTAGATCCGGGTCAGATGGGCTTGAAATGGGAGCTCCATTATGGAGCTCCTATTTGAATCCGCACGTGACTCGGAACGAAATCGAAATTTACGCGTTAAAAAATGTAACGCGTGTACGCGACTCCTGTAAATAAGGCTTTACATGTTAATTCCCCCCTCTGATTGGTATCAATATTTGATATTTTTGAAATGGCCCGTACTAAGAGGAGTCGCCCTGAGGCTATACGGCCTTCACAGTTTATAGAGTCTCTTGAAGGAGATACGATTATCGTCTCTTCCGCTCCTCCGCCACTGCCGCCAGAAGAGCGTTTCGAATATTCCCCCTCCTCCTGATTCAAAAGACCCATTCGATACTCCTCTACCCACCAGAATCTACAGAGGTTAAAACTCGTTGTGTTACGGCATCTCCAGAGGCATGGGATGAGGTGCTAAGGGTATGTTTTCTAGTGGCTCTTTTGGTTATATTTGCTAACAAATCAGCATCGAAAATCATGCAAATGGCATCGTTACAATGCCCTTGAATTCACCGAACTTCTAGATGAGCTATACGCCCCTTCAATGGCTACTGGTTGCTACGCTACTACGCTAATAAACCGAGCTTCAGACTCCCCCGTTCTCGACCCTCTTCTTAGAGCTCCCTCCTCCTCTGGAAGTATCTCTACTCCATCTCCTCATTCGGCCTCAGGAATAACGATAAATTAGAGAAGGAGGAGGAGAAGGAGATTCTACAAGGGGGTTCATATCAGTTAATTGAGAAGGTTATCACACAGCTAGCTCGCTCTCGGCGTAACGTACTTCAACAAGCTATTGATCTTTTAGAAGAGGAATACTCTAGAAAACTGTCGAGTGAGCATATGGATATGGCTTTAGATTGCCTTGAAAACGAGGCCAAATCAAGCATGTTTAGTAGTATTAAAGATGTGGCTAAGAGAGACAGATGGCTAGAAAGACATGCAGGTGTTGAAATTCTTTATGAATGAGATGGTTGGGCCGTTAAGAACGGTTGTTTGGATGCTTAAGGGTCTTGTTTTAGTGTGTTTTTATACAGTAAATACGACATTTGTCATTTGAACTTTGTAGACTTTTGGTCCAGTCATTTTTTAGATTTAAATCTCCCTTCCAATATGCTGACAGTACGGTGTCCACATCTCTTGAGCAACCTTATCCCTAAACTCATTCATAGCCTTAGAGCCTTGAGATTGAGACCTTGTTGTACTACCAGTAAATCTCCTACATAGTCACCAATATCATCATTCAACTCAACACCTTCCCTTTGGCGAACAAAGTTAAAGAGACCAAGGAGGCCAAGTACTAGCTGAATCTGTGTTTGAATTGAATACTCCCCCATTACGGCTAGTATCTTAAATCTCCTCTTTACAACTCCAAATATCCGTTCAATAACATTGCGTAATGAGGCGTGGCGGAGGTTAAACAGCTCCTTGGCCATGCGTCCAGCGACAACCCGATGATGATACAGGTTGGATCTAATTCACGCTTAAGATTTTCTCGATGTCTTCGAACGTTGCAACGACGCAGCGCTTTACCGAGCTTGCGGATTTGATGGGTAATTTGACACCTGGCAGATCATGGAATATTCGCTGAAATAATTGAGCCTCCACGGTCGTAAAAGGTTCTGATTCTTCAACCATCCATGCAATATGTTGTCCTCTAGTCGCTCTTGAACTGACCTACTAGGTCTGCCGAAAAATGACGTGATATCGCTGAAGCTCTAGGAGCTAGGGATGGGCAACAAGTGTTCCACTGCAAATTGTAAAGTTTAAGTCGCTGAGCATGGTCGTTACTACTTCCTTGCGATGAGGAACCTCAAAAGCCGGGCGAAGATGGTTGACCCATTTTCTGAAGGCAGGGTTGTCAACCAAGCTAAAGGAAGTCCCGAAGTAAAGAGAAAATTGCAAGTTCCTGTTGAAGTACCTGCATTTCCCCCTCCGTGATGGTGTCGACCCAGCGCCCCATATTTGCGGCAGTGCTTAGAGAACGAACACCAGCAGATGAGGTCTGTTCGCTGGCAGAAATATCATCAGGTTCGTCAACCACTGGGGAAAGTACATCGCCGGCTTTGAAATCGATGCTAACTTCCGCTTCAATGTCGCGGTACTAATCTCAGCAACCCTGTACTCCATTGAGCATGCAGGCCCTCGGTAATGCATATGGAATGTTGAATTCCATCGCGTATCAATATCGTATTCAATGAACTTATCCGGAAGATCAGGGTTCAGGGTTCAGGGTTTACTGACAAACTGACCGTGCAAGCCCGTGATGAGGCCACGCTTTCCCGGAGGAGCGATCTCTGAGTTATAGACCGGAATGACCATGTTCATGACTCCAACCGCAAATCCACCGATAATGCGACCAGCTATCAGCATTCCAATTTTGACGGAAGATGCCTGTATAATACCGCCAATCAGGGCGACCGCGGCCGCGAACATGATTGAATACTTCCGTCCTATTAAACGTACGTCAACATAATTTTCGTGGAGCTAATAATCTGAATGCACGCACCCCACGCATCGGCAGACCATCCCCCGAAGAGAACACCAAGAAACGAGCCACCACCAAATGTAGACACCACGGCACCCTTTATGCCAGCTATACGTAGAGGTTAGTGTCCGCGCTGTTAGAATCTTTGTCGGACAGAGGACATCGCTACTTAGGTGTAAAAGGTGCAAAGTAGTTCGTAAAGGTGGGATGAGAGATAGTTGTCGATATGACACCAGAATCAATACCATAGAGAAGCGATCCGACCTGACAAAGAAGGTGTCAATGTGGAAGTCATATTGACTGTGGCATTTCGTCACAACATACCACAGCGAACATACTGCACCCGAATGTGTAAGGGTTAATCTTGCGACGATATTTCTGTGCCTCGGACATTGTGGCTTGCTGTGTCGAGTAATGATAGTTCCAATGTAAGTGTTATGTTATAGAGATATACTAGATAGTGTGGAGAGATCTGAAGGGCCGGATTTATAGAAGATTCAACGCTAACATCTCCAGATATCAGTTGGGGCCGCGCATTTCCGTTCATTCCCCAGACTAAGCGACAATATGTTACCCCTTGGAGCCTATCTGCAGTATACTTCCACGCCAATGCAGACCGTAAGACACGGCTGAACCCGCACAATGGTCCCACTTATGACTGAGTTTGCTAGCACTGGCGCCGTGAGCTACAAGCGCAAACGCCAGCTAAGCTTTCGGCAATCCCCACTTGTGTCGACGACTCTGAATCGTGCGGGAGGGATCCGTAACACAGTTAGCGGTGCGACATCCCTTACAAGAGGCGCTGAATCTTGGAATCTGCGCTTATTCATGAATGCGTTTATTCATGAATTGCCTGTTGTATGTGAATACCGCACTCCATCCCCGGCACGTCGCGATAGTGCTTACTGGAGTAGGGAATGCGCGTATGGTTTGCAGAGTGAGCGGGATGCTATAATTAAGGTTTGCCTTCTCCCGCACCCCTCCCCCGCACTTCGAACCAGACCAGGCGCTGTGCAAAACAATTGTCGACGGTGAACTGATTGGCGGAAATAAACATAGTTCTCGAGAAGAATCAGGCATTTGTGCAAACGGTTTGCACCGAGAGACTGGCATTTCTTCTAGAACACTGATTTAGCTACGTGGACTTCAAAGCCAAGTTTTTCAGCTTTGTCTATAGTATGCATGTCTTAAAAGTCCATGGATTTTCGAAATTATTGAGTGAGTTCCTGTGGGAGTGCTATTTTTGGTGGCATCGCTTGGCATCGCTTATCTAACCTGTAATCCCCCAGCGGGGTCGGGCACCTAGCCACTGGCACAATCATTGCGTTTGCGCTTAGCGTTGTATTTGCCCTGACAGACTCACCCTGCGACTTCTCCATAGGGACTATAGTATCGTTCCTCAAAAAAGTGGCCGAGGCAGTCGAATCAGTTTGCAGTAGACTATATATCGCCGGAGCGTCTCCGCCTTTACCTTATGCACCACAGTACAATCCATGCCCATTAGAATCACGTGACTACACACAATGGTGTCCGAAGTTATGCCGACTCCGACTCTAGAAGTTTGCTTCCAACCGGCCCTGGGCCAGGTGGTGTTTGCAGAGCCTACTACGGGGACCACGCTTACCATCTATGCGATATCTAACAGGCCCGATGCCCAAATTGCCGTCTCATCATCCTCTGGATCGCCATCTGCGGTTGATTTCAAGTTGATCAAGATTCCATCCATCGGATTGGGCTATTACACCTTCCAAGCTATCGTCGATGTGAAAGAAGACCCGCTGAATCTCACGTACTCTTACAGAGTGGATGGCAACACCATCACACTTGACCGTGCTGTAACCGTCATTCAAGGACGTGCCAGACTAGCGAAGACGAGTTTCGGACAGTCGTTGAACTCCAACCTGGTCAGGACCGGGCGGATATCAAGATCCCGTGGCTCAAGATTGATGATTGGCAGGGGTTAGGTATGATCCATATGCTTAATTTAAGTATCCCTAAAGTGTTAACTTATGTCCTTAGAAATACCTGGATCGAGCCTCGATGGATCACACTCAAAGAACTCCCTGTCCTTCTCGGATCTCATTTTTTCTTACTACAGCCTGTGAATTCTACCATTGATCCTGCTTCGTCGTTTTGCGTTTATCCATGCTCAACTGCTGAAGCCACTGTCCACATGACTTCAGCTCGCGATGGCGAGGAACCGAACACAGTCTATGCTCGAGTTCGCAGAACTACGGCAGACTGCACTGCCAAAGTCTACGTTGTCGGAAAGATCACTACACGCCAGATGTGTTCGAATCCATAGACGGCGCAATTGGAATGGCCAAGCAATATCTCGGCACTTCTGATCTTGTTTATGAGATGCCACCGACACACGACCGAGGCACGTTGTGGCCTCATAGTCAACTTGGCTTTTGCACGTGGTCCAGTATTGGCGAGTATGTACGTCCGACAAATGAAAATCTGGATCGGCTGGTCACGTCCCTCAAGGACATGGATCTCCCGATAGGGTCATTTATTACCGACGACGGTTGGCAGGACATCCGTGCGGGCATGAATGGTATTCCAGAATCAACAGGTTTATGGAGTTTCGACATCAGGGATGGTATGAATATCTCCTTCCGCGAGACCGTCGATATCATCAAGCGGGGCCTACTGTCGAGAATGTTGGTGTCTGGATGACGTGAGCATTCTGTGTCCTAAAAACGGTAAATTGTCCTTTGCAGCTAATGTCACTATTTAGTCTTCATGGAACTCGATTGCATCCAAGTCTCCACTGGCTGCTAAGTACAAGATGAGACAATACAAGCTTAGCAGAGACTGTGTTCCGGGTCTCATATACAAAGGGTTTGAAATGCAGACTTGTACACAGCCTGATGAGAAGGACTACATCTGGTGGTTGCCGCCTAAGGAGCTCGCATATCAGTTCTGGAAAGACTATTTCTCTGTGTGCGCCGCTGCTGGGATTACTTTTGCTAAGGTTGACGACCAAGCCTATTGTTCATTTTTGGCCAGAGTCGAAGGTGCAGAGGAAGCGTTCGCTCTTTGGAATGGCATGAATAAAGCGGCAGATGAAATTTTTGGTGAGGGAAGAGTGATACATTGTATGGCACACTACGAGCGCATGTTCAACGGTGACATTGGCATGGGATTGGCTACGAATGGAAAGCGGGTGGTGTTTCGCAACACCAACGACTTTGGTCTGCCACGACCGAACGTGCACTGTGATCATATTCATTACAACCTTATGAATTGCATTATCATCTCTCGCATGTGTCTGGTACCAGATGCCGACATGTTTATGAGTGCTGCACAGTGGCCCGAGTATCACGCGGTCCTCCGTGCCTTTTTCCAGGGACCTGTACTCTTGTCGGACAGGGCAGGCGAACACGATTTAGAAGTTATCCACAAGCTAATCGGCCGCACTCGTTCCGGTGTTTATGAAGTGATTCAGGCACCAAACGCAATCCGACCTCTTCGATCGCGCATCTGGGAGCCTACACTTGATAGCGGGATTGGCTTATCCATCAAAGCTGCTTCGTCTTTCCCGGTAGTAAATTCAGCATCTGTCATTCTTTGGAGTTCACGTGACAGTGCCGCACATGCGTCCACAGATATTTTGTTCGCCTCCGATCTCATAGATGCGCTTGGTCCGGAGCAATTGTTGCCTGATACGAAATACCTATTGTGGTTCAATGACCATCGATCGGCGATATATTTCAATCCATCATTGTCGTCCGGTACACCGATTGCGGAGATTACATTACCACCCGAGACGCATGAGATCATCACTATCGCGCCATCATATTCTATTGGTGGCACAGATGGCATCGAGATTGCATGTCTGGGTCTAGTAGATAAATACGCCAGTCTGGCTGCGATAACGGAGATCCAGGTCTTGACCGCGCCAGAATGTTTGCGCACAACGGTTAAGTTCGAAGGCAAGCTTGCCTTTGTCGCACAAACAATAGAAACAGCCCGGATCCAGGTTTTTCTGAACAGTGCACCAGTTTCGTACAAGGCTGAGATCTTAGATGGTCTTTCAGCTTCTCTACTAATCGTTGACGTTAATGCAGGAGCTGGTAGTCGCGGAGCAGCTGTTGCGGTTAGTTGGACAATAGATATATGTTTGGTCACTCCGGAGTAGCTGTTAGGAACTGTTCTCTCAGCTCGTGTATGCTCGAGTTTAGTTGGCTTGTTGTAGAACTTGTAGAACTGAAGAAGCGAAGATAGAATTTGAAACGAGATAGAAAATACTACTAATTGCGCAGAATTGGCTACCGTAAAATTCACTGCTCCAAGATCAACCCCTTTCAGGTCTTTGTCATCGTCGATGGTAATATTTCGTGTGTGAGCCGTCGTAATAACATGTGTTGAGAGCAATATATAAAGGGTAAGACGTTGAGATTCAAGTTGATTATTACCTCCCACAAAGTCATCGCCCGCCTTACTAACGGGGTCGCTCCAAGCCCCTGTGGATAATTCTATCTATGTACACATACTATGCTATATTGAGTATTACAACAAACCATGAACGCCAATTAGCTTCCCATAGTCAAGTACTCGCCGACGAGCCGTCCCTGATATGTCTGCAACAGCTGTGTAATTTTAATCAAAACACCAGCAGACATATTATGAACTCTCTGGTCTGTGATCCCGTCCCAGTTTGCATCTAGGTAGTCCTTTATTTCGATCAATTGTTTTGAAAACGTGTTGATTATCGTGTCTTCTTCGTTGACATCAATAACGACGAGAATCGCTGTGAGGAATGACTCCATAATCGTAGCATCAGAAACATCACGACGGATGGTGGACAATATGCTGAAGAGTTCCATAGACATGTCAAGAATATCCGTCGCTGAGGGGTAACTAGCGTTCAAGATGATTGCCAATGTCTTGATATAATGACCAGCCATGATTGCACCAAACTCGTTTCTGGAGATGCTCATGGTGAAGTATCGCCAATGAGCCGCAAGGGGGAAGAAAAACGTCTTTCCGGCAATCTTTGCAACATTATTCTTTTGCACAGAAATTTTATTAGTTGCTCTGCGTCTCTCGTTCTGCAGCCGTTTTGAAATTCGTAGAACGCCCGGCTCTTTCGCGACTGCTTCAGTAGCTTTGGTTACAGACTCCTGCAACGCATCTACTTGAATCTTCTTGATCGCATCGTCAACTTGCGGAAGCCCTAGTCTCGATAAATCATGCGGATAGTCTTTTGCCGAAATAAATCGCTCATGTATTCCTTCTGGTAGAAGCCTGCTCGTGAACACGCTCTGTGGATCAATATCAAACTCATATGACTGTCTTCCGCTCAGATGTAGCGCAGCCAACGCCAGTGCTGACAGCATCGTTAGCCTTTCCTGCATCGAGTAATCACCGAATGTGACGCTCTCGGCATACAGCGGTCCAATGACTTCCGGGACACTAATAACAAGTGCAATCATTGCGTTCATCTTGTTCTGCTCGAAATTTTCAAGATCAAAATTGTTTTTAATTCCAGACAAGATTATTCCGAGTTCTTTGCTTGCCGCAACTAGTTCTCGCCCAAACATAGCTTTCCGCAGGATTATTTTGGCCGCGTTCGCTAGTGCGACTTTATGCTTGAGAAGAGCAGTATTTGAATCAGTTTCGTGAAAGTATTTGATTAGATCGATGATGTAAACTGGAGGCAAGACTTTCTCACGACGCATCGTCGGATCATCGTCAGAATCCTCAGATTCATCTTCAACAATGGCATATGGCTCGAACTCCGAATCCGTCTCATCATCACTATCGTTTTCTACATTGAGCTCGATAGGTGCGGATGTCTGCTTTCCTGTCTTGGTACTCGAGATTGGCATGCGAACTATCGTAGAAATTGGACCGGTCTTCTTTGCACCTTCGGAAGGACGCGGTGTAAGATATTCCCATATTGAAGCCTCATCGATTACTGCATCTTTGTATTGCAACAGTTTAGCCCATTCACAATACACCGCTGAAAAACCAGGGACATCGTCGAAGCTAAGCTTAATGCCGGAATTATCCCTCTGATTTACGGCAACAGCAAGACACATGCCCGTATATCGTAGATGAGTGGAAACCGCACCGAGACGATTCGATACTCCCGTCAAGTACTGCTTCGACTGCGCTACTATGCGAATGTATTTGGATGCGAGATGGGGAAGAAGAAGACCAAGCACTTCTGTTTGTACTGCGATGATGTTATTAGCGATAATAATATGGACAATCGTGTTCTGTGTTGTTTACCTTCTTGCTTTGTGATTTGGACGTTATGCATAACAATCTTATCGCTCCACATTTTCAAAAGATCGTCAAAGACTTTCTCCTGTAATCCATGAAACGCAATCCAGGCGACGACAGCCCTGCGAAGGCGCTGATTGCCTATTTGCTGCTGAAGTACAGGTTGTAGAAGATTATTCTCTTCGTCGAGAGGAATTAAGTATATCAAAATCGTGGCCGCGGCAGATACTTTATGTGACACTCTCACGGTGTCGGTATCCTCATGATCAAAGTATGTCGTTTGTAGGTAACGAAGGACGGCTTTGGTGAACGACGCTTTCTCTCGAGCGTCCAAATGCCTTGATATACTCTTCGTAAAATCAAACCCATGTTTATTCAGCAATTGGTTTAAAAATAAATCTAACAATTAATACCATCCCCTGAACGCCCAGAATCACGAGAGTACTCACTGGGATAGCCGGAACTTAGTGCGCGAATAAAGAACTTTCCCAAATTTGCATCGCCAATTTCTCCAATACTACACCTCAGCAATGCCGAACCCAAAAATTCCGACATTTTCGCACCATCAGCGGCCCACCACCATAATTTTGGCTTGTCGTTCTCGTCGATCGCCGCCTTTGCTTCCGCTGTGACTGCAACAATCTTTCCTCCTGCAAACAGAGCCGTTACTTCGCGCCAATATAGATCCCTTTTGGTATCTGACATGAAGTGGCTACATAACGTCACAAGTATATTTGCAAAAAGAACATCTCCCAGAACTGTCACTAGGCTTTGAAGCTTACTTCTCGCCTGTGGATCATTGGGTTGCCGTCGCACAGTATCAGTGCATATTGAAATCACATTGAGCAGCCCTTTAATTCCGGTCAGACTTCCCAAAATCATCAATATATCCTGACTAAATTCCTTCAAGTGTTTCGTAGCGTCGTAGAAATCTGGCACGATTTTGTTTAGAAGAATTGAGATCACTTGTCCGGACTCAGGTGATGGTAGTCGAATTGAACCATTTTTGGACAGACTGTGAATTATCCGCAGTACATCATCCGAGCTGGGTGCGCCCTTTAATATTTCTACCGAGTCGGACACCGATCGGACTCGGTCGTCCATTGTCATATTGCCATTCGATCTGTCGTGTAGCTGGATGAGTATTGTCGACGATTCTTCAGTGTGACGCGTCAGTCAGTGACTGGCAGAAAGGTACTGAACCCCTGAATCAAACTTATATGGACAATTCCAACCATGCTGATTCTCGTCGCCTTCAAACTCTATTGCGTCATGAGGATTCATTCAGCGACTCATTTTTGATGGCTAAAATCTGTCTGGCTTCATTCTTCTGCGATACTCGAGCCGATTATTTTAGTAAACGAGTCTACCTGCTAAATCTATATTTCCATTTGCATTCCGAAGTCGGTATATTGCATTACGACGTTGGGTATTGAGGACTTTACTATAACGGTCAATCCAGCGAGCCAACATGACGTCCCGTGCATCGCCGTTCTACGTCTACACTCTACCAGAAACGTTATTGTCGTCCCTCGAGCCGATATCATTCGAGTCGGCAGGATCAACATCAACACTAATAGCGTCTGATTTTCTAGAGCAGCCAACACCAGCAAATCTCACGCCGGCGTCAGACCCGCTTGCTGATGCCTCGGAGAGTACGACGGGATCTGGCCCACAATGCAATACATGTAACTATAGCGCCACATCCACAGATGAGCAGAGAGAGCATTACAAGAGTGATTACCACAAATTTAACGTGAAGAGGAAAGTTTTGGGATTACCAGCCGTTGGGCTGCCGATGTTTGAAACGATGCTGGATGGTGACGATCTCTGACTTGAGACTGTGTCCTTGGGATGGAAGTTAACAGGGTTTAGAACTAGAAGAATCAATTTCGGGATCTGATTCAAGCGATTCAGAATCAGACCCACTGTCCGACTCAACGACCGATAAAGTAAGCAATCTCCTTGCAAAGACCACGCTTGACACAATTCAAGAACATGGCGACGACGGTGCCATGCCCGTTCGTTCGCCATTCCTCATATTTCAGTCATCTCTACTCCCCCCAGATGACGTCCTTGCGATCTATTCTACACTTTTTCCAGTCCCCGAAAATTCAACACTACAAGACGTCATTAAAAGCCGACAACTTTCTCCTAAGACGCAAGATGCATCAACTCCGGTGTCAGCGATATTTATGCTCGGAGGCGGTCACTTTGCGGGTGCAATTATCTCGCACGCATTAAAGCCGCAGAACAAAGCAGATCCAGTCGTATTCGTTGAACACAAGACTTTTCACAGATATACGACGCGTCGGAAGCAGGGAGGGGCGCAAAGCGCGAGTGATAATGCTCATGGAAAAGCGCATTCTGCCGGTTCTAATTTGCGGCGATATAATGAAGCTGCTTTGGAAAAGGAAGTAAGGGAGTTGTTGGAACAGTGGAAGTCGTACATAGACCGCGCAGAGCATATTTTTGTGCGAGCAAATGGACGGCAGAATCGCAAAATTTTGGTAGGATATGATGGAGCCGTGATCGGTTCAAGGGATATACGTCTGAAGGGGATTCCTTTCTCTACGAGACGGGCGACGGGGAGTGAGGTGAAGCGGGTTTGGTTGGAGCTAACGCGGCCGAAGATTATGAAGAAGGACGCTTTTGCTCCTCCGAAGTCCAAGCCTAAGCCGAAAGAGGCAGGGTCGTCAGCACCTAGTAAGGAACCAGAACCGCCAAAAGAACTGTCACCCGGGGAGCTGCACACATCACAGATCGTGGCTTTCGTGAAGAAGTCGCGTACGAATCCATTGGCGGCGTATCTGAAATCAAACCGTCTGTCACCTGATTTCAGATTCGAGCCAGTGGAGCAATATCACCACACTCCTACAGCGTTACACCTTGCCGCGTCGCTTTCGCTCGCTAGATTGGTGGGGTTCTTGGTCGTCACGTTGGGAGCCAATCCGACACTACACAATGACGAAGGCCGGACAGCGTGGGAGCTTAGTGGCGATCGTGCAACTCGAGATGCATTTCGTCTGGCTCGAGCTGATCTCGGTGAACAGAAGTGGAGTTGGGCCGAAAGTGGTGTGAACAGTGCACTTACAAAGGCTGACATCGCGGCGCGTGACGCGAGGGAAAAAGAGAGTGCGGTCAGAGAACGTGCCGAGGCGGTAAAGAGGCTTGAACGGAGTAGAGTCACAGCGAATCAGAATGCCGCGACTATTGGTGGCCGGAAACTTGCGAGCTCGGTCGTCACGAGCGTGGGACAGGAGCAGCAGTTGTTAAATGGACTGACACCTGAAGCCAGGATGAGGATTGAGCGGGAAAGGAGGGCGAGAGCGGTTGAAGCGCGGTTGAGGGCTCAGCGGCAGAAAGAGTAATGTAATAATTAGCATTTGGAAGTTATAACTGAATGTAGAGCCTGTTGTTTGTTACGAGAACATTGGAATGGATTGAGTCCGAGGACACGATCTGAAGGCAGGATTTTCGCGAGACTGGAGTTCAAGGCGCATGGTCAGCTTACTCGCCCGTGATTTACCCTTTCCAATATGTCCATCGTACGTGTTAGGTTGCGCCTCATTACGGCTCTTCGAACCCTTTGGATGTAGCCACACCGACGACACGGCTGGTCTATGCCCTGAAGTACTTACGATACCGAGTAGTAGCCTCAAACCATAGTATTTCGCAATGTTTCACCGTTCAATTAACCCGACCATATAAAAACAATTTTTTTTCATGTTTGTAAGGCTCGACTCAAGTGAAGCTCAAGGTAACATACAACTCCGCTCCGCTGTGTGCCCACACAGCGCGTCGAGTCTACGTGTTTTTGTTTGTGGGATTTCTTGTAGAGGTCAGTTATTTATAGAGGCCCTGCTTCTTCGTTGTTGTATTTATTCACAGAAAACCTGAACCATTATTTTGTGCGCCGTGTTCTCGTTTCCAGTCCAGTCTTCATCACATTAGTCATGGAAACCCATCATATTTGTAACCCGCATCTCCATTGTCGACGGCAGCATTCATATCCGAGAGTAGGACGCTTTCCGTAGTATCGTCTCTGCGACCAAGCTTAAAGTTGGCGGCTTCCCAGCCTCCTTGGAAGCAAACTCCGGGATGAAGGAATGTCTGCGCTCGCGCAGCAATGAAGATCATCCTAAGATGGCATCAGTAAGTGATCCAGTTAATAAGGCATTATATGTATACTCCCTCGAGGATCATAAACGTGACCTGCTGGTTCGCGAGGGATCCTCCAAATCCTTGACTAAGTTCTGCGACGCGGTAGACACTACTCACGAAGATGCAGGTAATTGCCACACCAAGACCCCAGAGAAACAGGCGAAATTTCCGGCTGCTCCTCAACATGGCATGAGTGGGTTCATGTGCATCAGGGCCAGCTTTGTGCAAGTTCCACGCAAACTCGGCACAAGCTGTCATGAACAGAATTGTCGCGACCATTAAAAAAATAAGTCCAGCGAGCATGATGTTCTTACCCAAATTAGTTCCGCTTTGCGTATTAGCCGTTGCTGCAATTCCACCACCGGCTCCTTTATATTGAGTCAGCAGCCATACGGGTAACAAGGGGTTCATTGTAGTAGTACCTTGCAGACAGAGAGAGATGAAATCGCGCGTAATAAATACCAGAGTGTAAGTTCGGGGCTTGAACGGAGAAAGGTGCTCTCCATTAACCACAACTCTAAGACAAGTTAGCGCGGGATCATTGTGATATGAGAAGACAGCATTGATACACTGACATTCTGGAGAGACAGAGATAAACGGCTGCACCAAGAAAGGCGGGTGCAATGGTCAGGCAAATCAAATATCTGGAACATCAGAGAGAGATCCAATTGCGTTAGAATTGACTGAGCTTACAAAAGATATGGTGGACTTGTGAAAGGATTGAGGTGCATCTGTATGCGACCAATATATCCCATGATCTCAACTACAACGAATGATTCAGAATTGGATAAATAGCAGGGAATCGACGAGTAACTCACGAAAAATTCCACCAAACATAGCCATAAAGTAGCCCCATATTCTGTACTTAACAGCCAGCAAGATCTGAAGGATGATGAGAAGACCGAACCAGCCGGCAAAGAATGCATTACCGGCGAGAGTAGGAACATAAGTGAAGTGTGCTAGAGAGAGGGGGCATGTCTCGAGAGTGCAGTCTGCAATTGGAATAGTGTAGTTCTGGTCCATGTCATTCAATTACCATTCAAGAAATCAGGATGATCTGCCGAGTCGAATCGCAACTTCGGGCATGTTTCTATGTTGATTGACAAATATATATATGGCCGCACTTTGAATGCGATGATGTCGGAGAAACATTCTTTCATCTCGGCAGCTGGTGGTCTGTGTAGTAGGGATCTAAACCCAATACGACTATCTCCACACCATAGGACCTGAATTCGTCATCCGAGAACGTCACCTATGTAGTATCATAGTATTTGTTGCAAGTGTGGAGCCGCACATATCGGGCAAAACGCGTCATCGCAATCTGATGAGACGGACGCCACAAAATGAGTTCAATACTTGATGGAAGGTTTCCACAGGAGGCCCTCACTCAAGTCCTCGCCGTAGTTGCCAACCACTCCATTCGTCCCTTGGCTGCGTTTGGCAGCTGACCACTCATCGTCGTCATATTGAATAAACACACACTTTGGGTGAAGCTAAAGACCACGGAGGCTACATGTACACGTTTCATTTCTGGAACGGGTGAAGCGCACGGGAAAACGAAAATCTCATAACCGTACCCATAGAGCGATAGCGTTGGTTACTGGACTTTTGTTATTGGTTGAGTACAGTTTGATAATCAGAACGAATTCAGCACAGTTAGCAAATATTATATATACAGACAAAATTAATGGATATAATAATATGTAACATCAAAGGGCTGAGGGCACACGGAATTCCATCAACCCCTTCTTTGTCCACACTCTATTAACATTAAGCAGCAACATGCAATAGTTTGTTCTAAATTGCACCCTTCGATGTGGCTTTTGTATTGTGCGCCATCTTTTCGAGTCTATGCCTCAATGAAACGTCAGGGCTTGTATCGAGTATGGCTCTCCGCCGTCCGCATTCGAATTACAGTGACTAACATGCTTGATATGAGACTCAAGAAGGTTTAACTAACGGCCGTAGCCGCATATGGTATCTGTTATCAGAGCCACCATCACTTTGTAGATAATCAAATCGTAACTGCTACACGCCGTAGTACATAATATTATATTTTTAACATGCTAACATACATTTTTATTATGGTAAAATGTTTTTTGGTGGTGCTGATATAATTGTAGTAAACTTATTAACTTATACAAGAGCTCCAGCAGGCACTAACCATGAACTATTCAAAATTCCACTAACTGGTCGAAGGTTGGTTAGGGTAGACTCCGTGCGAAGATGCAGATATTTGGCGTCTTGGCCACGTCAGCGCCTCGTTGACGATTTCTGTTAACTCCCCACACGCCGCATGATACTAATAGTTCAATATGACAAACCGTTGAGTATGGTAGTTAGTTTCTGAGAATGCATGTCTTGCGTAAACTCGCAAGCCCGGCAATATTGAATGACATCGTCTGATAAACGAATAAAACAAAAAGACCAATCTAAGTATAACGGGAATTTTCGTATAAGCTAGTCATCGAATGTTAATTGATATGTATATTTGCTTCTTAAATCTCCTCTCCACTACTTGATTTTTCTTTTGGTACACCTCCCAAATATGTCCCTGTGGCGGCGGCGAGGGGTGGACACGAATGACGAATATATTCGTACGAATATTCGCAATTCGACGAATAAAAGTTCATGCTGCGAATTGCGATTGCGAATGCGAAGAGTGAACATTGTATTCGTGTCCACCCCTGCCCTGTGCCTCAAAGTCATCATCCGAAATCTAAATTCGAAAAAGAGTACGTCATTCATGAAAGATTAAGGCAAAAATAAAAATAAACGTAATAACTAGTATACACAACAACTCTATCATGCCGCATTGTCCGCAAGGGCCTCTAACAATGCATCGTATCGGATCAGCAAGCGAGTAAAGCCGATTGCGGGCGGCGAGGATACAACAGGATCCGCGCTTGATTTTAGCTGAAGGCCCCCCTGAGTTGCTTCCATCCTTAGCAGCGAGCACTTTGCAAGGAGAAGGTCAGGAAATGCAAACCTAGCAAGTGCAAGATTTCGGCGGTGACTGCAAGATCGCATTATACGCCATAATGTCATTATAAATATAATGGCATTCGGAATTTGAGCGGCCCATACATCATGGATTACTAGCTGAATTAAGTATCAAATCAGTCTCATGTTTCCTCCTAGCCAAGTTGATTTAAACGAATGATTCATGTCGTACAAGGCATACGTAGCAAGCGTATTGGCCTGATTTTCGTCCTTAAGGTGCTACCTTCGGATATACTGCCATAAATCGCATGCCTACAGATCCAAAAGAAGAACGTGTCTAACTGGTCATATAGCCGGATAATCGGTTCCCCAATCGGAATATCGCTGTCATCAACTGTCCGTACACACAGCTCTTGTATCCAGTCAGGGAGAACTCTCCTTTGGGCTTTCTCCAAGAGCGTGGCAACCAAACCAATTCACAACACAACAAGTATACATTTCGCAGAATTCTCATATTGCACTCCATGGTAACATACGAGAACCGGCCTATTGAGATTTTAGATCTCAACTCGTCGTCATTGGAAGTCTCCTTTGCCTCAATATTAGAGTAGCGCTCATCAATTAAAAGTCTTGAATTCCGGTTTGCCCTTTAAGAACACGTCCACTCGATTTCTGGTTGATACTGTGGCCTTTGCCGTCACCTTCATACCATGTCGGTTCTTCGGCGTCAAAGTATTCATCTTCCCTGTCGCGCGCGAGTTGAGCGAGATCATCCCACTGTTCATCAAAATCGACATCATCGTAATTGAAGTCCGTCTGTTCATCATTAGCACTCGGTGGCAAAGCAAGCCAATGATGTACTCACATCCTGTCCTTCCAAAAAGCGCAACGTCATTAGGTACTGCCATTGTCTTTCACCCTCTTCTCTGGACTGTACGTCTTCGTCCTCAACTTCCTCCACCGCAGACTCGCCTTGATCCTGCCTACGAGTTTCTTCCGCTTTCTGAGCGCTTTCCATTTCGAGCCGCCGTTCCGCCCGCATCAGATCCTCATACATTTGTCCAGCCCATCCTTGCGTTTTACCCTCAGCTTGTCTCTCCTCCGCAGTTTGGAATCGTCGGATCAGTCGATCATGCAACAGGGGGTCCGCCTCGGCAAGCCCGCTTCGCTGGAAGTACGATGGCGTATGACGATGGAGATAGTGAAGCCTTCGGTTTTTAATAGTGACGTGATTCCGGACCTGTGGAAGCTGAGATTTCGGCGGTAGTGGTTGTGGTGATAGCATCGCGGGAAGCTGCGTTATGGGATTCCATCTACGGAAGACGGTTCATAATTGCGCGCCGCACGCGTTAAGAAGTCGGCCTTTTAGGTAAGCTGACGTTGTACTAAATAAGCGATCTATTGATTCCAAAACCACATCAGCCACCGAGTCTCCTCTACATTCGTTATTAAACTCGCAGTCGGGCAATTTTCACAATGAAGCTCTTGAATCTTTGGCGGAATCTCAAGAACGTCGACCGAAATTTTGTCGGATTAGATAGGTATGACCGCTTGATGTCTTGATGCTGGATAATTAAGTTAATAACGGCTGGGGTAACTAACTATGTTTGCGTTCGATAGAAAACTTAATGGATGCATACAGATTAGTCACTCAGATGTATTCCCTACAAAGTTCTTGCTTTTGATTGTCGCATATTTAATTAATATCTAAATATCGTTGCTTATGCTACAAGTACCCTAACCACAAACTTTTCAGTGGTCACCATACCAAATACATCTTAATACCAAGTCATTTTTTGTTCTGAGAAATTCATGTTAACTAATTTTGCGTAATGCGTTAATAGTTGCCTATGGTACACTAATCGAAAATTCCACACATAACTCCGTATCTACAATCCAATCCATTAATGATTCTAAGAAACTCCCGACCAAACGCTGCTTACGTAGAAAGATGAGACACTTCATCTGCCAAATCTTCAACAGAAAAATTTTCACGTGCGTCTTTGAATTCATCCTCCTCTGCGCTGTCACGTCCTATTCGAGCGTTCTCCTTCTTCATTCGACGGACAACATCTCGGACCATCTTCTGGTGCTTGTTACTCTGCTCATGAACGCCGAGTTGCTTTTCTGATTTGAACGTCTTGTTGCAAAATACGCACTCGTAAACAATAATTTCAGTCTCGTCGTAGTCAGAGTCAGCGTTAACTTCAGCGCCTGTGGTCGTGACAGCTTCAACATCCTCGCTATTAACATTCTCCTTCTTTGCCTTCGGGCTGTATTCCTCGTCCCAGAACTGCTCGTCATATTCAGGAGTAGCCCAATCCTGGTCCTCATAGGCTTTGAATCTATTTCTATGTGCTGCTCGCGCTTTGGCTGCTTGCTCTTTGACTTTAATTGCCATATCCTGTTGTCGCTGCTCACTGTCTGCAGTTGATTGCTTCGATCGTGGATCACGCTTCTTAATGAAAGCCACAAATGCCTGTCGTCCGTTAATATACTAATCATAGATACTGAAATCAGACACACCTTGACAGTATCATTGTACTCTTTCTTTGCAGCATCTCTCAATTTCTTATTTTCCTTCTCCATTGCTCGTCGGACTCGGCGGTCCGGAGCATCCGCTAGACGGTATTGGTCGCACCAATCAAACGGTTTCCTAGTTGAAAAGCCACTCCATGCAGCATAAAAATATTTCGTCTCGCCAGCCCATGATGACCTGCTATCGCCAAAATCAGGTAGTCGTACACCGTCGTCGTCTGCTTGCGCCTCCTCGTCAGCTAATTGCGCAAACACTTTCCGTGCGATTGTAAAGAATCCAATTTCTGAGTCGTCTATGATGGCAAATAGCCCTGGATCGAAGAAGTGCAATATATCTTGTGTCTTAGTTCCGGCAGAAGTTGACGAGGGACCGTCGAAACCGCCGGTTGTCGCTGGAGAGGCTTCTCGCAGGATTTGTTCTCGGTGAGAATCATACCAGGCCCGCTAGTCATGATATTAGCAGGTATGTTCAACAAATGTGCAAAAGAACGTACTTCGTCAGGATCTGATAAAATCTCGTACGCAGCTTGAACTTGTGCAAATTTCTGAGTAGCTTCTTCCACCCTGTGCATGTTCTTGTCCGGGTGGAGTAACAGTGCTTGTCGCCGATACGCCTTGCGTATCTCGTCCGAAGACGATTCGCGACAGATTTCCAGTAGTTCGTAGTAACAGGTCTTCATCTGGTGTTATTGCGTTAAGTGTATGTGCTGAATCGGTGTGGCCAGGGAAATAATTACAAATACGGGTCTCTCTTTCTTCAAACTTAGTTCGTTCCTCCCAATCGAAATTTTTTTAGCGAACCTCCTGCTCGATTGTTGAAATCAAAAAATCTGGCGCGAGATGATTTCACATGATCGGTGCATATGTTTTTACAGTATTACTATCCTAGTTATCTCGCATTAAATATGCGCATCACTGGCCCTATATCTTCTCTCAGTCGTTGCACGATCATTGGAGTTAGATGTCATCGCCCTGTAATCACACATGGCTTGCCCCGCAAGTTCTCATCCTGCAGCCAACCTCAATCTCGAAAAGGTGATGACCCTGAGGATTCCACAACATCAGGCTCTTTCGAGTCCGAAATTGATTTTATAAAACCGCCAGATCGACGCGGACGTTGGAATCTGCCGACGCCAAAATATGTTCCACCTGGAGCTTCTCGACCCAAGAGAGCCGAGCTGGACCTACCATCCAACTGGCGCAAAATTCCAAAGCTTCCAAAATGGAAGAAACATCAGCTGGCAATAAGAGAGAAAATTGGCGGTGCGCAGTGGGAACCTAGAAAGAAATTATCACCAGAAGCCAGAATCGTGCTTCGCGCGTTTAAGGGAGAGGTGTGTCCTTGTACTTTGGAAAGGGGGGAGCGCAATGGACGCAAGTATACTAACTAGTACTTTAGCATCCAGAAATTAAATCATCGGAAATTGCTAAATTCTTTGGCATATCCGGGGAGTCCGTGCGACGAATTCTGAAGAGTAAATGGCAGCCTTTGACGGATGAGGAGTACCAGAAGTTCGTCTTAAGATGGGAGAATCGGCGAGAAAGAATTTTGGATACATGGGTAAAGATTGGACGGATCCCTCCTAGAAAGAAAAAAGATGGCGCTGAAACTCCGGACGAAGGCAAGGAACAAGGCAGTGGCGAACAGAAGTGATGACTTCTAAAAGATTCAGCCTGTATATAGTTTGCGGCGCACATACATTGTGTATCTTGGGGTTTTGGTTTGCAGGCATTGGATACGGATTATTGGTGATTAAACCAGTCTACATTTCACAAAATATCTGTTCCTAAGTGATCTATCGTCTAGATATGCTAGCTTGTGGTTGCACCTACGTATCAACCAATTAATAGCGTAGCCGCAGTGCGACATAGTCATCATCTCGCGCAGACGAAGGCTGTAAGGTGAACATGTGCTTAATGATGAAGTCCCAAGTGACTGACTTCGAAACACCCCTTACTTAGTCGAATTACTTCCAGACAGAAGATTATTAAGGTACTATATACGATGTGTTAGACTCACGCTCTCATTGCTCATATCGTACAAGTCTCCTTACCGCCAGGCCAGATAAGCACTGCTCCACTGATCCGGATGACAGCTTTTTGTAGCGCAAATCACTGAGTGAGTCCACGGTAGCCCTACTCTCTTTAATCATACGTTTCGAGTCCTGATCGATAGAGTCAAGTTCGGCTGTGAGCTTCGAAACCGCCGCTTCCATATGCGTGATCATCTCCGCCAGAGTCAACTTGCGAGGCTCCTATAAGTTTTAGTTTAATCAGTCTAACGAATAAGAGGCGATTCCGTACCCTTTGAGGTATGATCTCGGAGTAAATATTCTCAATTTCATCTTCGCCATCGAGAACCTCCGCTGAGTTCGCGTTGGCATTGTCTACATCTGCAGGCAATGAGCGCGAGGCAACTGCACATTCCAATCGAATATTTTTCTGTACAGATCGAATTTGCCGTGCACGCGTCTCTGCTAAATCCTGGTACAATGATACCGCAGCAGGGTCGGATCGCTTGTCCTTACGGAAGATTTCAACGAACTGTCGACGCGTGATGATGTCAGAAAATTGTGCGTTGTCGGTTAGAAACGAGAGAATAGCTTCTTCATCCATGGATCCCAGAAGTGACTAGCATATATACAAGAGTATATGTTCATATATTTAAAAACTTAAGAACCAATGTCACAACGCGTTGACGGATTACATAACATTTGGCCATGAAATAGTTGCGCATCTGTAGGTCGCGCTCACGATGATGATTTGGGTAACGGGTAACGACAAACATCACGGGACGCGTGAGGTGACCTTACGGTACCTGTACCCCTCCTGATGGAACATCCAAGCATTCGCAAGCCACGTAAATCTCCCCGCCCCTGTATCTGCGGTTGACATCAAACAACATATTTGTTGTGTATTCCTCTTAAAAGTGTACCACAGCTCTGATTAGGATGCCGGATTTCAAGCTCGCCCGGACGCTCGAAGGACACCGCCTCGACGTTCGCGGCGTGATCTTCCCTAAGCCAGAACTCATCGCATCAGTGTCTCGAGATTGCACTCTGAGAACATGGAAACATCTCCCAGGCAGTGCAGACAGTCAATATGGTGTTGAGTGGGCAGCAGATGTGACATATCAGTCGCCAAAGTATTTAAACAGCATAGCATGGATGGACGATACAGGTAAGCGGATGTCACCAATGAATCGTCGTCGATCCAATATTGACAAGGTCTGTAGGGTTGATCGCGTCTGCGGGTCTTGCCCAGTCAATTACAGTGAGTTCTCCGGGTGCGAGTCAGGTCCCAGAGTACGTTCTGAATGGTCATGATTCGAACGTCTGTGCTCTTGATTATAATTCCGGTGTGTTGCTTAGTGGCAGTTGGGATAAGTGAGTTAGGGGAATCTTTAATACTAGTCTAAACAGCTAATTCGTAGGACGGCACGGGTATGGGAGAATAGGCAATGCAAGTACATACTGCGAGGCCATGAACAGGCGGTCTGGGCTGTGTTGGTGTTGGCTCCTGACCAGTACATCACAGGTGCGTACTCGGAAGATTTTTATATGACTTTTATTAATGAATTCCAGGATCGGCGGATAAGACAATTCGTCTGTGGAGCGGTAGCAAGATAACTGGGGTGTGTACTGGACACTCTGACGTTGTCCGAGGCATCTGTCGCATTGGTGAAGACAGATTTGCTAGTTGTAGCAACGATGGGTACATTCGCGTCTTTGTAATTATGGCGTCGACTTTGTGAATAACTTGAACTAGATCCGTGAGAATCTGGAATTTCAGCGGATCCTGCCTCGCAGAACTTTACGGCCACTCCAGTTTTGTTTATTCTCTGGCGTACTCACCAGCAACTGACGAAGTCATTAGCAGTGGTGAAGACAGATCAGTCCGAGTTTGGAAAGGTATGCGACCAGGTTTCAATAAGCCGTTGGTTGTTAACGCGTAATTAGATGGCGAATGTGTCCAAACTATCATGCTTCCATGCACGTCAGTATGGACGGTAGCCGTTAATTCTGAGAATGGCGATATAGCTGCGGGCGGAAGTGACGGTACTGTACGTGTGTTTTCACGGAACGACAAGTCTTGGGCTACGAAGGAAGAAATGGCTGTAAGTTATATGTCTTTGGAGTTATGGGAAAGGTCTAACTAGCACCAGAAATTTGATGAGCAAGTTGCAGGATATGCTATATCGGCCAACGAGGTAGGGAACATCAATAAAGAAAAGCTCCCAAGTCACGAAGCTCTTGAAGTTCCAGGTACAAAGATCGGCCAAGTTATCATGGTTAAAACGGCATATGCTTCAGTTGATGCCTACCAATGGACTGGCGAAAAATGGGCTAAGATTGGCGAGGTCGTCAGTGGTGTTGGCAGTCAGCAGAAGCAGATCTACGACGGGCAGGAATATGATTATGTGTTTGATGTTGATATTCAGGAAGGCGTTCCGCCATTGAAACTACCATATAACGCAACTGAGAATCCGTATACGGCCGCCCAGCGGTTCTTGGAAAAAAACGAGCTTCCGCTGTCATATTTGGACGAGACGGCGAAGTTCATTGAGAAAAATACTGGTGGCGTGCAACTTGGAACTCAGACACCGTTGGAGGATCCATATGGTATGTTGACAATATTCTCAAAAGCAAATCCTAACAATTCAGGCGCTCGATATATTCCCGGTCAACCGAACTCGTCAACGACATATTCACAACAAGAGGCAGCAGCATCATCATCATCATCATCGCAAAAACGTGTCAGATTCTCTCTGTTTCCGCAAAAGACTTTCCTTTATATCAGAAAGGCCAATATTCCGATGCTGATTAAGAAGACGCAGGAATTCAGTGCAACAAAAGACCGTTCTGCGTCTATTAGCTCTGCTGAGCTCTCTGAAGCTTCTGAGCTTTTAGCGGCGTCGGACAGTGGTTTAAATGCTGATGCTACAAACAAGGTTGCAGTGCTCGCATTAAAGATCATTAGACAATGGCCGGCAGCAGAGAAACTCGGTGGCATTGACATTCTCCGAATTGTGGTCGGTGGGCTGGACGACGCAGAAACTGTGTCAGAGATTCTCTCAGTGATTTTTAATACTCCCGGTATATTCGATGTTCCAAATAATGCCATGATGGCGACAAGGTTGTTCGTGAACTTGTTTCAGACTGAGCTGGGGAAGAGTATAATTCAGCAGGCAGGTACTCGAGAAAAGATCCTTGATCAAGCTAGAGCGCTTGTCGGACCCGGCATGTCAAAGCTGATGGAGGTGGCTTTTGCGACTTTGCTTTTGAAGTAGGTATGCTATGTGAATGTAGAGGACGCGGTACTAATAATTGTAGTTTTTCTGTGTTGGTGGTCTTAGATAATGACGTTGAGACTGCATTCTCTGTGATCGGTATCATGGCAGAATATCTTTCAGTTGTCAAGGATCCTGAAGCGGCATATCGGCTTATCGTGGCTTTCGGTACTGTACTCTCGATCAGTAGTCCAGAAATCATCGAAGCAGGGAAGAGTTTAGACGGAACGAAAATAGTGCATGGCTTGAAGGAAACTTTTGTCGCTGAGAAGAGGATACAGACTGCATCGGATGATGTGCTACAATTGTTGAAGTAGAGTGTTGCATACGATTCTAGAAAATCTATTATATGTTCGTGAACTTTGTAAAAAAGATGGCGGCTTGTCAGGAAGTACTTGCGCTGTAGCTGGAGTCTCCGCGACGTCCGCAGTTAACAAGCTTGCACTAAGCCTTCTCGCTTTTTGATCCAATGGAATATAATGTATGGCAACCACTGCGCCTAGATGGTATGAAGAAACGGTAAGGTTTGCCATCCGCATCGTTCGTTTCTCGCGTCAGGACATTTCACGAATCTCCAGCCGGATACGTTGCGGGTTGACGTTGTATCTAACTATTCCTGGACTGCTTGCGATCTGAGAGAGGTCGATTTCGACAACTCTATATCGGCTTTTATAGCTTCACATCTGGCTATTCATTGACTAAATTTAAGGCTTGGCCAGAAACTGTAGTAAGCTAGCCGGACTCGAGGTTGACCCGATGTGTGATCACAAATCACCGGTGCACAAGATCAGAGGGTCACAACGACGCCACATTTTACGGTGGTGCATCATGGTGCTAGGCAAAGTTTAACAAACGACCGCTCTGAACTTGAGAGTACACAGCGCCGTGGGCTCGAAGTACACATTGTAATAATGATTTCATTCCTGAAGTAAAACAAATCACCGCGCAACACACCAATGCCATAATATATAAATTTTCAGCATCCCAGTGTGAACTTTCAAGCCGGCCAAAAGCAAAAAATTCCAAAGTCTCTCTCCGTACCCTTCTTATTGCCAAGATCCCGCCGGCAGCCCGAAGTATCCCTCCTGCGGCATAGAGTTAAGTGTGGCAACCATGCGTCCATCCACGCCCGCAGACGACACCGTCGTACCCCACCAGGTGAGTTTCTTCGGATGATACTGCAGCGCGAGGAAGATCAAAATGCCGCTGAACGCGGCGCCGGCAGTTAGCGCAGACGAGAGAATGTAATTGTATTTAGTCCACCACGCGAGGTACCGGCGACGCACGAAGTACATGAAGAAGGAGGCGAAATAAAATCCCTGTGTGTAGTATGAGAGATTATAGGTACTGCCATAGCGGCCGATTCCTGAGAGGATCAGAACTGGGTGGACGAACTTGAACGCATTGTTGAAACGCTTCCGGACGGCCCATATGAGAACGGCGAGTAGAGCGCCGATGAGGAAGGCGTATTTAAGAGCAGGGTAAAGGACATTGAATGTGCGATTGGGACCGACTACACCGAGGAGGAGGGTCTCTGAGTACAAAGTGTGAGGGAAAGTGCAAACGAATCGACTGGCCTGGGTAAAACTGCATAAGTCGGGGATGCCGTTCATTAAGAACGTAATCGCGCCAGTTGTCGTGAACACCTGAATCATTGTGGCAAGAATCTGTCCTCTGAATACGGCACGAGGTGGCAATTTAGCATAGTGCGCGAGCTTTTGATCTCCGATGAACGATTCTGCCTGCTCGTCCACATTGTAGCCGTAAACTCTGCAAAGCAGGTTCGCGACACCGTTTCCTGGAACCATGTACCCTGCAAGGAGAACTCCAAGAGTACTCAGACTGATCATGTATCCTGTAACTGAGTAGATAATCGCGCATGGGATCAACAGCGCCATACTGGCCAACATGATGATGATGACTGCCCACACTGGTGTGGTTGAGGGGTACACAGTAAGCCCAATGATTCCAAGTGCCAGCGCAACCACAAAGACAATGAGAAACCACCAGTCTGGAACCTCAGGGTACTTTGACATCATGAGTGAGATGGGGTCCTTGTACCGGTCGTAATTGGACATCTGACGATCCCTCAAATTCTTGATAAATCCCCTCAGCGCCTCACTGATCATTTTCCACTCGTTCAGCAAGACATGCGTAAAAGACAGGGTGTACGTCGCATATAGTGATCCAAGGTACATCAGGTTTCCAGCGGAAGTATATGGCGGCGAGTATTTACGATACAGATTTTCATCCAAGACACCATTCACAATAACGCGCGACATATTGAAGACCTTCCCAGTGCGATCATAGACGTTACTCGTGTTCGGAGGTACATATGCAGTAAACCTATAGTTTGACCAGTACATTCCAATTAGAATTAAGCCACCCAAAACCGTTCCGAAAAATCTGTTGGCGGTGGAGAAGAATGGCATCACGAGCGGCGACGAGTAGTTGATCACAGACCAATCGAACGTCGTCCAGGGACTGAAGCCCAATCCGATCTTTGAACCAGTGATGAACGCAAGCGTATTATTATTTGGCGCAATCCATGTGATCCAATTGAATGTACTGAGCGCAGTGAAAAGGTAGTCCGGGATGAAGAAGTAAAGGAACATTGCGGCGAAAGTAAGGAAGAAGAACTTGTACTTTGTAATAGTCCACCCATGGATGCTCTTCCTTTCCTCGGGAAGTAGAAGAGTCTTGTTCAGCTGCAGTGTAGGAAGAATCGTCGGCCAAACTGCCTTGCTTGGATAAACAACCCATCGTCGAAGCAAGCCCGCAATACCAAAGCCAAAGAATTGGGTCGACGCCGTCATTAGGACCATGAATCCGAATCCGATAAAGTTGAGGCCAAAGAACATAGGCAGTTTCAAGACAACAACATAGTTCATGAAGTTTGAGCTGCCTGCACCCACATTGGTCATGACGGTCACAAACATCTGCTCCTTGAATGTCCACGGACCAGGGTTCAGACTGAATCTCTTTCCGAAGATGCTAATGGTGGACCGCGGCAGAATGCGTTCAAAGAGTTTGCCGGAAGGATAGACCAAAATCTGGAGAACTGTGGAATTCAAGTATAGATAAGGCTGGCGAAGACTGAACATCTGGTTGATAAAAGAAGCGCAGGCAACCCAGAAACATCCAATAATATATGCACGGAGAGTTTCGGCGGGGATACTTGTGTCGTCGACAGGTTTGCACACTGCGCGAACTTCGGGATACGGCGAGTGGTACTTAATCAAGGTTGCCTGAAGACGTAAATCCAATTCAAACGTATAATGGTCCAAACCAGAAGTCTCCTCGCCAGCCAGAAGAAGCTTGATCTTGCGCATTGCTTTCACGGGGAAGTTAACGTCATCATCGTGGTAAGCTGCTGCCGCAGTCAATACCTCATAAGCCTCCTCGACGCCAATGGTCTGCATCTTCTCCAGTACAAAGTCGGCATCCTCATCTAGAATATCATTCAAATCGCCAGATTCGCCAATACGTTCAAGGATCCTATCCCTGTCTTCCACAGACAAGACAGCGACTCTGATGTGGTCCTTCTTCTCGCTCTCGCTGATGCTGATGGATTCATGGACCGAGACTGTGCCAATATCTGGCGTGGCATCATTAGACTTCTCGTAGTAGATGGGCATCTAGTCAAGGGTTAGAGAGAAAAGCGCCGACGTAGACGCTCATACCTTCACCGAATTATCTTGCACTTGCGCTCAGACCAGAGTTTTAACCAATCTGATTAATATAGAATGCCGGGAAAACAGGGAGATCTCTCATATATGTCAGAGTGCCGTTGTCCTGTCATGCCGAATAAAGCCAAGCAAATCTTAGCTACATATCTTATCTTCAGCAGAACTCCATAGGCTGGGCCGCCTCAGAAAATGCCGAACAAAACGTTGCACATTCTGCGGAAAGATTTCTTATCTGTCAACGCATTGCGTGAAATCCAGGAAGCATCGCGAGTGCATTAGCTTAGTCGATGACACTCCCATGCAGTCGATACTGAAACAGGAACTATAACGTGTACGGGTGCTAGCAACACGTCTAGAGTTATCGGGCGCCCTTCGCAATATGCGGTGCATGCTAGAGTGCGCAACGTATGATCAGTGCTCTTGAAAACCAGCAAAGCGTACGTTGCGAGGCCCTCGATTTCTTCAGTCGGGTCGCTATGTGTCTTTGTTTAAGCTATACGCAGTTCAACAACACTGTTGAGGAGATATCGCTAAGGTTGGACATCAGAAGTGTCTTGCAGCCGTTCAAGAAGCACAGGCCAATTACTCAAGCTTTGAGAGCTGAGACATGGGAACAGCGGCGCATCGGCAAGCGAACTTCGTCCGAACACTGTGTAATCACATACTTTCCGGTGCTTCCGCGAACAACTTCGCTAGTGGCGCAGATTCTAGATAGAATAATAATAATTATACAGTTGTTAATACGTAGCCTCCGTTCTGCGAGGCCGATAATCGTATTACGGAAAGGAATTCCCGATAACGGACCTTGAGAAGATTATGCAAAAACCTTATTTTAGACATCATTGCAGCAAGCCTATCGCGCAGCCACCGCGTTATGATTGCACAGACCAGGCGTTAATATTGCTGATGGATGCTCGATAGAATGCCGAGGCCACCTACCAAAGTGCATACGATGACTTAATTCCAATACTTCAGTATACTCTTGAGAAAATTCAAGCACGTGTTAACCTCCAGAGGCTAGCATGTTAAAACTGCGGCGCAATATATGACTAAATTGAACTGGCTAGATAGCCCGACCAGCATAGACTCTGCAAAAGCAAAATATTATCTATTGCGGACAGGTTTCTAGCAGAAATATTCAACTTCTGATCTCAGAGCCAAAAACGTGATTCCATAATCCGTTCAACGCAGTGAGAACTTGCTGAACCCAGAAAAAGCTACACCCTAGTCTGGACTGCGATGTGCTTAAACTATCCTGCTCTTTCATACAAGGTTTCGTTGTTTTTGTTGATATTTGGCAACGGTGCATTGAATATTGCACTAAGATTGATAGGAGGTTGTCGAGCACACATAAATCCCTGCATGTGCTGCGAAAGGACAAGACACTCTAACTCGTAATTTGGCTTCTCGCATGACGACTTTCAGATAAGTAAAATAGATGGGTTCAATCACTGGATGTTGCGGCGCGATGGCATCATCCGGTACTTCGCGACTTGTACACCGCACTCTTGACGTTAGGCGACGGAGACTGATAGTGCCGCAGTTCTGCCTGACCAACTTATTACGTAATTTGTCATGCTCTGGTGCAGCCAAGCAAAACAAAATGAGACAAATATATGATGAATGAGATCACACTTGCTGGCATAGCTTACTGCAGTACTATTATTGCCCTATTGCTGGCTGACGCCCCTTTGCTACAGTATCGGAAGCTAGTTATGTATTGCGACTCTGGTAAGTGGCTGCGGACCCGACAGACGCAAGCTCAAGTTATTAGTAGTCGAGTTAGAGAAGTTACCGTGCATAAGATGCTATTCTATATCTGGGATGGGCTGTATATTATTGTGGAGGATGACTCTTTTTTGAGAGTTTGTCTCACAGTTCTGTTGCCATTACATATGAGTAGCTCGTGACACAAAACCCTTCAACAATTGTTACAATTTCCAAAAAAAATTTACATTCTTTATCATACTTCTATCAAACTAATACTATTATGAAGCTCATACAAGTCACTGCAATTTAACATGAAAATACAGTAAATTCATCCACATTGCAAACTAAACAAGATACCTGTAATACAAATGCACACACAAATCAGGACGAATCGGACTTCTGACGCTGC